>JAJJWW010006879.1:3000000-3434151 GCA_023531295.1 Papaver armeniacum
AGACAAGAACATGAAGAACATCATGAATTCTAGCTTCTCTCACATGAACCCTAGAAACCCTAGATTTCTCCCATACGCGTTCTCACTACAAGTCTCTCTTCTCATATAGATTTTACCCCATCACCAACCATCTTCGGACACAAGGGTTGTGACCCTCGATCACTCTCGTCCTTGAGAGGATTCTACAAGAGAATGGATTTCTACTCACAATATAATCCCTCTTATATATTAGACAAATCCTTGCTCCCCAAGTCTGAATTTTAGTATTTAAGTTAATGAGTTTTATTTTACTTATCTATCATACATGAAAATATACTTAAAACATTTATTAAATTATATAAAAAAAAATCCTAATTTCATAGTTCGAGCCAAAATTCGGTTAATATCACTAACATCCCTGTATCTATATAGGTTTCCAGTGAGTACTTATAGTCTGATGCAACAACATATTCAGATACGCAGGAACGAACATTTGAAAGGGCTAACTTGGGCTTAAACTCGAGACTGCCCCTCATGTTTATTACCTAAAAGTTGTAATTTAGAAAAAAAAATGGCTCGACATAAGCGTCGTTTACGATTGTTTTTTTTTTCCCTATAAAAGCACTTTGTAACCAACTTGTGACAAACTTTTTAGGATATAAATGTTTGGTAAAAAAAAATCAAAATGTTTTTCTCCAAAAGCACTTCCGTTTGAGTAACTTTTAAAAGCAGTAAAAGCAGAAATTATGGACCCGCTTTATTTAATTAATTAATTTTTTGTTTTCACCTATTTATTATACCGAAACGACAAAATTTACCCTTAAATATTTGTTTGTTTATAATTATTTCACTAATCAAATTTTATTTATTTTTGTATAAAGAATATATAACTTAGAAATAAAAAAAAGACCAAGAATAATAAAACATTTGAAGGTAAAAAACTAAAAATAAAATCAAACTTAAATTGGAATTAAAATACTAGATGACTAAAAATGAATAATAAATTATTATTTTTGTGTTTTTTTGAAGCATGTTTATTATTATTTGAACAATATTCAAAATAAAATACATATTTAATTATTAATAGATATTATTTTAAAACAATTTTTAAAGCATTTATATTTCGTCATTAGCCACATCGTAAGCACTTCAACATGACAATACACCAAACAGTATTTACAATTTTTAAATCATGTTTTTTTTTTTGATGCTAAAGATTGAAAGCTTTGTTAACTTAAAACCGTTACATTGTCTGAAAGAAGTTGGTTTTCAATAATTCTAGGAGGATTATCAAACCAAACTCTAGTAATACCAAATCTTCTGCTGAACTTGGCTAGTTTGTCAGCAGGTTTATTGCAAATTCTAGGAATGAAATTACACTCCCAATTTGGGATTGTTTTTAAAATACTAATAGCATCCAGCAGAATGTCCTCATTCTTCCACGCAATTACTGAACTCGATTTGTTGATATATCCCTCAATTCCCTTAAGATCTGTTTCAATAACTATATAGTTGGACTGCAACTCTTTGCTCCAGTTTACTGCATCAAGGAACGCTAAACACTCTGCTGCTTCAGAATTCTTTATTCCTGCATGGCACTTGGACTTGCATCCCCTCCACTTTCCTTCAAAGTCACGTAAAACAAGCGCAATTCCCGTTAGTCCAGTATTTGAATCATAAGAAGCATCACAGTTAATAGTAGAGTAAGGAAAGAAAGGTGGTTTCCAGTGTGGTGTTAATATTCTATCATGATGTATGTAAGAGCTAAATTCTGTTTTGGTGCTGAGACTTTCAATATAGTTAGCAAAACTTAGCGCCTTTTTAGTTGTTGTAGTTGGATTCGCCTTTTTGTGCTGGAAGTTAACTTCACATCTTTCATTCCATATTGTCCATGCAACTATCATCGCAGTATTTAACCAACCATCTTGAGTAGTTTGTTGTTGGTCATGTAACACACCCAACTTTCAAAGATCCCTGCAATATCATCATGATTTCCTGACAAAATACTAGAACCACCAGGAACTTGCATCCACACTGCTCTAGATAACGGGCATGAGAAGAGAACATGCATTGTGCTTTCATCAAATTGAGAACAAAATGGGCATGCCTGATTGATGTATCCGCATACTCTCGCAAGTCTTTCCTTTGTAGGAAATATGTTTCAGTTAAACATTTCCAGAAAAAATGTTTAACTCTCGGCCATGTTTGAATGCTCCAGAATTGCTTCCAACTTATATTAGTGTTTTGAATTCTAGGAGAGACCTACGTATTACCTAGGCTTAGCTCATGCAGCTTGTTATAAGTTGATTAAGAGAGAAAATCCTATTTTTAGTTAAACCCCAGATAAGTTTATCTTCAGCTGCCACAGAAATTCTCGTACTTAATATCATCTCAGCTGTTTCGGCGCCAAAAAGGTAACGTATATCAGCTTTGCATTCCATTCTTTTCTGTCTTGAGTGAAAAGTTCATGCACCCATATATACTGTTCACTGTCAGCTACACCCTGTCTTGGCAATGGTAGGTCATTCATACCTACAATCCAGACATCCAACCAGATTTTTATCTTATCACCTTTCCCTACTCTCCATTGGCTGTTATTTTTTATGAAAGGAATTTGTTTTTGTATCCCATTCCGCATTCATGAGCAATTTTTCTTGATGCTGGCATGTAACAGAGAAGTGCATGGAAAATACTTGGCTTGCATTGCTTTTACCCATTGTGCATCTGGATTAGAACAGATTCTCCATGCAGCTCTGACAAGAAGAGCTTTATTAAGAATTTTCAGATCTCGAAATCCTTGTTCATCCAAGTTTTTGTGTAATCCCAGAATTTTCCAAGATGCAGTATACGTACCATTTTTCTCCTCAAATACCCACCAAAATTTTCTTTGTAATCTATCAATATGATTAATTGTGTCCACTGGAATCTGAAGACAACTCATCGAATAGGTTGGTATAGTACTGGTGACATTCCTTATCATAAGAGATTTACTACACTGAGACATATTCTTCCCATTCCAACTGGACAGTCGGTGTTTAACTCTATATACAACTGGCAAGAAACATTCAATCTTGTTTTTACCAATTAAAAGAGGAATACCCAACTATCGTTCATTTGAATTCATCCTGGGGACTTTCAATATTCTAGTGAGTATTCTTTGGAATCTCTGATGAACATGAGTGCTGAAGTATACGCTCGACTTGTTAAAGTTCACCATTTGCCCAGATGCAGCACCAAAGTCTTCAATGATTTTAAGAAAATTGTTGACATTATAGAGATCAACATTTATGAATAATAGGCAATCATCTGCGAAGAATAAGTGAGAAATTGAGGGTGCACTTTGAGCAATTTTTATGCCTTCAATTATCTTGTGTTGTTATGCTTTAATCAGTTGACGAGAGAAAGCTTCCATTACAATGATGAATAAGTAGGGTGATAAGGGGTCACCTTGACATACTCCCCTAGTTGGCTGGTAAGAATCACAAGGAGCGTCATTCAAGTTGATAGATATCTTTGTCGTGTTGATGCACTGTTGGATAAGATTGCACCACTCCGGACAAAAACCCATCTGAGCCATAATGTCCATGAGAAACGACCATTCTAGCCTATCATAGGCTTTCGACATGTCTAGCTTTAAAGCTAGATATTTTGACAATTCCTTCTTATCCTTCATTGTATGAACTATTTCTTGAGCAAGATGTATATTATCCGAAATCCGTCTACCTTGTACATATACTGCTTGGAGTGGGGATATTATTTTTCCCATAAACTTCTTCAATCTTGATGACATAATCTTCGATATAATCTTATATGAGGTATTGCAAAGTGCAATGGGTCTCAAGTCAGAGGGAAATTGTTTGTTTTTCGTTTTGGGGATGAGAGAAACACTTGTAGCATTTAAGCTTTTGAGAATATATCCAGTTCTAAAGAATTGTATAACCATTTCCACCACATCACTCACAATATCCCAATGAGTTTTGAAAAAACCCGGTGAAAAACCGTCTAGTCCTGGGGCTTTCCAAGATTTCATATCCTTAAGAGCTTTAAGAACTTCAGCTGCATCAGGAATTTTCATCAGCTCCATATTATCAGCATCTGTGATAACTTGTGGAATGCATTGGATAATTTCTTCATTCTTTGCTTGGGAAGAAGTAGAATGTAAGGAGCTGTAATGTTCAGTGAGTAAATGTTCTAATTCTCTCCTTGTGGTGCACCAGTGTCCAAAACTATCCTTAAGAGACACAATATTATTTTGGGAGTGTCTTCTATTAGCATTAGCATGGTGAAACTTTGTATTCCTATCCATTTGAAGATAGTATTCATCTCTTGCTTTTTGTCCCCAAAATTCATTTTGAATTTGATGCCAATGCTCAATCTGATTCTCTACTTGTTGTACCTGAATATCAGTGTTTGGACCATGATTTTCATTTCGAATAGATTCCAGTTGTTGATGAAGAAGCAATATGTTGCTCTGAATATTGCCGAATTTTTCTATGTTCCATTTTGAGACATACCTTCTTGTTGTGATAAGATGCCTTGACAACTGAAAATCATGAGAACCGTTAACTGGTTGGCTCTAGGCTGCAGCAACTTCAGATTTTAAGGTCTCATCCCTTTCATAACATTAGAAGTATTTCCAATTTCGCTTCTTGTCATGATCCACAGATGAAGTATCCAACATAATTGGACAATGGTCAGATCCCAATTGTGGTAAATGGAGTAGTTTAGAGTCTGGAAAATGAATAACCCACTCTTCGTTAGTGATAGCTCTATCAAGTCTTGAACGACGAATAACGGTGCCGTGAACATTACTTGACCATGTGAATGACCTTCTTGTATACCCCATATCCTCTACACCAGCTTCATAGATAAGATTTACATAAGGCGCATCCCTTGAAGATGAAGTATACACATTTGAAGTATGAGAAGGATTAGAAGTACTTGAGAAATTATGTGAAATAGATATCCGGTTTTCATTGCTGAAGACGAGATTTAAATCGCCAATAATTAACCATGGTTTTTGTATGCTGGGACTCAGCTCCTTAATATATGTCCATTATTTTTACTTGTTATTGGGGTAAGGTGAGCCATACATACAGGTTAATAACCATACTGGTTTAGAAGGATCATCCTGCACCAAACAGTTTATAATCCAAGAATCTGCATTTTCAATTTTAAAGTGAAAGCCATCTTTCCAGAGTAATATTAAACCACCTGCCAATCCCCTAGATGGTATTAATCTACTATTAGGAAATCTATAGGGTCTAAGTTTTCGCATCTTATCTTCTCCTATTTTGGCTTCGGAAAGAAAAATGATATCTGGATCATATATATGAACTAAGTCTTTAAGGTGATCTCTAGTGGTTTTATTAGAAAAACCTTGACAATTCCATGCTAAGACTCTTTTGGTTTTAGGGATAGAGGTCAATCTAAAAAACTTTGGACAGAAGTGTTTTTGATTAAAAAATAAACATGCATATAAAGGTTGCAAAATAGAATTATGAAATCTATAAGGAGAAAAGAGAGAAGAGTTATTTTTTACCTTAACTGCGTGGCTCCCCTGACTCTGCATAACATTCATCTTTGTGTACGCCACATTGTTTCCATGTTCATCCATTTCTACTCCTTCCATAGTTTCAGCACTAGTATTGTTCATGACATCATTGTTAGAACTCCCTCCATGAGCAGCCAGAATTGGACCTTGTATGGAAGGATTAGATCCATTATCTGGGAACTGTTGATTTCTAGCCCTTTTGATAGTCCTAGTGTCCTCTGCAGCATTTTTTTATCTCAGCATCATTCTCAATATGAACATATTCAGCATCAAGATCCTTCTCCACATTTGTGTTCTTTTCCTCAGCAGCCTTGAGTTTAGCATTTAGATGCTCTTCATATTCGTCTTGAGTCACAGCTCTCTCACGTAGTAATTCTGCTATTTCTTCACAAGCATCATCATCATGATCCACTGTGTAGCAATGACCACACATACTGTGGGGCTGTTTTACCCAATGGTACCTTATCCAGACTGGTTCACCTGAATTTGAGTTCCACCATTCTCCTCTTTTCAAAGACTTCTTGAGATCCACTTCAACACGAGCAGTAATCATGTTTCCAAACCTTGGTCTACAATTCTTTGGTTCCGTGGATATCTTTTTTCCAAAATCTTCAATAGCTTCATTGACTACTACCTCATGATGATGCTCCAGCAGTAGCCCCTTGAACTGAACATGCCATGATTGGGTATCAAAAACATAATCCTTGTAAGCTTTGTCCGTAGAGTAAACTTGTAAGGCCAGTAAACTTTTTTGAACATTCCAAGGAGACTTTTTCAGGACATCTTTCACATCTTTTTGGGTATTGAACTTGAAGACAAATAAATACTTGCCCACAACTTTTGTTTCCCTTTTCCTGTAGTTTTTCCATAGTATGTTGAGCTCATCCTTGATGGTCGCTGTTTCGATTCCATCCTCCTTAGTTATTAGTTTACCAATTAGACTGTTGGACCAAACTTCTGCAGCTTCAGTTAAATTCTTCGCAGAACCAATAGTACCCCTATCCTTTCTGATTGTTGTGCTATTCATCTTTACAGTAATATCAGACATGTTGTTGTTGTTGTTGCCGGTATCCATGAGTTTTCCAGAGATCAAGCTTTGTTTAGGGTTTGAGATTACTTTTTCACGAGGAATAAAGCAAATGTTTTCTCCTCTTTTATTTAGGGATGAGGATAGATAATATATTCCGTATATTCTTGTTTCCCTAAATAATGGCAACGAATAATCAAAATGGAGGAAAAAATATTTTCTGTTATATGGTGACTGCATGTGATCCGCAAAAAAATGCTGGCTCCAAAAGTTTCGGATGACATTGGGCGGAAAGTTTTGAATTTAAATTTCTGGGTTTTGGATCGTGTGTTGAATCGCTAGAAGAAAATGGTTTCTCATGGATACAAAAGTATGATCAGGGAGATAACAATGAATCTCATATTGAGATATACTTAAGGCTGATGTTGTTTTTCTTTGCAAAATTGCAGGATGAAGTAGAAAGGTGGACGGTAATATAACCATTGTTGACAATACTGTCATGAACAAGAAACAAAGGCTACGCACAAAGATCCAGTATAGAATAAAATTCATTGCCGAAATCAGAGGGTGCCTGCAGAAAATTATAAGGAGAAATAGAAAAATAAGATCAAAAAGAGAAAATAATAACAGACACTTTTAAGATTAAACCAATGAAGAAAAACTCATAACCTGCATAAAAGATAAAAAATAAATCAAATGGGTTTTTGCAATGCAAAGGTATCATGAAAGAAATTTAGATGACAGATTAAATGAAGAACAATAAACTAGACTTGTGATTGAAAAAACATGGTAAGAATCAAAAGAATCAGAAGACTTTTGTTAACTATTTTATTTTTTTGCAGCGTAGCACAATAGCGCACATCACAGTATAACAGAAAAGCGCTTTCCTAAAACTCACAGCAATCCAAACTCGCCTGTAATGGTCATATTTGGCTTTTAAGTCCACCTAGTCCGTCAAAACTTGTACGACCAATCTTGTTCTTCTTAATTAAGAGGATTTTAAGTTTTTAAGCTTGATATCAAAACAAAAAGGAAAAAAAAAATCTACATGAGTCTAAAATAGATAAAACTTAGCGGTTGTTGGAGGCAAACAATTTTGTATAACTTTTCAAAATTGCAAACCTATATGTAATTACGTATCACCTAATTTCTCCATGTATTATCATGTTCTTTTCGTAGAATGATTAACTAGCTAACATCACATTATCATTATCATATTCATAGTAATGAGCTCTACTCCTATCAAGTTGTACGTAGTTGGTTATCATATTTTATTTGTCTTTCTCGCAAGTTGATTATGATTAAGGAATAAGGACCACTAAATCATTTAGTGTTATAGTAATATTAGTTGGAATGCTTAATCATAATTACCCTTTTCAGATGGGATTTGAGATTCTTTGAGGAGATAGATATTCTCTTCTTAAGATTGGATTAGGTTTAAAAGTTAGAGAGGATGATCTTTTTCCACAAAAGTACGATTGCATATTTATAATAATAAATCCCATAGAAATGGGTCCATTTGGAAAAAGAAAATTAAAGCTGTTAAAAGTGATAGTAGGAAATAATGTTGATATGATAGATATAACGAGAGTCAAGAGAGATTCATGAACCATGATCACGACTAGCTATCAATTTTGAGAAGTAAACAGATAATGAAGAGTTTCAATGGCTCGACTCAAATGGCCTTGGATTATCTCCCATTGGTAGTGGAGCCTTTTTAAATATGGTCCAAGGTTGAGTTTTCTGGGATGCTCTCATTCTCTGTCCACGCAAATTGGTCATTGGATTAATTTGGTGTACAAGTTGGCAAATTGAAGCCAAATCCCCTTGGTTTGGAAATGGCGTGCTTAAGATGCAACATTGCAACATGCATACATGACCATGAACCATGATCTCCTTTTACAATGTTTTGGTTTACCATAGTCCATGGATACCGCTGGACAGACTGTATTGCTGGTTTTGTGGTCAAAATTGCTGCAACCGCGCAGGTTGAAGGTTTCTGGCTCAGTAAGCTTCTCATTTGATTAACTATGGAAAGCATACAAAAACAGGGTCTACCTCACCTTTTTTTTTCTTTTTTTTTTTGATATTTTCATTAAGTAATAAAAAGATCCTTGAAGCTGGTGCTATAACTTCCTCTGTATATTTTTCGTCCTCCTAAATTACCCAATTTTCCAACACACTTTACTACTAGGCCTAGCTAAGTGAGCCAACCTTTGCTAAAATAACATGGTTCTTACAGGGAGTTTCTAAATTAAAAGAAAAATGATAAATACATATAAAATTAAATAATGGCTACGGCGTCCCCTAAAATTTAGGATAGATTACTAGATTTCAAAAATGTATAAGCAAGGAGTAACAACTACAGTACCAAAGTTACCTGACCATAGTGTGCATAAATTAATGACTAAGTAAAAGAGAAGATTTTAAAAAAAAAATGTAAAAGAGAAGATAAAAATAGAATCCTATTATTGGGGCCGTACGGGATGGGACTTTGGGGGCTTAAATTACTAAGTGGAACCCAACTGTTATAGGGGGAGATCAAATTTAAGTAAAAGTTCAAAAACACCCTCAATCATTTTAGCTTATTACTCTTCTACCCTTCCATTAACTAATTAATCTAATTAAAAAAAACTGAAAAATCATTAAATAAAAAAAAAAAATGAAAATCATTAAAAGAGAAGAAAAAAAAAACCGTCCCACTATATTTCTTTCTTCTTCTCCTCCTCGCTTTCTTTTCTTCTTCTTCTTCTTCTTCTTCTTCTTCTTCTTCCGTTCTTCGTTTTTCAACGATTAATCGTCGATTCAAAAAAAAATCGTCGTCGATTAAATTCATTGTATAAAACCATGAAACCTTAGGAAAATCTAGGTCAATCTTCGTCGAATCCACCTCATTCTGAAGCAGAGAAACCAACTTCATCAAATGAAGATGAAAGTAAAGATCAAGAAGAAGTGAATTAATGAAGGAGATGCACCAGCCGCCGAGACTCCTGATATGACAGCAATAAGGCATGAATTGAAAAACCCAGTCTTTATTTAAGCGTTTTGTTGATTATTCAGTAGGTTTCGAAAATTTTAGGTCTGAAAAAACAAGTTGGCAGCGGTTGAGGTAAAAAAATCTAGAGTTGTAGAACAAGTTGTGGAACCTGAGCAAGAGGACGATTTGGATGCGTTTATGCGCTCGTCTTCGGAGGAAGCATCAAGTGAAAGTGAATGACTATTTACTCGCTTTTTATTATTTTACCTTATGGATCTTTTATTATATAAGACTTTGTATATTTAGTATTTTGGTTGTTTGGTTATGGATTTGGCTAGATGGATTGTTAAAACTTTGCATGTATGAATGAATGTTAGTCTTTCCATTTATCTAATCTAAGAAAACTGAGGAAAAAACAGTCTATTTACTAATTTTTTGTGCACTTTCGTCTAGGTTATGTGAAAATGCATATAATTCTTGTCAAGTAAACTTCCAAAGGATTTCGTTTAGAAAATCCCGGTCGTAAACAACAAAACGGTTAGGAAAAGTAGTTGTAACTTCGTTACGGTTAGGAAATACCTAGCCGTATATTGCTCTGGAGACTCAAAAAAAAATGAGTCTTGGTTACGGCTACATATCCAGGCCGTGTATTTTTTTTTTGCGGTTAGAACTCCAAACCGTAATTCTGACATGAATTTGCAACTCTGGTTTACGGCTTGGTCGACCTTTCAAGTTCCTGACCGTAACTTGATTTACGGTGGGGTTTACCTAGCCGTATGTCACTCTGATAACCAAAAAGGAAAATTCACGGCTAGATATCCAGGCCGTAATTCTGACAAAAATTAAAAACTATTTTACGGCCTGAAATACCTAGCCGTAACTCTGGCACACCACAAACCCTGTATGATTATACATAATTACGGCTGGGTGCACCTTTCGTTTTCCTAGCCGTAAACACCTATAATTTCCTATAGTACCACATCATACCGGCTAGTTTTTTGAATTTTGAAAAATAGATCCGTTTGAAGACTGATCTATAGAAGGTTCTAGATGTTCAACCACTTATTTAAACTTGAAATAACTCCACCTCCATATAACCACCCATTCCAAATCAAAATCACACCTGCTACATCAATAATCTCCACCAAAACTCCTATAAACTCCATGCAATGTACTCAAAGGATAAACCCAACTTTACTTTGGAAGAAGACTTATCTCTTTGCAAAAATTTTGTATTATGCTATCCAAAGAGGGGAGAAGAACGAATGAAACGTGGTTTACCAAGTCAATCGTATTGGAGTAATATTTTTGAGAATTTTTGTAGTGAAACAGGTAACACTAACAACCGTGATGGGGTTGAATTGTATCTTCGATTTTCAGACATACGCAAAAAAGTGGAAGAATATATGGCTTTACATCGTATGTGCAAGCAACTTCGACTTAGAGGTGAGACTGATGGAGAAGTCGCGGCTCAAGCTAAGAAGGAGTGGAGAAAATGGAAAGGTTATAATTTCAACTTGGAAGCTCAATTCGCCATCATCAAAGACTTCTTGATACATCGAAAGGGATGTTATTAAAACCAACTTTGTAATACGAATCTATTAAGTATGTAATGGGTTTTATTGTGGTCTAATTAATGAAAGTATTACTAATTCTCAATCATAGTATGTATTCATGTTGAAAATCAAAATTTCTCAGCTTACATATTCAGTTACGGACGGGAAAAGTATGTTATCCCAGTAATATCTGATTCGAGAGATGCAGGAAGAATAACGGCCCGAGAAGTTCTTCACTTCCCAGTAGTTTTTTTGTTAACGGCTTGGAATTCTTCATATCCCTAGTAACTTCCTTATTACTTTGGTTCGACACAATTTCCCAGCCGTAACAAGTAAAATTTTCAGATTTTGCTCTGATTTTTAACGGATTTGAATCGATAAATTGATGTTGGGAGTTGATTATAAGGTTATCCCGAGTTTTGTGACGAAGGGTTGCATCAGTTTTCTTCAAATTTTTGATTTTTTTTTCACCAAAATCACAATTTTTCCTTCTTCAAAATCAAAATCAAAATCAAGAAAAATCAAGTTTTGATTTCCAAAAGATTAATCATTTGATTAGTCTAATTCATTCATTAATATTGATTAGTTAGCTTAATCAATATAATTAGTACTAATCATATTATGGGTACAATGGGTATATTACAAAAATACCAGGATAATGGGCTCTATAAATTGTTATTTCATGACCCCAAAACCCCCAAAATTCCCCCTCCTTTTTACGGCCCCAATAATAGGATTCTAAAAATATATGTGGAAGGACAATATAGTCAATCCAAGTTCTAAACAATAAGGAGAATAGTTATGAATCTTATGATATTTGCTGTTTATTCCATGAAAGGCTGCAATTCTCTAGGGTTGAATACTAGGAATTGGAGATAGGAAGAATGGGATTGTCCGCGTGAGGGTGAGAGCGTTGAGAGATTCCTTAGGGCACATGGCTGCCCACCACCCTGGTTTTTGTCAAGAGATTGCCTCCTATCACCGGATCAACTGCATTAATGCATTGTTTTGGTGGGTCAAATTTCAATTGCCTTTTTATTCTTCTTCCTGTTTCGTATTATTATTCTATTTTGTTTGAATTCTCTGGAAAATGATATAATTTGTCAAGTCCAACTACGCGTAAAATCTATCTATCTGTATAAATCAGTCTCCCATTATGGGAATTTCATAAGGATTTTCATTACCAACTCACGATCGCAGAGCCATGTGTTTGGAATACTTATTTGATTTGGTTAGTGTTAAATAAGTAGTCATCGATACCTCTCGTTTATTTGCCAAAATCACATCAAAGGACGCGAGGGATTATGAAGTCATGTGGCCATACATTCATTTTACAATATGTGAACGAATGTAAAAAGATAGAATTAAGCGAGTGAAAAACAAACTGATTCTACTGTGGGAACACTCTGTGATCATAGTGCAGGACCGCAGGGTACAAAATAAGGGGACATCTGGGCCAACAATAATGAAATTATATACAAATGGACCACTAATAACCCACAAATTGCCTGTCTGATCAGTTGGTACTGCAATTTAACCTTATATGCAAATAGTATGTAGATGACATTAAAATTTTCGGAAGTACTTGGTATTTTCTGGTGGACAGTATCTGGTGATCAGAGTGCAGGGTACAAAGACACCCATAATAACTATTTTGGATAGCAAAATAACCTAACTCTATAATAACTGGTTCCTTATGCATGTCATGATTTTGGGCACAACCCATCACGCATTCATGCATACACAAACAAATAGCTAGCATTACTCAACTACCATGCATTGCCAAGCGACCTTAGCGTAGTGCCAACCGACCATGGCGTACCTCAGTACCAGGACTAGAACAACTCGATATCCGTATATAATGGAACTTATCGGAGAATTAAGTATGAAACAAAGGCCAAGAACCAAACTACAACAACAAGTCAACAACAACGAACAAACATCATCCCAAACACAACCGGGTTACCCACCTAGCACTGGTCGTTTTCTTGACAAAAAGATGGCAAATTCTATTTAAAAAGGAAAAATGTACAGAGTAGTTTGTGTGATTCTATATGTTCATCATAATGAGCTATTTCCGTAACAATGTCCTGCTGGAAAACTTTGAAGCCTGAAAATTTAATAGATTAAAAGAAAGGATTTTTTTTTTCCTTTTTTTCCTTCAAATTGGTGTAAAAATGTGGGCAATCTGACATTTACACTACATCCATTCCTTAGATCATTTTATACTGGTCCATAACCTAGTTAGCAATTCGGGGTACGGAGGGGAGTTCGGGACGGCATACGTACGGGAATTATACGGATTCGGGGAGATCGGATTCAGTCAACAGTTCCTTGTTCTGCACTAGTTCGGAACGGCATACGTACGTGTATAATTCGTTTTTGAGATATGAGTTCGGGAATGAAAATTTGGCATATATCAAATTAATAAAAAGTAGATTTTTAAGATTATATTGAAATAAAAGCATGATTTAAATCAAGTTTTGTGTGTTATATAGATAATAAATTAAAAATATTCAACAACAAGCAAAATGGCTCAATGGTTGGAGCCTTACTTAGCAACCTAAGGGTCGTGGTGGGTTCAATTCCCACTACCAACATCTTTTTAATTAGTCTTAAAAATAGAAGGAAATGGTCTTGGATCCGAGTCAATGACCCAACACAGTTCGAATCGCCGAGTCACGACGAGTCAATTCCCATATAATGGGAAAACTAGGTCCGGTGTATAATGCGCGAACCAGGTCCGGTGTTTGATTAGTTCGGTCGTAAAATTCGAATTCGGTTGATTCGGAACGGTTCGCGAATAATTCGCAAATTACTAACTAGGGTCTATAACAGAGGGATACAAACTGATACAAACCTACATTAGCCCAGTACAAAACCGATACAAAGAAATACTAATATGTCAAAATCCTCTTGTCAACACCTACATATGGTGTTAGAATTAGTACCACGTCGTATGGGAAACTTAAGATCTTGCATTCGATAAACTTCTAGTAAACTTAACTTTACAAGCCGGTTTTCGAGGTGAATTATCAATTAGGTCTAATATGTCAAAATCCTCGTGTCAACACCTACATATGGTGTTAGAATTAGTACCACGTCGTATGGGAAACTTAAGATCTTGCCTTCGATAAACTTCCTGTAAACTTAACTTTACAAGCCGGTTTTCGAGGTGAATTATCAATTAGGTCCATGGACTTCAGTATGGTATCAGAGCCAAGTTATTTGTGACGAGTCTAATTTGGCCACATTAATCCATGTCACTGAATTTAATATCTGCATGTTAAACTCAACGAGGTTAACACATGAGGAGGCATGTTAAGATTAGTCCCACACCATATGGAAAATTCAATTTCCCGCAGTTAATAAATATGTCTTATTGATTTCTTTACTTCCAAGTAAGTAAGCCAACCATATCAAACCGCAAAAGCAAGTGTTAGACTTAAAGAGGTTAACATATGAGAAAGTGTGTACGAGACTGGTCCCGCATTAATGGACAATTCAGTTTCTTTTAATAAACATATCTTATTGATTTCTATTTTTTTTTTTGGAACGAAGAATATTATGAATTAAGTAATATAGTATAATAGGTTATCAATTTTTTGCTTGTTGAAAATGTTACATATGATGATGAACTTGAGAACTTGTTGTTCTGAGTGGGTTGACATATGCTGGAGATATTGTATCCTTCTTTCTTAGCCACAGCATTTGTCGTTGTGTTATCTTTCCTGTTAATATATTGAACCTGTAATATTGTGGAAGATTTTCTAATAAAGATTTCACCTTCATGATGGTATTCTCCTCGCACGGTATTTCTGTGTTTTTGTTGTTTACGATCTTCACCAGGTGCTTGCAATCCATGGCTACTGTAGGTGCTTGCAATCTGTGGCTATTGTGACATTGGATATAAAATTATTGGATTTTACCTTCATGATGGTATTCTCCACGCAAGGTATTTCTGTGTTTTTGTTGTTTACAATCTCCACCAGATGCTTGCAATTTGTGGCTACTGTAACACTAGATAGAAAATTATTGGATTACCAATTGGTTTTCATTAGTAAAGCTATAGCTTCTACTTAAAGAGTTGAGGATGTGCCTATTATATCCCGCCACAATGTGCATAAACGATTCTTGGTCTATTGAGTACAAAATGAAGGCATTTCCCATCGATAGTTCTTCTTCCTTGAAAGAGACATCAATGAATATGATCCAGTATGATTAAATATTTGCCCAATAAGTGTTGATTATGATTGAGGAGTGAGGTTGAGGAATATGTGGTCTGGTATCTAGGAGTTTCCTAACCTTCTCTATCAGAAGGCCTGGATTGAAGTTTTTTTTTATTGTTTTTGAAATAACCAAGCATCTGTGTTTCCAGATAAATCACAATATAAATGTTATTCTAGCAGTGGAGAGCAAGAAAATATCCAATTTGGTACCTAATCACTAGTGGATTTAATGTGGAAGTCCGTATTTATCGAATCTTAGGAGAAAGAAAACCAAATATCCCTGGAAAATGGGAATTCTCTAAATATATGGTATTCTTTTTCTGGATTTTGCAAGTTACACATCAATCGCTTCTCCATGACCTCGGTTCACCTTGTGGGGAAATCCGAAAAAATTGGTGACACATGTGAGGCTAGATATTAAAAATTGGTGAAAACCAAATATCCCTGGAAAATGGGAATTCTCTAAATATATAGGAGCCTGAAAAAATTGGTGACACATGTGAGGCTAGCCGACTAGAAGTAGGGAGAGATTTTTGTACGAATTTCCAGAGAAACATTCTAATTTTAGGAATGACTAGTGTTTTCCAAATTTTTTTACTAAGGAAAATTTATGTTATTGTTAGGAGAGTTAAAAGGTGTGACTGTATTATATTACACAAGGATGTTTGATGTTTCCACCGAATAGTATTACTGCCATTGATTTGTGGTGAGATGGATAAGATTTTTTGTTTTACTTCTGGGATAAACATCTCATCAAGCTTGGACTTGTCCCAATTTCGTTCAGGTGAAATCAACTCATTGACTAAAAAAGGAAGGGGTTCTTCCGTATCCGTTGGTTTTGAGATGGAGTTTGAAACTACAATCCACACGTTATCCCAAATTTGAGTGGAGACTCCGTCTCTAATATGCCAAATGTAGTTATCTTTAATGAGCGCAAGACCATTTTGGATACTTGTCCAGATCCAGAAGAGGTTAGAGGTTCTTGTCAAATTGAAAGGATGAGAGTTTGGATAATACTTTGCTTTCAGGAGTTGACACCATAGTTGGTTAGGTTCCGAAATTAGTTGGCTTGGCATCTTGGTTAGTGGAACGATGTTGAAGTGATGCGGGTTTTTAATACCAAGGTCACCCTGAGATTTAGGTTTGCAGTACTTGACTAGGATTTTATATATCCCTTTTTACCTTTAGATATATCTTTGTTCCACCAGAAATCTCTTTGTATACGGTCAGCTAATTCAAAGTAGATCTTGGAAAAGCTAGGAACTGGGTAGGCTTGTAAGATAAATTGGATAAGGAAAGTTCTCCCAACTTGGGAGAGCAGTTTTGATTTCCATCCTTGTAGTGGAGTAATACCGAAAAATAGCAGTTCAAAGAAATCTATCCATTTTCTTCAGAAAAAGAAACCTTTAAAAATTTTGTTATCATTTTAGTATGCGTATGGTGAATTCTAAGGCTGAAGTAGATTCGTGACTTCTGAATATCTATCATTTTCCCAGTGATTTTCCCAAATTTAGAAATAATATCCAGGATACTTTTAGCCTCTCCCAAATCGGCTTAAGTGAAGTGAAAACAGTCGTCCTCAAAAAACAAATGAGAAATAATGGGAGTGTGGTTATTGATTTTCATTCTAGAGATTTTTTTCTCAGGCATTGCTTTGTTTAGGATACTGGATTCCATACATATTAGACAAAGATATAAGGAAAAAGAATCTCCCTGTCTAATCCCTCTAAAGGTATTGAAATTGGGTCTCGGTGACCCGTTTAGGAGGATTGAGAAGGAATTAAGGTGTAGTAATACACAACATAATGAGATGAACCCAAGAGGCATTAAAGTCGAAAGAATGAAGAGCACGCTCAATAAATGGCCATTCAACTCGATCAAAAGCTTTAGAATGATCTAGTTTTAAGGCCAAGAAACACCTTTTAGGTTTATAAATTTTCATAGAGTGCAGGATCTCATAGGCAATGATTGTATTATTAGTGACTTGTCTACCTAGGAGGAATACAGATTGATTAGGGGAAATCAATCTTTTTGATAAAGGCTTTAAATGATTAGCAAGAATTTTTGAGATAAGATTATAAATCGTGTTACTAATAGGTCGAGAATCCGAGGGGGTTCTAGAAGCGAAAGTTTTAGGAATAAGGGTTAAAGGTAGCATAGAACTCCGCAGGTAAAGATCCTGGTATGAAATAACCTGAATAGACATGATAATATCAAGGCCAAAGATGATCCAGTTTGCTTTAAAGAAACCCGGTTGAAAACCATCCGGACCTGGAGATCCCCGAGGATTCACATTTTGGAAGCATGTTCCAAATTACTTCCTTGGTAGGGATCTCAATAAGGGATAAATTTTCTGAATCCGAGATGCATGGCTCCATTAGATCAGAAAAAGAATAATCATATTACGAAAATTGGGAAGATCCTATCTAAGAGAAATGGTTTATTAGGAGGAAGTTTATTTGGTCGTTTTCTGAAAGCCAAATACCAAATGGTTCGCAGAGGGTGTTGATCGCATTTATTCTTTTCCTCATGGTGCCGAGGCATAAAAATATTTTGTATTTTGGTCAAACTCCTTGAAGAATTTATCACATGATAATTGGTGGTAATAATCATTTTTGATTTTGAAAAAGCGGGGGTATAACAACCACACCCAATATTTCGTTTAGGCAATCTGTATGGACTAACTCCAATATACTTTCAAGAGAATCAACTAGACAGTCAGACTCAATCAAGGAAAAGTATATCCAATAGTTATATCTATGTTTCTTAATATAATCAGCAAATCAAACAGATATAATCTGTGAGCCTGATTAATATAAGAAACAACTTGGACGGTATCAAAAACCAATATCCAAGTTTCAATCAATTCAATCAACAACCAAAAGGTCGGATTCACAAATTTATTGAACTTACGCACAACCTGTGATATTTCAATTATATAAACAAATATAATGCGGAAAAGAAATAACACAGACACCAGATATTTTGTTAACGAGGAAACCGCAAATGCAAAAAAAAACCCAGGACTTAGTCCAGCTTTTAACACCACAATGTATTAAGCCGCTACAGACTCTAGCATACTACAAGTTAACTTCGGACTGGAATGTAGTTGAGACCTAACCAATCTCACAGTGATTAAGGTACAATCGCGTTCCTTACGCCTCTGAATCCCAGCAGGACTCTTTGCACTTGGTTCCCTTAGCTGATCTCACCCACAACTAAGAGTTGCTACGACCCAAAGTCGAAGACTTAATAAACAAATCTGTATCCCACAGAAAAGTCTATTTAGATAGATAAATTTGTCTCCCACAGAAATACCTACAAGGTTTTGTTCCGTCTTTTGATAAATCAAGGTGCACAGGAACCAATTGATATACCGGACTTATATTCCAGAAGAACGGCCTAGAAATATCAATCACCTCACAATAACTTAACTATATGGTAGTATAAAAATTTATTGTGGAATCAATCACAAACGATAAGACGAAGGTGTTTGTGACTACTTTTATATCTTACCTATCGGAGATAAATCTCGAGCAAATCTTAGAGAATATAGTACTCCATACGATACAACAAGTAAGATCAGAACACGCAACTACAAAGAAAATAGTTGGGTCTGGCTTCAGAATCCCAATGAAGTCTTCAAGTCATTAACCTATAATGGTTTTAGGAAAAACCTAGGTTAAAGGAGAATCGACTCTAGTCGCAACTAGTATCACACATGAGGTGTGGGGATTAGGTTTCCCAGTTGCTAGAGTGCTAGAGTTCTCCCTTATATAGTCTTCAAATCAGGGATTGTTAGCTTATAAACAAAGCAATCAATATTCACCGTTAGATGAACACCTGATCTAAGAGTCAAGCTAAGTTTGCTTGAAACCAATGCAATATCTCTCCACCGTTAGATGGTCTTAGCTTGCTACACACAAATTAAATGTACCTTCATTTAGATATGGGTAACCGTACCTAAACGTGTACACTTAGTTGGCTCAACAATAGTTAACTGAAGTTAGCCATATGAACAATTTCATATCAACCTTATTCATCTTAAAACAACTAGTTCAAATGACTCAAATAAAACTAGTTATAGAGTTGTTCAATTGTTTATATTCTCATAGAAGTATACAAGACACAATTGAAGCAAAATCGGTTTTGATTCACTCGAATCAATTCATGAACATTATAGCCGCGGTTTGCAAAGATTGCATTCATTATTATATAAATGTATTTTTTTCATGAGTATGTAAACATACTTAACCGATTTTAGAACTTAACCCACTCAAGTATGCAAACGAGTACGCATACTTTATCTCCCAGACTTGGTCTTGTTCATTAGTATGCAAACGGGTGCGCATACTGTCGTTCATGACCGAACTCAGTTGAAATCATTACGCATACGTGTACGCATACTATAGTTCCCAGAATTCAACTGTTGAATTTGTACGCATACGGGTATGCATACTAAATTACCCGACTTGGAATACACTTGCAATAGTTAGCATACAAGTACGCATACTGTGTTATATCCAATCAATGGTTAATTGTTCTAAACTCCCATTTAAATCATTGAAACATTCTTAGAAGACGAGAATAGCTGTCTCACACAAACTAATAGCTTCAAAGCAATTTTCAAATGATCAAATGATCAATACAAAATATTCCGAGTCTACATCAAATGACTATCTCACACAAATCATATAAGATGTTACCAAGCAATTTTCACATGATCATCTGTTGACTTTCGTCAAGAATAAAAGATGAACTTGGTTAAAGCGAAAGCTTACCAACACATATTTCGAGAAATATGTAAGCGAGTTAAACTCAGCTCGAAATATCAAATGTGTATAATTTAAAGTTTGTATAGTTACACGACTTAGTCTCAATAGGAGATAGAAAGAAATAGTCTTATGTGTGATAGATGAGTTCAAGTCTTCACATACCTTTTGTTGATAAAGTTCCTCCAAGCTCTCCTCAGTAGATCTTCGTTTTCAATCGATGAACGCCGTGAAGTCTAAAGCTCAACTACACATTCTATCCTAGTCCAAGACATAGCTATACGTAGACTAGAAATCAAGACTTATAGTTTTGACAACTAAACTTGACAAACAAGCTTGAGATAGCAACGCTTGCGAGTTTGACCGAGCAGTGCTCTAACAGATTTCATATCATTTCCTAATTCCTCTTGAAGATTCTTAAGTTTATCTAAGTGGGAAGAAAAATTGTGTGATTTATGAAGATATTCAATTTTAGGATTCAAGGATTTGATATTTTTTTATGGATATTTCCAAAAATATGTGTAATTCCAGTGAGCGAAATCGGAAATATGAGTTGAAGTTTTACGTGAGAGAATTGCTGGAGTGTAGATTCCAAGAAGCTGATAGAATGATGGATAAAGATTGATAGGTAAGCCAAGATCCGAGGCATCTGAATGGTTTTTGTAGCTTTTAAATTTCAGGATTTGAATCTAGTAATAACGGAGTATTGTCTGACCCAACTCTTGGGAGATGGCGTACCTTAGTATCTGGAAGTTGTTGAATCCATATGTACGATATTAAATCCTTGTATAGTCTTTCACGTATGTTTGCCCCACTTTATCTATTTTTGGACCATGTGAATGAAGCGCCTTTATATCCCGTATCTTGTAGACCTATCGAATCAAGCACTTGTAGGATGAAATACTTGTTACGTGAAGTTGCTTTATTTCGGCCTTGTTTCTCCATAGGGTCCAAAATAATGTTTAAGTCCCCCTTTAATAACAATGGTGTAGTGATCGATTGTCCAATATGGGCTATATGCAACCATTAAGCCACCTTTTTACTAGGTTTTGTAGCGCCGTAAACACAGGTTAACACCAATAGTATATAAATATTTTATATTGAAATGACACACATTAAGTTGAGAAGAAAATATTGTAATTTCAATGTTATCGTGCCCAGAAAGTGCCAATCCCTTTGATTTACCCATTTACAGTATTATAAACCAATCATGAAATTGCAACTTTCTTATGATAAGCTCTATGCTAGAGTAAGGAGCTTTAGTTTCGGATAAAATTAAATCCGAGATGTGAGAAAGAAATAGGTGATTTAAATGGTATTTAGTAATGGGAGGGCCAATGCCTCCAAGAAAAAAATCCTGATATCTATAAATAAATAGGATCAAACTCTATTGCAAAGTTGACAGTGTGAGGAGAAAAATATGGCTATTAGAACATGGGAGATAAGAAGGCCCGGGGAGTGTACAAATGGGTTATAGTTTTAAGACAAAAGAATTTGAAAAAAAAAAGAGAGTAAATGTAGCTAGCTACCAGATATTAACTAAAGCAAAAACTCCAGGTATAACTGTATATAATAGTTGAAAAAGTGGGGGTACAACAACCTCACCCAATAATTCGCTTAGCAATCTGTATGGACTAACTCCAATATACTTTTAAGAGAATCAACTAAACAGTCAGACTCAATCTTAATAAAAAGTATATCAAAGAGTTATATCTCAATTTCTCGATTCAATACTTACTCAAGCAAATAGAAATCTGCGAGTCTAATTGAATACAAGAGAAATTAACTTTAACGGTACTAAGACCAATGTTCAAGTATCAATCAATTTCAATCAATGACCAAAGGTCGGATTTCTCAATTGATTGATTCAACGCACAACCTATGATATTTCAATTATATAACAAAATATAATGCGGAAAAGAAATAACACAGACACCAGAAGTTTTGTTAACGAGGAAACCGCAAATGCAGAAAAACCCCGGGACCTAGTCCAGATTGAACACACACTGTATTAAGCCGCTACAAACACTAGTCTACTATAAACTAACTTCGGTCTGGACTGTAGTTGAACCCAAATCAATCTCACACTGATCCAAGGTACAGTTGCGCTCCTTACGTCTCTGATCCCAGTAGGATACTACGCACTTGATTCCCTTAGCTGATCTCACCCACAACTAAGAGTTGCTACGACCCAAAGTCGAAGATTTTAATAAACAAATCAGTATCACACATAAAAGTCTACGGTAATAGATAAATCTGTCTCCCACAGAAATACCTACGAGTTTTTGTTCCGTCTTTTGATAAATCAAGGTGAACAGGAACCAATTGATAACCTGGACTTATATTCCCGAAGAACATCCTAGAATTATCAATCACCTCACAATAATCTTAATCGACTAGCGAAAGAAGATATTGTGGAATCACAAACGATGAGACGAAGAAGTTTGTGACTTCTTTTAATCTTGCCTATCGGAGAAATCAATCTCAAGCCAATCTTACGATTGTACTTAGTACGATAGAAACAACAAGATCAGATCACGCAACTACAAAGAAAATAGTTGGGTCTGGCTTCACAATCCCAATGAAGTCTTCAAGTCGTTAACCTACAGGGTCTCGATAGAAACCTAAGGTTAAAGGAGAATCGACTCTAGCTAATACAACTAGTATCACACAAAAGGTGTGGGGATTAGGTTTCCCAGTTGCTAGAGTTCTCCTTTATATAGTCTTTCAAATCAGGGTTTCCAATCTAAGTTACCTTGGTAACAAAGCATTCAATATTCACCGTTAGATGAAAACCTGATTAGATTCAAGCTAATATATTTCAACCGTTAGATCGAAACTTAGCTTGTTACACACAAATGAAATGCACGTTTATTTAGGTTTGTGTAACCATACCCAAACATGTACACTTAGTTGGTTCAACAGTAGTTAACCAAATGGTTAGCCATATGAGCACTTTCATATCAACCATATTCTTCTTTACCATAACTAGTTCAAATGCCTCAAATGAACTAGTTAGAGAGTTGTTCAATTGCTTAGATCTTATAGAAGTATACAAGACACAATCAAAGCAAAAACGATTTGATTCACTCAAATCGATTTATGAACTTTATAGCCACGGTTTGCAAATATGCATTCCTTAGTTTATATAAGTTTAAGTTCACGAATAATCGTTCTTAGAAAATAACCAACTTAAGTACGCATACTGGTACGCGGACTTAAGTACCCGGAATAAGTTTGTTTTCAGTTCACAAACTCCAGCAGAAATTCTCGGGATGTGAACTTTCGATAATGCGCATACTGGTACGCGGACTTTAGTTCCGGTTTTTCTGAGCAGCAAAGTACGCATACTTTGGTTCAAGGAATAAGGACTTACACACGTATGAGTTATCACATAATGTTTATATCCAACCATGGTTATATATTCTAAACTCTTATTTCAATCATTGAAACATTCTTAGAGGACGTTATATAGTTGTTGTTCACAAGTTATTTTTCGTCAAAGCAATTTTCTAGTAATTGAAACTTAATATGACTGTTTGTGGGTGAAAACTGTTTCTGCTGGTTTTGGTAAATTTGGGTGTGTAGATGAGAAACGAATCTAAACCCTAAACAATGCACTGCACGGGAGTACTTTTGATTCGAGAGATCAATCTGTACAATCCTAGCCTAAACCAAGAAATGGCCGTTCCATGCTTGCTTCGGTCACAAAGTAAAGGAGAAGGGTTGGTCTTAGGGAGGGAAGCGAAGAAAGTGTTGAGACCAGAATAGTTGATTCTGAAGGTGTGGTTGTTTTATGACTTGTATCGAAAGTGGGCGGAATGAAAGGTATCAGTTCTTTGGTGATTTCTGGATACTGTGATGTTGCCGACCAAAAACTTGTTTTTTGGTGGAAATAAGTGAAGCCTATTTATACAAGTCATATTGAAACGTACCCTGGTCTCGTAGGAAGTGGAAACGATTGAGTGGTGGAAGAATTGAGTAACGTATAACCGCCAGAAACCCATTCTTCCATGATGAAGGAAGTGGATCCGTTTACACCCGTTACTTCTTGCCGCCATTGATTGTCCTACTTCATGAAACTTTCCTATAACGGGCATATTGCACGCCGCACGATGTAAACTGCCAGACCAATACCCTGATGAGTATCCCCCAGTTTGTGACACATTTGATGTCTCGAGTGTTTTCGTGGAAAACATGTAGCATTTTGATACGTGTGGCAAGTTAAAATCAAGAGGCTTTCCGTGGGAAAATAGCATGTGATGCTATTAGGTCCGTTTTGGCTAGTCGCCTAAAACTTGCCACAAGTCCGTCAGTTCGGTGGCGAACTTGGATGGATGATATTGCATTTCATGAGGAAGGGTAGCCGTTGATTATGGCTACCTTCTGTTGGCGCCTGGTAATGGCATAGTGGCATTTTTGGTGTATGCCAGTGGCGCTACGGCATGACTGGCATAACTCGTGCATACCAGTGGAACGGTAGTGTAAGTGGCGCCTGGCGTAGCTATGGCCACTAGATTTAAGCGGCTGGTCGCCTAAAACTTGCCACAAGTCTGTCAGCTCGGTGGCGAACTTGGATGGCTGAGATTTCAATTCAGGAGAGAGGGTGGCCGTTGATTATGGCCATATTCTGTTGGCACCTGTTAATGGCATAACGGTATAGCCACGGCGTAGTGGCATGCGCCTACGACATGGTGGCATAGCCGCGTCTGTGGCGTTGTGGTGTGGCCACGCCTGTGGTGTTGTGGCATGGCCAAAGCTAGGATTTGGCCCCGTGGCCAAAGTTAGGGCTTGGCGGCGTGGCCAAGGATAGGTTTTGGCGTCGTGGCCAAAGTTAGGGCTTGGCGGCATGGCCAAGGCCCTGACGTCGTGGCCAAAGTTAGGGCTTGGCGGCGTGACCAAGGCTAGGATTTGGCGGCGTGGCCAAAGTTAGGGCTTGGCGGCATGGCCAAGGCTAGGATTTGGCGGCGTGGCCAAAGTTAGGGCTTGGCGGTGTGGCCAAGGCTAGGATTTGGCGTCGTGGCCAAAGTTAGGGCTTGGCGGCGTGACCAAGGCTAGGATTTGTCGCCGTGGCCAAAGTTAGGGCGGCGTGGCCAGCGCTAGGGTTTGGCGCCGTGGCCAAAGTTAGGGCTTGACGGCATGGCCAAGGCTAAAGTGGCTCGTGGCATGTTGTGGACTATGACCAAAAATTAGGGTTTCGGTTAAAAAAGTCTTGTTTCGATCACGAAATCCTAATTGGAGTCCGTTATAGCATTGGCCACGAACAGAAAGTGGATTAGCACGTAGTGGCGTCATTTTTGGCACATTGGCATGTTACTGCGGCAGAGTGGCATGTTGGCACGTTACTGCGGCAGAGTGGCATGTTGGCATGCATATGTTGTTGTGGCAGGGCGCGTTTGGCTTGCCAGTTAGTATGGTGGCGCGGCAGGGTGCGTTTGGCCTTTAATTTATGGTGGCGAGTTTAGAGCGACTTGATTGGCCAAGAAACGGGGCCGGCCAAACATAAGGCGCGGCCACACCTCTAGTGCTCGTGGCGCATTTTAAAGTGACCTGATTGGTCGGTAGGAAGGAGAGGGGCCGACCAAGCATGGGCGTGGCTACACTTCTGGTGTGAGTGTGGCGGCTTTAGAGCAACCTGATTGGTCGATGGAAAGTAGGGCTAGTTTAGGATGGGGGCGTGGCCAATGGCAAGTGGCGCCGGCCGGCCTAAGGAATGGACACGCTTCCCTTTGCTGCTGCTCCTACCCTGCGGCCCCTTGTTCTCTGATTTTGGGCAAGATTTTGCGCCTACTAATCCATTGTGGATCAATTACCTAGTTTGCCTAGGCTTAAATTCGACAAGCAAGGTCTGATATACTGCGCAAGGCGCAAAACCCTAATTTTTGCAAATTAGTCAGGGTAATTGATTGAGTTCTATGTGTTGACACAGATTTCTTTTAAGTTCATTGCCAGAGAGAAGTATGCTTTCTGATTGAATACCTTATGCAAAGACCTTATCCTTGATATTTGGAAATTCGTGCTACTCCGCTGCGAGTGAACACAAATTGTCCTGCCATATCAACATTAAGGGTTCAGACGGAGAACATAACACGAGTAAAGTATTCAAAGAAACTTATATTAAGTGAATATAGGCAAGGCGCCGAAATTTACAGAACATCTGGAATGGTTGCTACATGCGCCAGTCTGGATAAATTTCATGTAAATATATTGAAAGGCTCAATAAATATCTCAGTGGAGAGGTTAACACCCACGTCCGTTTCCTTACAGAGTGACGTCACATCAGATGCAAGGTTTTTACAACCCTAAGCTAAAAACCACCATCAACATTAAGTCCCCCGCTTTGGTGACAGGCAAGGATAAAATCGAAACGGCAAGTCATGAAGAGATTGTCAGGAAAATTTGGCTAACCTTTGTCAGGAGGTATGAAGAATTGGTGATCCTTGCATTGGCGGCTTTGAATAAATTCGGCTTGGCCATGGGGGGTTGGCATCAGCGCTGCAGATTTGGCTACTAATTGGCAGAGGTGGCACTGCGACTTGGTCCGCGAAACAGACGCTGGCTGGCTAGGAAAGGTAGATGGCGCCGCTTTGGATGGCTAGGGAACGATCAATGGCGCTGCTGGTTAAGGCGTGGACTATTGGCGCTGGTTTGGCCACGGAATGTTGCATCATGGAGATGACGCTTGGCTTCAGTCCGTGGAATGATGGAAACTGGCATAAGTCCACGGAATGGAGGGAACAACACTTGGAACTTTGGCTACCAAACAGTGAAGGTGGAGCCGGCTAGGTCGCAGAATGGGCAGAGATCGTGCGACTTTGATCACGAAGTGCTAGATTCATGGCGCTGCTTGCTAGACTGTGGGGTAGGCGGAGATGGCGCCGCTTTGAGCGGTGAAGGTGGCGCTCTTTTGGCTACCTGACCGTTTTCTCCCGATCCTCATTAGGGTTTTGACGAGAGACTTCATCTGGTTGAGGCTGATTTTTCGGCCATCGTGTAGACTCATTGTGTTTACCTAGCGTCCGTTTCTCTCTAAGGTTTCTACAGTATATATGCTTGTGCAATTAGGTTGCCCTTTCAAGACTTTCTCTGTTGAATCCGTATTTCCTTCATCATTTCGAGCAGAAGCGAATCATCTTCGAGTCAGCCAGATTCTTCAGTCAAACGCAGGCGGCCTGATTCTGGCGATAATTCCCCCGTCTGGATCATCCGAGTTAAGAAGATCATACCGGTACATTTTTTATTGACCAATAGATATTTGTTTGTTACCACCAGCGAGTGAAAAGGAGTGAAAAAGAGAGAGTTTCTTTTGTGCAGAGATATCCATCTGGAACATGTGTGACCGTCGTCGATGATGATGATCTGACCACCCCCTTCCTTCGAATCCGAGCATACCAACCGCTGCAGATCTGGAAAATGCTGATTTGGGTATTTCTTGCCATGAATATCCCAATGCAGGTTTGTCATTCGAAATCCGCATGAAGTGTTTATCTTCTAGCTACCGAAACGTTGGTAGATTCCTAGTACGAAAGGAATTCGTGACTCTGTACACGAAAATATGGAGAAGATATGGCCATATTGCCACCGGGAACGTGATGAAGCATTGCTCGTCTTCCTTGGTTACCACAGTGAACTGTATCCTGCCCATGATTGTTGAAATGGAAGACACATCCATCCGCGACGTCACAGAATCAACTATTGAAAAGTGGGAAAACATGGTGTTTACCTGTGAATCCCTTGAGTTCAACGTAAGTTGGCTGCGGCATCGTCTTGACATTGTGAAGGTTGATAGAGCCGGTGTCCTTGCCAATGTTGTTCCTGCCACAAAAGCCATTTTGGAAGAGGATAAGGCTCTGACCGTGGAATCTCAGAAGGTGGAAAAGGCAATCCAGGACTTGAAGAGTAGGACTGAAAGATATCAAAACAGGTTGAAGATGATGCTTTCAAGGAACTACAATCTATTGGATGGGCTTTTCTGAGTTGTGTAGTTGTGAGAAACCTGGTTTTCCTTCTGGGTCTCGAATGTATTATCATCATTTTTATTTTATTTTTGCATTGGTTTTGGAGAAATAAGAGAATTTTCATTAATATGCTTCGATTAAATGGAATTTGATAACTGGGATGTGAAGGAAATCAAAAGATTCCTGGCTAGCCGTGCTATGAGACGTCGAGGGGTGGAGTAATAGTTAGGCGTAGTATGCCTTGAGCCATTTTCCATTGATGACTGCCTCCAGTTTGCCTCCATCTTCCTTGATGACCTTGTAGTATCCACTGTTATACGCTTTGGTGACCACATAAGGCCCTTCCCATTTTTGGGAGAATTTTGGTGGTGACAAGTCTTGTTGGATGTGTTTGGTGGTCTTCAACACCAGATCCCCTACTTGAAAAACTCGAGATTTCACAGCTTTGTCGTATGCTCGGAAAATTCTATTTCTGTATGCTTGCGTGTGATATTTTGCTTTAGATCTTCTGGAATCCAAAGTGTCTAGCTCCGCTACCCTGGCATTTGATGTTTCGGCTTCATTCCATTGGACTCCACTTGCCTCGGAAATCCTATCCGATGGGATTTTAATTTCTGCTAGGAGAATGACGTCTGCGCCGTAGACGAGAGAATAGGGGGAGGTGCCAGTAGAGATCCTTGGTGATGTCCGATATGACCAAAGCGCCATTGGAAATTGTTCGTGCCATGTCCGAGGGTTATCGTGCACTGTCCGGCTGAGGATTCGAATTAGAGTCTTGTTGGTGCTTTCGGCCTGCCCATTCCCTTGGGGGTAGTAAATGGTTGAGAAGACTTGTTTAATACCATATTCTTCAAGTACCTCCCGTACTTGCTTGTTGGCAAAAGGAGTGCCGTTATCGGTGATGATGTTTTTGGGCACGCCGAAACGATAAATGATATATTCCTTAATGAACGCTGCAATTGTGGCTCCAGTAGTCCCTCCTAAAGGGATGGCTTCGACCCATTTGGTGAAATACTCTGTTGCGGTTATTATATACTCATGTTGTTTTGATGACGGCGGGTTGATCTTCCCAATGATGTCGAGTTCCCAGCTATAAAATGGCCACGGACTACTTACCGAATGCAGGGGAGTAGAGGGTGCGTGGATAAGATTTCCATGAATTTGACATTTGAGGCATCTTTGAACAAAGGCAGCCGCATCGTCCTCCATGGTCGGCCAGTAGTATCGCTCGTGTATTTGGAGAAATAACTTCTTTTTTCTTTGGTGCTCGCCTTCGTGCATTTCTTTCAGCATGATTGGGATTTCTGCCTCGCCCAGGCATCGTAATAAATCTCCTCCAAAACTTTTACGATACATGATTCCTTTATGGAGTATGAATCTCTTGGATCTTTGCTTCACCTTGGTTGCGTCTTTCTTGCTTGCGGGGAGTACGTCGTCGCGAAGATAACTGATGTATGGCTTTTGCCAGTCCCCAGCGTGGTCAACAGTGAAAACTTCCAATTGATGCGGCGGTGCTTGGAAATCGGAGCAAGATCTTTGGAGCAATCGAGATTGAGCCTCCATTTCTGGCCAGTAGTAGCCAAGGCGTTGCAGACGATGATAAAGTGTTACCACCAACGTTTGTCCTCAAATTTCGCTATGAATACGGTTAAGCTGCTATTGTGCCTCTTCATCTCCGAGGCATTTTGACAGGGAACCATCTGGGTTCCGGCGGTACAACATCCCATGAAGCATGAAGAAGTTTTGTAAGGTTTCGAGACCGACCTTTCCTTGGGAAAGCGAGCTGTTAAGTTCTTGAATAATTGGTGTTCTCCAGTCGCTGGCTTCAGCCATGTTGATGCCACGGTTCGTCTTTTCACCATCATGGTTTCTTCCAAACCTCCGAACTGCAGCTTTGACGCTAATGTGGCTAGGCAATCAGCATGCCTATTGTTGCTACGACCAACGTGTGTTATGGTCGCGTCAGCGAAGTAATTTAGCAGCTTTTGCGCCTCAGATCTATACGGGGCCAGCGTTACCTCTTTCAGTGCGTATACTCCATTCATCTGGTTAACCAGTAATTTAGAATCACCCCTTATTTCCAGATGTGTGGCTCCAGCTTGCTTGGCTAATGATAACCCTATGAGAAAGGCTTCATATTCTACTGAATTGTTGGTGCAATGAAAGTCTAACTTGAAGGAATGCGAGAAAACTTCACCAGTTGGAGATACTATAACCACACCCACTCCTCCGTTATTATTGCTAGGGGTGGCGGAGCCATCAAAAAATAGTAACCACGCTTCTTCTTTGACAAAAGAGATTTCCGGAAATTCTCCAGGAAGGTCTTCGTGCAGTGCTGTGGTACCCTCTCCCGGGAAAGCTGCTAGTAAATCTGCGACCGCTTGTCCTTTGATAGCTCTTGGGGAAGCACACGTTATATCAAACTCTGACATTTGGAGGAGCCATTTGGCTGGCCTTCCTATCAGGGCCAGTTTTGAAAGTAAGAACTTCACAGTATCAGACTTGGATATCAGCACCACTTTGTTTGAGAGCAGATAATGCCTAAACTTTTGAATGGAGTGAATTAGAGATAGGCACGCTTTTTCTGCCTTAGGGTATCCGAGTTCAGCATCCCTCAAAGTCCGACTGAAGTAGTATATAGGGTGCTCAATTCCTTCATCATCTTCTTAGGCGAGAAGAGCTCTGACAGCAGTATCACTAAAAGCACTGTAGAGACACAACGGTCTTCCTTGTACAGGAGATTTCATGACGGCTGGGTTTACAGTATCTGTAGGATCAGAATATCGCAACAACCATACATCGTGAGATCAATAAACGAAAGCATTGCGAAAGTGTCGCAAAAAAATAATATAAATGACACAATGAATGACGGCAGCCAAAACACGAGAAGGATGTGAAGACCCAGCGAGATTTAGGAGAGTGGCGAGATTTTGTATTTGTACACTTGCGATATCTCGCAAGTCATTCCCGAAAATAAAGGACAGCTTAGCTGTCATCCATTGTATACTACCCTATATAACGGGTCGAATAAGCCTGTTGTGGGAGGATTCTTTTCAGAGTGTGAGACAAGTCATTAGGAGAGAGAAAGTTTGTGGTAATTGTAATTTCTTTAGCCCTTTTCTATTTTATCTTGTAAACATTCAAGGAAATAATCAATAAAATCATTGTTATTCATCTTAAAATGTCTTAGTTGTGTGGATTATTGTGAGGGGTGTAGTGTAGGATTTCCTGCAACCACATATTGCGCTAGAAACAGAGACTGATTGAAGATAATAGATTGGATATTGTCACTAAAATTGTTAAAATCAAGAGTATGATGGATAAATTGGAGAAAACTAGAATCAAAGAGAGTAATGAAGAATTGGAATGTAATATGATTACAAAAGCAATGGTTAATGAATTTCATGAAAGTATCATAGGAGAATACATAAAAGAGATTTTGAAGGAAAGAAAATTATAATCTTAGAGAAGGTGTTACCCTTGAAAGAATGGGAAAACAGAATTATATTCACAAAGAACGGAAATATCAGGAGAGAATTTAAATCACACATCTCCACTAGTGATTACGATAAATGCAAGCAAAGAAGAAGGAGAATTAACAAAAACAGTGGAAGAATGGGCAATAAATAAAACTTTGGTGGATACAGGGAGTTCAGTGAATATAATGTTTTATCATGCGTATAAAAAATTGGGATACAATGATGAAGAAATGACTTCCGCAACATATCATATTTATGGTTTCGGCAAATCAATAACAAAACCTAAAGGGGAAATAAAAATACGAATTTTGTTGGGAGAAATTGAAACACATGTGACGCTATGTGTAGTGGATATGGAATCACCATATAATATGCTGTTGGGAAGACCATGGATACATGCAATAAAAGCTGTAGAATCAACATTTCATCAATGTGTCAAATTTCCTATGCCGAGTGGAATTGGCGAAATCAGAGGAGATACCGATAAAGGAAGAATATATCATCAAATCGAAGTAAAACATTATGAAGAGGCGAAAAGATCGCAAGAAGATGGCAAAAGCAGCGAAAAAGGAAGAAGAATTTAGAACTTACATGATAAGAGCGGAAGAAGGAAAAGGAATATGTGGTGAAGAGAATGATCTCGCGAAGGAAGTAAAAGGACCAACGCCCATGGGAGAACCGAAGGCTAGCTACATGCGGAGAACCAACAAAGGAAGTGAATATTGGAGCGAAGAAGAACCCAAGATGTTAAAAATTGGGACTAAAATGGAGGCGAGATGAGGAAAGAAAGACTATTGATTTGTTGCGAGATTATAAAGATATTTTCGCATGGGATATGGATGAGATGCCTGGAATAGATCCATCTGTAGCATGTCATAAATTAGAGATTGATAAAAATGCAAGACCATTCAAGCAAAGAATTAGAAAAATTGCAACATCATATCATCCTCAAATAGAAGAAGAGTTGCAGAAGATGCTTGATGCCGGCATTATAAGACAAGCAAAATACCCCGAATGGATAGCAAATATGGTCGTAGTTCCAAAGAAGAAAAAAAGGAATAAGAATATGCATAGATTTTACCGATCTAAACAAAGCTTGTCCAAAAGATAGTTTTCCCTTGCCAGATATTCCTGGTGTGACTCAATAATGTTGTAGAAAGTGGTAGTAAGGTTGTCGTTCACTCGGACTTGATGAGATTGATTTTAAGAATTAATAAAAGAAAATAATAAAAATACAGAATATATACAATTTATGTCACAAGACGGAGAGATGTGCTGGGACTCAGGATTCGGCCAAACTCATAACAAAAGGTTCAATTTATTTATTCTCAACAATTAAAGCTCAATAAACAAAATAACACCGACTCTTATTTTTGCCAAGGTAGACTCTCAAAAGATTAATTGTATCCCTAAGCATAGATTATCTAAACAAAGCATAACCTATCTAATTGAATAACAACCAATTTAATCAAATCATAATTCTATTTTAATTAGTGCAAAAGTCAAATAAAGAATTAATTAAAATTACCCATGTATGAAATTTGTCTTCCTCCGTCGTCCCAGTGATGGGTTCTAGCTCATCATGTTGGAAACACGCTCAAAATCCATTTTTATTGCTCAAAGGAGGTGTACAAATGATGAAATGGAGAAAATGATGAAAATCGAGTGTTTGCAACGATTATAAGTGTTGCAAATACTGTTACAAGGAATGATAAAACCGTTACTTCTTTTAAGTCTGCACCCCTCCATATTACGACCCTCGACTAAGTGTCGTAGACACTGTAAAAGAACGGCGCCTCACGGTGGTCCGTTCTTGTGTTCTTGGTGCAGCAGCAGCAGCAGAGAATAATTCTGCAACTCGATTTTTCTTGGCTCTGTAGCGTTCTAATTTCTCCCAAACTCTCCGTTCCTTTATGTGAGCCCTGTAATGCCTTTTTATAGCCAACTTCACCTCCAAATATCCATCATAAATTCGAATAATTCTCCGTTAATGATTTTTATTTTCACGGGATTATTTTCCTTTTTCTTCTCCTGCACGCGCCTACAGCAGTTCAACTCTATCAAAACACGTCATACAAGTTCAGCAGAGATCAAACTCACACGCCAACTCCAACTACAGCTCATACATTTCAAAAATAACCCAGAAAATATCTTCCCTGTTTTATCTCATCCCTGTCTCGTGAAAATATTCTTTATATTCAAATTTAATACACGTACCTCCCCTGTTTAGATAAAACAGGGTCAAATCAATCCAAACACTGCAATAATCTCGCCAAATAACTCCACAAATTCTCACGGAATAAATGCGGGAGAAACCCGAGCTTTCTTCTGTTTACGTCCCCAACGATTATCCGGCCAACTTAAATCATTCGAACACCCACACCAACATTGTATACCCATAACAGGTCTATACCATGAGAATCAGCGATTGAATCTCATTAAATCCCGTCCAAATCACAAACCCTAATCTGGATAGCTGCTGCTACATTTTCCCGCCAAAAATATAATTCAAATGGAGAAGATGACCTCCCCCTAATCCTGTACGGGCGTCCCTTTAGCACTTGCCTTATGGGGTGCAAATAGAAGCTAGTGTGCCCCTTAGTAACTGGGTGCCCCTTATCCTACATTGAGAGTTCGAATAACACGTGTCCTCTAGGTGCTTTAGACAACTTTTCGAGCCGATTTTTCCAAAAATGTTTATTGCCCTACAAACACATAAAACACCAAAATTAATACAAAATCGAGTGCCAACAATATATAGTATTGAGATCAAATTAGACACAAAAATGTGTCTATCAAATACCCCCAAACTTATTATTTGCTAGTCCTCGAGCAAATTTATTTTTAAAAAAATAAAAATCATTTGAACCCCTAGGTGGCCCTAGTGGCGGAGTGTTGTCTCCGGAGGGTTTAGCAGAGGTGTACCCACAAAACCTTTATTCCAGACCCTAGATATCTACGCAAAACCTTGGAAGGCACTAAAGAATCTCCTTGGTTGGCATACTTATTGACTACAGGAGGAAGTGCCCTGATGCGAAATTCCAATTGATGTACACGAGTTTGCACTCAAGCATACTAAAATTCATATAAAGTGACAGATCTCTACTCGGATAGTTTTCGGACATCATAAACCTGAGTCAACCAATCACATGGAAAGATTAAGAAGATGGATGTAGAGAAAAATGTGGATGATGTTGACTAAGGTGAACCTATCCTAATGGTGAGATATGAGTTCGGACTAATATCAACACACCGGCATATACAAGGGAACCAAAGTGGTCGATAATCCTAACTCTAGGTCAACACAACTGGCATATACAAGGGTTCCAGTGGTCGACTTTATTGAATTTATTCCAGTTGGTCTAGTGGTCTGGTCTCAATTTTTTTTTTTTTTTTTTTGGGTATCTCAGTCACTCTATTTCACCCTAGCAATGGTAAAGAGAAAAATAAAAGAAGTGATCAGGATTCTTTCGATGTTTCCATCACGAGGATATGGCGAAACTACCATGTTTTCTTTTTCTAACACCCGAGCTCGTGCTTTTATGAATAGACTCTTTAGATGTTTCCATCTAATCAGATTGGTTCCTCAACTCCTACAACCAAAATGCTTCCATCCACTTAGATTGGTTAGTGCCATCCTTAATAAACATAAATTTCTAGGTTCTGGAGTTTATTTACTGCAACTAAAAAGTTTCTCCCATACCCCCAAACTTAAATCTAACATTGTCCTCAATGTTCTAAAGATGAAATTAAAAACATGAACAAGGAGAAACTGTTACCATTTGAAGCAAAAGAGTTAAGGAAAAATATTACCGTGTTGCAACAGCATGGGTTACCTCCCAAGAAGTGATAAGTTTAAAGTCTTCAGCCAGACATCGGAAAGGATTAGTCACCTCGAAGAATCATATAGCAACAGTCGGAATAACTGCGGGCCATCTGGATCAAAAAGTGTTAACCACAAGAAGAGGAAACTGCAACAGACCAGGAAGATATCCAACACACCCTTATATATTGTTTTGTTTAAGACAACTACATCTAGTTGTGGTTCGGGTTTAGGCTCTATAAAAGGATCTAGATAACATATTTTCACAGGTTGCATTTCCTCAAAAGTTGAATCCGAATGTTTAGGTTCTAGAGTCTGGAAAAACTCAAATAAAAGCTTAGAAGCACATAATAATAACCTAAATAATTGCGGATCCTCGAAGTCAATCAGACTTGACTCATACGATTGACCACGTAGTGGTCATTCTTAACAAATGTGTCGACCCTAATCTGCTAAAGTAATTAGGTTTAGTCTCAAAACTTAATAATTGACACATCTTATACGTTCCCACAATTGGAAGGAAGGTTTTTGGTGGGAAAACAAAGTCAATCGTGGTATCATAGCCTGGGTTAACCACATCAACCAGAGGATGGGTTTCTAACAACTGAACTTCTTTATGGACACAAGTAGGCTCAGGAAAAAGTGTATGAAGATAATCTTTTAAAATGGTTGAGGCACATATGTCAAGTCCCAAGTTAGGGACTTTTCTAAGAGTTAAAGCACATGGAGAATGATAATCACCCCCAAACTTAGAGTTTTCCGTGTCTCTAGAAAGACTAGTCACAACTTCCCTAATTTCAAGGTCATCTGATTCCTGAAAATGGTCAATTGATTCTTCTAAGTCAGGTACGTCCTTACTCATCTCTACGAGTTCATTTTCTTTTTCTAAGTCTATTGTTTCTAAATCGCTAGACTCAAAATATACTCGTTCCTCTAAACCATCATTGTCTTCGTAATCAAAAGGAAATACTACATCGTCTAAAACGGGGGTGTCTCTAGTCAAATCCTCATCCTTTTGAATAGGTGAATAATTATTAAAATTATTTGGATTTGAACTAGAAATATTATCATTATTAAGCTCAATTGTAACAATTTCCTGATCATTATGCCTATTTATCTCAAATTCTTCATCAACACTATCCTCATCATAATCATCATTATAATAACATGAAAATGGTTGAACCTCATCTAAACAAGTAGTGTTACCAATTCTAACCTCGTCATCTTGATTATGTGAATAAAAATTATCCTTATTTTCAAGGGTACTATTGGAAACACTAAGATTATCTCGAGCAGTTCCGTTCTGGGCCTCTAACAAAAGCTTTCGAATCGACTCATATGACTTCATTATGGTATCGTGACTCGACTCACATGACTTCCTTAATGTATCGTGACACGACTCACATGACTTCCTTATTAAATCTAGGAAAGAAATTTCACTAGTTGCATTGCTTTCGTCCATAACTAAGTTATTCATTTCTGCGAACTTACGTGTCGTCTCAGCTAACTTACGTGTTGACTCTAGTAGAGAGGAATTTTGCTCGTACGACCGGGTGGCGTGTGGATAGTAATTGGGATCACCATGGTATGACCCATAACCTTCAAAAGTTTGGCGTTCCCAACCACTATTCACACTATGGTCATAAAAAGAGTGATGTCTATATTGTTCAGTTGGATATTCATATTCATTGTGATGGCTATTGTAATACCAGTTTGACATCCTAACTGCAAGGGAATTCTACACAAACACAAACAAGGCTGACTTGACCACAACAAACCTACTGATTTCTAGCAAACAAAAAGCATGATGGCTCCACTTAGATTGTTTCTAGACCAGCTTCTAATCCTTCGAAAGGGAATTCGTTACAATCTGAGCAAAACCCTCTCGGAATCAATCCGAGTTTAAGTAAGTTGAATAGAGGCGAGGGAAGCTACGTGGAGCTTTGATACCCAAGGCCTCACCGCATTACAAGGCGGCGCAGTCACGCATTCAACTCACAGAAACCATCATGAACTTCGAAGTATGCTTAAAGAGTAACCAATATTTTTCGAATGACTTTCCTATTAAGCTCGTTACCCTATAGGTCTCGTTCTATTCAAAATTTTAGGCTTAGGTTCGCGTTTGGTTTCGTTTTCCTTAGGCGGGCAAGAAGAGAACGGTGATGAAATCCGAACCCTTATCTTGTATGGCAAGTCCTTGCCCTTTACTAGGAAATTAAAACAGCCGTATTCAAGACCTCAACATATATGCATACGAAATCATCCAGTAAACCCGCTGACAGGGGATTCGCGGGTGTTTAGAATTCTTACCTCCCGTTCCAGACGGGGGATGAACCGTTGAAGTCGACTCGGGCCACGACTCCTATGTCATGTACGAACCCGAGGGGCCGAGACGATATCGTAATCGTCGTCCTTCCCTGTGCAGTTTATATTTAAATAACCCTTCCTTAGGGTTTTTAAAAAAAAAAAATGTCCAAAAGTCCAAAAATAAAGTCCAAAATTAAGAAGCCGAAAAAAATAAAAATAAAAATTACAAAAATAATTACCTAATTACATTTTCTAAAAATAAAAAAAATTAATTACACTATATACAAAATTTTCTTCTTCACTCCTTTTGGATTCCTCTTTTCTTTCCTTCTTTAGCTTCGCTTTTGTTTTCAGCGCTTTCTCCCTTTTTCTTGAGCTCAGTTCCAAATCTGAAAACAAACAAGAAATACCAAAGGCGTAAAAAAGAACAAAAATAATAAAAAGAAAAATAAAACCTAAAAACAAATCTATACACAAGTCCGCGTCGACGGCGCCAAAAATTGGTGTGACTCAATAATGTTGTAGAAAGTGGTAGTAAGGTTGTCGTTCGCTCGGACTTGATGAGATTGATTTTTAAGAATTAATAAAAGAAAATAATAAAAATACAGAATATATACAATTTATGTCACAAGACGGAGAGATGTGCTGGGACTCAGGATTCGGCCAAACTCATAACAAAAGGTTCAATTTATTTATTCTCAACAATTAAAGCTCAATAAACAAAATAACACCGACTCTTATTTTTGCCAAGGTAGACTCTCAAAAGATTAATTGTATCCCTAAGCATAGATTATCTAAACAAAGCATAACCTATCTAATTGAATAACAACCAATTTAATCAAATCATAATTCTATTTTAATTAGTGCAAAAGTCAAATAAAGAATTAATTAAAATTACCCATGTATGAAATTTGTCTTCCTCCGTCGTCCCAGTGATGGGTTCTAGCTCATCATGTTGGAAACACGCTCAAAATCCATTTTTATTGCTCAAAGGAGGTGTACAAATGATGAAATGGAGAAAATGATGAAAATCGAGTGTTTGCAACGATTATAAGTGTTGCAAATACTGTTACAAGGAATGATAAAACCGTTACTTCTTTTAAGTCTGCCCCCCTCCGTATTACGACCCTCGACTAAGTGTCGTAGACACTGTAAAAGAACGACTGCCTCTGGTGGTCCGTTCTTGTGTTCTTGGTGCAGCAGCAGCAGCAGAGAATAATTCTGCAACTCAATTTTTCTTGGCTCTGTAGCGTTCTAATTTCTCCCAAACTCTCCGTTCCTTTATGTGAGCCGTGTAATGCCTTTTTATAGCCAACTTCACCTCCAAATATCCATCATAAATTCGAATAATTCTCCGTTAATGATTTTTATTTTCACGGGATTATTTTCCTTTTTCTTCTCCTGCACGCGCCTACAGCAGTTCAACTCTATCAAAACACGTCATACAAGTTCAGCAGAGATCAAACTCACACGCCAACTCCAACTACAGCTCATACATTCCAAAAATAACCCAGAAAATATCTTCCCTGTTTTATCTCATCCCTGTCTCGTGAAAATATTCTTTATATTCAAATTTAATACACGTACCTCCCCTGTTTAGATAAAACAGGGTCAAATCAATCCAAACACTGCAATAATCTCGCCAAATAACTCCACAAATTCTCACGGAATAAATGCAGGAGAAACCCGAGCTTTCTTCCTGTTTTACGTCCCCAACGATTATCCAGCCCAACTTAAATCATCCGAACACCCATACAACATTGTATACCCATAACAGGTCTATACCATGAGATTCAGCGATTGAATCTCATTAAATCCCGTCCAAATCACAAACCCTAATCTGGATAGCTGCTGCTACATTTTCCCGCCAAAAATATAATTCAAATGGAGAAGATGACCTCCCCCTAATCCTGTACGGGCGTCCCTTTAGCACTTGCCTTATGGGGTTCAAATAGAAGCTAGTGTGCCCCTTAGTAACTGGGTGCCCCTTATCCTACATTGAGAGTCCGAATAACACGTGTCCTCCAGGTGCTTTAGACAACTTTTCGAGCCGATTTTTCCAAAAATGTTTATTGCCCTACAAACACATAAAACACCAAAATTAATACAAAATCGAGTGCCAACAATATATAGTATTGAGATCAAATTAGACACAAAAATGTGTCTATCAATTCCGCAGATGGTTGAATCAGCAGCAGGAAATGAAAGGATATCCTCTCTTGATGGATATAAGGGATGCAATCAAATTCCTCTCGCTGAAGAACACCAAGAGCATACTGCCTTTTTCGCTCCAAGAGGATTATACTGTTACACAAAAATGCCATTTGGTCTGCGAAATGCCGGTGCAACGTATCAAAGGATGGTAGAGAAAGTGTTCGAACAATGGATACATAAAACACTAGAGGTATACGTGGATGACATGTTAATAAAAAGCAAAGAAGCAAAAGATCATGTACGAGATTTGAAGGAAATTTTTGAACAAATGAGACATTTCAACATCAAAGTAAATCCAGAAAAATGTACCTTTGGGGTGGCATCAGGAAAAATTTTAGGATACATTGTGTCAAAAGAAGGAATACAAGTTGATCCGGAGAAAGTACAAGCAATTCGCGATATGCCGACACCAACAATAATGAAAGATGTGCAAAAGTTAAATGGATTATTAGCTTCGCTAGGAAGATTCATCTCGCGATCATCTGATAAGTGCAAGCATTTTTTCAACATACTTAAAAAGGGAGCGAAATTTTGATGGACAGATGAATGTAAAAAGGCGTTACAAGGAATAAAAGAAAATCTAATGGATATATCAATCTTACAAAAAGCGAGCTGGGGAAGAATTACTAATTTACCTCGCGACAACCTCGCATGCACTAAGTGCAGTATTATTGCGAATGGACGCAGGTGTGGAAAAACCAATCTATTACATCAGCAAAACATTCAATGCCGCGAGAAAAATTATTCAAAAATTGAAAAATTAATTTTGGCATTAGTTTACGCAACGTTTAAACTTCGCATCTACTTCGAAGCACACACGGTAAAGGTAATGACAAAAGTACCAATTGAGTCAGTAATGAAAAATTCAAAAGGTCGGGAAGGGTTGAAAGATGGAATGCTCAAGTAAGTCATTGCAAACTCAAATATGAAGTGTTATCCTCACCCAAATCACAAGTTGTTGCAGACATTTTAGCAGAATTTCCATTGGAAGAGGATGAAGCAGTGGAAGAAATGATGGATATAGAAGAAGAACATGGAAATCCAAGGGATTTATTAACTGAGCCAAATAGATGGGAAATATTGGTAGATGGATCGTCAAATAGAGAAGGTAACGGAATTGGGATCATTGTAATTTCGCCAGAAGGCAATAAAATGGCTTTCTCTTTTAGATTGGAATTTGCATCTACCAACAACGAAACAGAATATGAAGCTATAGTACATGCTTTGCGATTTGCAATAGAAATGAAGTTGGAGAATGTAAGAGTTACCAGTGATTCTCAGTTAGCTATTCGCCAGATAAAAGAAGAGTATACTACAAATGAAGCATCCTTGAAAAAATACAAAAAGCTTGTTGAAGAATTGTCAGTGAAGATACCAAAAATAAAGTGGAGACACATATCAACAAAAGACAATAGACTCGCAGATGCTTTTGCTTTTATATCAAGTATGATGACAGATCCATCTGCGAGATGCATAAAAATACAGACACTTCAATCACCATCAATCAACAAAGAGGAAGAGGAAGAAGCAGAAGTAATGCTCATAGAAGATGAAACACAAAGACCCCATTGCGAGGATCGGAGGACAGAACTTCATGCTTATCTAATGAAAGGAGAAACACCAAGAAATAGATTAGAGATGCACAAATTAAAAAGACGTGCAACAAATTATGAATTAAGAGACGGGGTATTGTACCGAAGATCCTTTAATGGACCCTCGCTTAGATGTTTAACACGAAAGGAAGGAGAAGCAGTGTTAAAAATGCTACACGGTGGGGATCTTTGGCAATCATAGTGGCGGAAGGTCTTTAGCACATAAGGAGAAAATGCAAGGCTATTATTGGCCATATATGCATGAAGATGCGAAACAAATATCAAGACGTTGCGAAGATTGTCAAAGACACGGAAAGAAAATACATGCACCATGAGCACCATTAACCTCTTCAACAAGTGTATGGCCTTTTGGAAAGTGGGGGTTAGATATTGTAGGACCATTTTTACCAGTGCGGGACAAAGGAGATATCCGATTGTCGCTACTCTGATTATTTCACAAAGTGGGCGAAGTAAAAGCGGTACAACACATTCGCGATAAAGATATTTTTACTTTCATATTCGAAAACCTAATATGCAGATTTGGAATTCCAGCACAGTTGGTATCCGACAATGGGAAACAGTTTGAGGGACAAAATATAGAATTATTGCTTAATGCATTTCAAATAAAGTGTGGGAAATCAACTCCTTTATACCCGCAGGCCAATGGACAGGCGGAAGCAACAAATAAAACGATCGCTGATATACTGAAGAAGAAATTAAAAGGGCATAATAAGGCATGGTGTGAACAAGTGCATAATGCAGTATGGGCTTACAATACAACGAGGCGAGAAGCTACGGGGATGTCACCATTTTGTCTAACCTATGGAGTTGAAGTTGTACTTCCGACAGAAGTTATTATTCCAACAACAAAGAGAGAAGCTTGGGAGAAAAATCTTAGTGCGGGTAACATTTTGGTTAAATTAGATGAATTAGAATAAAAAAGAGAAAGAGCACTACAACATATGGAGAATTATCAGCGAAGATTGGCCAGAGAATATAACAAACGTGTCAAAACACGCGAGTTTCAACCAGGTGATATGGTATTGCGAGAAACACCAATATATCAGCGAGAAAGTGGTGGCAAGTTGGCGAAAAAGTGGGATGGACCTAATATCATCAAGGAGATAGTTGGAACAGGGGCATATAGATTAATGGATCCTGAGGGCAAAGATGTGGGCCAGAGATTGGGTAGACCGTGGAATAGATTATATCTCAAGAAATATTACCCATAGAAGATGGAAGGGAAAGAATAAGTTCCGAAATGTTGAATGAATGAAATGAAATGAATTCATATGAAATGTTCCTGCGACAGAGTTATTGCGAAATTGCAAAAGAATGTGTGAATATCTCGCAAATGAATTAACAAGAGATAACCAAAAATGAATGATTGAACGAATTGACAGAAATGAATGAGTGAGTGAATGGGACGAACCTTTATGGCGTACACCCTAGTTCGCGAATGATATTTCGTAAGAGGCAAATGTAAGACCTAAAGTGCGTCATATAAGGGGGGTATCTCTTGACATGGCTCAGGGAAAAGGTTACACCGCCCCTGGAACCTGAGTCATGAAGATTTGGGGCCCATGAAAGCCTATCCGGGGGAGATACCTTGGATTTCCAACTATATATATATAAGGTTATACCCTGGTTGGACGACCGAGGGTCTCTTCCAAGGAGTCAGTGTATGACCAAGGCGCCGAGGTACATGGTTGAGCCAAGAGTGCCTGGGGCATTTGAAGTGTCTCGGCCATTCTTGGCAAGTCTTGGCACATGCTGCACTCGGCCCGAAGAAAACTCCACTTAGGGTGCAGTCTCGTAACCATAAACCCTATAGGTATAAGGGATAAGAGGCTGCGAAAACAACTGGTTGTTGTTAAGACCGGATGGGAGGAGCTAGTCTTGTATGACCGATGTACGCCTCCTTGAAGGGGCAACCAGGGAGATGATAAGGGCGGCACCCTCCATTAGGGAGCTGATAAGTGTCTTAAGACGCAAATGTCATGAGGCTCTATTTTCGCAAGAAAATTTAGGCTTGTCATATTTGCGCGATGATCCTGCAGAGGCAATAATACTAACGCGAGGGTAAGACGAGATCAATGGGTCTTTACATGAAAGTGTAAAGACGTCCTGCGATTTCGTCGCAAGACGGCAATGTCATGGGGCTTTACGTTCGCAAGAACATTTAGGCCTGTCATATTGTCGCAACAAAAACATCCTGCAGAGGCAATAATACTAAAGAAATGATAAGACAAGATCAATGGGTCGTTACACGAAAATGTAAAGACGTCCTGCGATCTTGTCGTAAGACGGCAATGTCATGGGGCTTCAAGTTCGCAAGAATTTTTAGGCCTGTCATATTGTCGCAAAAATGAGGGGTGGCAAAATAAGACCTTTAACTAGGAAGGCAAAATAAGACCACACAAGAACAATGATAAGGCAGGATCAATGGGTCATTACACGAAAATGTAAAGACGTCCTGCGATCTTGTCGCAATGATGAATTTCAATGTAAATAATTGAAAACAAAAAAACAATTATTAAATACCAAAAATTATACTCATTGAAAGAAGGAGTAGTAATAAGCAGATGAACACGTCAAAAAGATGGTTGAAATACATAAAGAAATAACAGTACAAGAACAAAGATTACAAGAGAAAGTCAATTCTCAAATATCAGTTTTTTCACCAGAAGGAAATACTGGGTTTTCTTCAATAACTTTATCTATATTTTCGCTAGTTAATATATTTCCACCAGATCCTTCTTCACCTACATCTTCATTCGCGACATCGTCATTGACAGTTTTATTGGGAGAGATAGTCTCTTCATTTGCGAATTCTTCGCCACTATTATAATCATAATCGTTGTCGGGAGGATTAGGAACTTCATCATCGCTCACTTCGAGAGGTTCGACAGATACGGGATCAAGAGATTTAGATAGTAAAACATCATTCACAAGAACTTCGGCTTTAAGATGAAATTGACGAAGGAGTGCTTTCTGCTGATTTTTACTCTCTATATCTTTGATCACGCATATAGTCGAATCTTCTTTCTGCTCTGTCGCGAGAACGAGCAAGGGAAGCAGCGAGTATTCCGTTTTCTTTGCGAATTTTTGAGTAGACGGATTTCAAAGCGGTAATGGAGGAGTGAAGATTTTTCTCAGACTCTGCAAAAACAAAGAACAAAAGGAATTATACAAACAAAAAATATGAAGGCTTGATAAAGGAAGAATAGATGAGGCAGTCAATTTCTATGACTACCTTCCTTCTGCGAGGTAAGATATTGGATTAAAGCCGAACAACTATTCTCCAAATGATCCATGGCATTGTCAAAATTATCTCCAATTAAACCTTTCAGACGAGATCGCAAGCTTTTTTCGTTGGAAACAAGTAAGGCATTCTCTTTCGCAGGGAAGAGTTGGACTTTTCTAATTTGGAACATTGATCCTTGAATTGGTTTGCCTTTACAGTTAAGATTATTCTACCCTGAATAAGTTTATCCTTCTCGGAAGTAACTTCTTCAAGTTGATTTCTCAATGAGCAAAGAGATTGTTCTTATTCTTTACATAATTTTTGACAAACATCAGACTGTTGCGAGTAAATCGCCACCTTGTTTAACAGAGTTCGCTTTTCTTGAAAAAGAATTCCATTCTTATCTGATAAAGTTTCCAATTCCAGATTAGCTTTAGTCAAAGAGTAAGAGAGGCGAGATAATTCATTACTTAATGAGCCTTGTTCCTGTACTAAGTCAGCATTTTCTTTTGAAAGATTATCTATTTGATCAAAGGAGTATGTATGAAGATTATCTAATTGGTTATATTGCTCCATCCAAGCATCTCTATCAACTCGAACTTCTTCAACAGTAGATTCCAACTGGTATATCTCCATTTTTCGCTTCTGGTTTAAAGCTTGAAGGGCGAACAATGGCTCTTGGTTCAATAAAAAAAATATATATATACAGAGGTAAGAGTATACCTTTCAATTCTTCATTCTTCTTGCGAAGATTATCACGATCCAGCGAAACATTTTGAAGTTTTTGATTCTCAAGTTGGAGAATATTACACTTTGCAGTCATAGCTTGGAGATCATTCTTCAAAATATTAATTTCTTGCTCCAAAGTTGTTTGCGAAATTCTATCAGGGCCAAGGTGTTTGCTCAAAATCTCGGACATCGATTTGATAGGATCGATGAAGTCTTCTTGACATCGTTCACAATATCTGATAGAACTTTGAAGGCCACATCTATTCCTTCCAAATTTTCTTTAGTAAGAGGGATTTGCTCAGATAAGGAAGTAACGGCGATAGAAGAAGGAAGAGATGAGTCATCTTTTGTTAAAAGAATATCATGAGAAGAGGAAATCTCATGAAGATTAGTGACTGGAGAAATGGTAGAGGCATTGACAATGGAAAAAGAAATAGGCTCATTCGCAATGGGACTGTTATGAGGGATTTGATTTATGAGAAATTCAGGCATAGGAGTGTTATTATCAACGGTACCTTCGCAAGAAGAAGCAGTAGGATTATCTTGCGAAGATTTCGCAGTAGGAGTTGTAAGTTTGAATATAGGAAAGGAAACAAGACGGGTGCAACGGGTTTAGAATGGCGAGGCTTCTTGGGGGACCTATCAACATTTTTGTCATCCTGCGAATTACAAGATAAATAAGAAACAGAGGCAACAATATTGTTATTAAAAGAGTAAATGTTTCTTAAATACCTTGTTATTCGCAGGCTTTCTTTTAGAGGCAGTGGATTTCGGTTGCGAACCCATGGAGATATTAGGGTTCAAAATGGTGAACTTGGTGCTAGATTTGTTCTTGCTAAAACAAAAATGACAGGGGAGTCATTAAAAGAAGAACAGTATCAGAATAAAACAACTTCAATAAGAGAGATCAATCACAAAATGATCAAATTCAGCAAAATTAACAAACCTTGATGCCATAGAAACAGTAGCAGAAGAATAGTAGCAGGAAAACGATGAAGAAGACGATGAAGAAAAGCAGCAAAAAAAAGTTGCAGACGATGAAGAAGACGAAGTAAAAGAAAAGAAATGCTTTCACAAGGAATCCTCCTTTAAATAGACGAGAAAAGAGTAACCGGATAACATTAAATGTGCCGGTAAAAAGGGAAATGTTAGATACGTGTAAACAGTCATTCCTAAATTCACGGAATCTTGTCGGTAAAAAATTGATGGAAAACAAACGATTGCGGCATTTCAAAATATTGGTTCTCATGACATTCTCTCCTTCGCAGAGAAGACATGAGAAGAGGCAAGATGTAGGATCAGAATATCGCAACAACCATACATCGCGAGATCAATAAACGAAAGCATTGCGAAAGTGTCGCAGAAGAATAATATAAATGACGCAATGAATGACGGCAGCCAAAACACGAGAAGGATGTAAAGACCCAGCGAGATTTAGGAGAGTGGCAAGATTTTGTATTTGTACACTTGCGATATCTCGCAAGTCATTCCCGAAAATAAAGGACAGCTTAGCTGTCATCCATTGTATACTACCCTATATAAAGGGTCGAATAAGCCTGTTGTGGGAGGATTCTTTTCAGAGTGTGAGACAGGTCATTAGGAGAGAGAACGTTTATGGTAATTGTAATTTCTTTAGCTCTTTTCTATTTTATCTTGTAAACATTCAAGGAAATAATCAATAAAATCATTGTTATTCATCTTAAAATGTCTTAGTTGTGTGGATTATTGTGAGGGGTGTAGTGTAGGATTTCCTGCAACTATACAATTCTGGCCTAAACCAAGAAATGGTCGTTCCAGAATTGCTTCGGTCACAAAGTGAAGGAGATGGGGTTGATCTTAGGGAGGGAAGCGAAGAAGGTGTTGAGACTGTGAAGGTGTTGGATGTTTATGACTTGTATTAGAATATCGAACTGGCTTGCAATGATGTAAGCAATCAGCTCTGGTGTTTTCTGGATACGAATAACAACACTTGGTTTTCTGTGCTTGTCTCTGTTGTTTGGAAATAGGCAAAGGACCTATTTATACAAGTCATAGAGCGCAAACCCTCATCTCGTAGGAAGTGGAGGAAGTTGAGTGATGGAGTAGTGGGGTCGTGTGGGTGATTGCACAATCACGTCTTGGCCCACTTCTCCTATCATCGTTAACCGTCCATGCCTCCTGACACGTTCTTGTGATGGCGCGTTGCACGCTGCACGCTGCACGCTGTAACCCCCCAGACCAATACCCCAGTAAGTATCCCCTAGTTTGTGACATGCTCGATGTCTCGATTGTGTGAATCGTGGGACCCACATAAGGTAGCATACGGTGCTAAGGTTAAATAACTAAGTTATTTAGGAAATCAATATTTATGAAATATTGTGTGTATTCTATGCATGTAATGCATCGAATATATTCAGCATGTATGAAGCATCCCTGTTTTAAGGCTTAACGGAGTAAGTCACGGATAAGCGTCTTAAAATAGCATCACTTCCAACCATCTTCGAGTGATCGTTTGGAGACTGCATGGTCGAGCCATGCTTTGGCCGATCACTCTATGTGGAATAGTGGCGGACGGTGATCATGGGGATGCTTCATTAGTCGCTTAACTCCTAGCCAGGGCTGACCAACCAAGCTGGTAGATTTGGACGGATGAGATGATCTTGTGACGCTCATCTGCGACCGTTGATAGAGTTTAGGGTTTTGAAGAGGTGCGCAAGCATCACTCTTTAGCTTGGTCGAAACCAAGCATGAGAGGTGTTTTAGGCAGGACCGACCGGGCATGCATGTAGACGGCTTGCCGGTGTACACGTCCGTACCTCACTGTCCCATGAAGGTGCGATCTAGGCCACTCAATTTGACCGGCAAAGAGGAGCGGTTGAGATCAATTTGCAACAGAAATCCCATGCCGCAAAGGAGTTGGAAACCGCGCGGCATGCCTACTTCGGGCACGCGTTTCGAGACGTCCGGCCATGGTTGGCCTTGGTTGATCGGTCATGCGTGTAGGTGGGCCCACGGTGATCATGTTGACATGCTCGGGACCTTTTAAGTCTACATCTACACCCTCCATCCAAGCTTGCGAAGATGGACGCTCGTGATCGATTAGCGACACATGTAACATGCCGCAAACCCTAATTAGGGTTTTGTATGGTTCACGCCCATGCAACTTCAACCGATCTGTTTTGCATGTTATGCTCCTCCCTTGGGGAGGCCGATCGTGTGGGGCCCACGTTGGGCCGGTGGTGAGCATGTGCGTACCTATCCCACGGTCATAGGCTTGATCTAAGCCATCCAAACATGCCGGTGAAGTTGGATGGTCGTGATCGATTTAAGACCTTAGTGGAATTTCCTGCGACCTTTAAGCATCATGCCGGCCATACTTTGGGCAAACGCACGTTGCTCTATGGCTAGGTCAGGAGATGGTCGACCGGGAAGGTAGAGAGGGGGCCCGCCGGTGTGCAGGACAAGCTTGTCCGACCGGCCGTGGGATAATCCACGCCGTCCTATCATGCCGGCGAAGTTGGACGGCCGTGGCTGATTTTGAGACTGCCGTTGGCGGTCTGGTATGTGCTTGCTTCCTCCAAGCTGCTCCATACCAATTCGACCACCCTTTTCCAAGCTGGTGTTTGGTGGCTTTTGGGAGTATGGCATGTGTTCGACCGACCAGGGCATAAACGGTCCCGCTGGTGGTCATTGTGGTGATAGCCTGCTCCTTCTGAGGATTGTCTAGGCTGGTTAAATCGTGCGGCCAACTTGCGTGGTCGTGATTGTTTCTGAGACTGATATGGACAGTCCAGATTCAAATATGCTCAATCGGGCTAGTATAACACACCGAGAAATGTATGCTCTATCGGGCTAGTATAAAACACCGAGAGATGTAGCCTGTACGTGTATTTCGTGCATGTCTCATTATTGACACTTGGAAATTCGTGTTACTCTGCTGAGAGCAACACTCAGTCGTCATGCCGCACCAATAATGAGAGTTCTGCGGGAACAACACAGGAAATACAAGGCTAATCATGCATTAATTAATGACGATATAAATTCACAGGGTATATGGGATTGTTGCTACATGCTTCATCCTAGACGAATTTTGTGTATTTAATTCACAGAACATTTGGGATTGTTGCCACATGCTCCATTCTAGGTGAATTAGTAAAATGAAGAAGTATTCATCACTCAAATAGCTTTATCCTCTGCAGGATGCCAACGTATTAAATTTGGCTTTTACAATTTTAGCCTTGAACTAAAATCCAACATTAAGTCCCCTGCCTAGCTGGTAGGTCTTTAAAAGTGTTTTTCCTACGTATTACTGCAAGTGCACAACGCCTGTTGGAGGCGTGGCAAGTACAGGTCGATCCCACAGAGACTTGGGTTGCTGTATGGTTAATCTAGGGCTTACTAAACTGAATTCAAAGAAGTGTAACACAGCTGAGGTTGTTGTGTCGATACGACTGAGTTGATGTGGCTCTAATCTAAGGCAGTAAATAAGATTATAACAAGTTGGAGAGCACCAGGGTGGTGAATCCACCTCTAATCTTATGTGCAGGCAATCTAACTTAAACCATATTCTTGAGCTTTCCCATGAAAGTCTAAACTAGATGTTTATTAACTAGTTTTGCTAACTAACCCCTAGTATGAGCTGTCTTCTTACAGTACAGCTCATCACAGGCTCATAAGCTTCATTAGTTAACTACTAATCCTTCACAATATCACACAACAAGAATAAAACCTAATGTAGATATGCTTGACATGAAAATCAGGGGTTTCATCAACACCCTGGTAAACTAAATTAGAACATATTAAAACACAATACAAATCAACTACAATTGGTGCTCTGGCTAGCCCAGGCATGAGCTCTAACATACACATCTCAATTCTATTTATACATGCAATTCCCAAAAACCCTAAATTGCTCCCAAAACAGAAAATAATTGAACACCCTCTTACCCAAAAACCTAATCAGTTGTCTCCTCTGCTTGTGCGGCTCTGAGAACTCCATACTCTGATTTTCCCTTGATTTGATGTAACCCTAACCCTAGTTCTTCCTATCTCGGACTTAGCTTCTAGGGAAGAAGCTATGAGTGAGATAGAGAGAAGCTAGGGGGAGAAGGTGGTACGGTTGGTGGCTGTGGTGTCAGGGTAAGGATGGTGAAGGTGGTGAGGTGGTATGGTCGGGGTAGAGGAAGAGGTAAGGGGTCTCTCTGGTGTTATCGGGAGAGAAAAGAGAAGAGAAGAGAAGGGTGCGTTTGGTTTGGGTGGTTAAGGGGGAATATATAGGTGGTGTGGTGTTGAGCGGGTACATGAGCTTCGATGCGCGAGGCCTGGAGCGACCGTAGGATGCGGCTGGGAGAGATACGAACGGCTCGGGGAGAATCGGGCTTTGGATCCGGGTTATGGGCCGGGTCTTGGATAGCTCAAGCCCATGTCTTGTAGATGGGTTGCTCCTTGTTGGGTTGCAAGCATTGCGCGCGGGGCTTTGGCTTTTCGCTCCATAGACGCTCGTCTCCAATTCTTTGCTCTTTTGGCTCTTCAGTTTCTCGAACTTTATTTATTACCTAAAAACACAAAATTAATTAGTACAAATATTTATTCTTGAAAACAAAGAAAATACAGAATCTGGGATAATATCTGATTTCTGAGCACAAAAGATGAGTTAAATGCCAATAAAAAGGTGTATAAATATGAAATATTTGGCACTCATCAAATACCCCCAAACCTGAATTTTACTTGTCCTCTAGTGAAACAGAAATTAGGAAATCCTAACTATACCCCTGTCATGAGTCTCTCGAATGCATTTAGCGTATGCACTAAGCCTTTAAACCCCTAGGTGTCCCTAGTGGACGAGTTGTAGTCTCGTGAGGGTTTACCAGAGGTGTACCCACAAAACCTTCTCCAACTTCGAGTGTAAAAGAGTCTCAAGCATCCAAGGAGCTATGAGGACATAGAGTTTCTGCATGCTAGTAACAAGAAGTTAGAACTACCAAAGAACGCATTCTCATCCTTAAGTGCTGAGCGAGAAATAACCATACCATATGAAAGAATTCGGATTCGATTGTGATCATAAGCCTCGACTTCTGCCTCACTAATAGGGTTTTATGATAATTGCACTCAAAAAGATCGCTTTTTTAGTCTCTCATGTGTGCAAGGCGAGGAATAAAGAGAGAAATCCTGCACACGTTGAAGATTAGAAGGATAACCTTCCGAAATAATTTCTGGAGACTCCACAGAAGTGTGGACAAAAAGAATCTTTTCTGATGATCTCTAAGAACGGAAATCAACCATTAGAAAGGATAGGAGTACTCACTTACCTTCTCACCCGATCGGCAATTAATATCACTTTCTCAGCATTCATAGAAACGTCTTCAATCTTCGGTCTCCAACTGTAGATGATGAACTTCTGAACTTTACATTTTTTTTTTTTTTTTTTTTTTTTTTTTTTTTTACAAGAACACTACAATAAAACAATAAAACAATTTTTCACAAACTTCATTAATTCTCATCTTCTTTTTCTTTGTTGCACGTAAACCTTGGACTATCTCAACTTTTCTTCAAATATTCTGATGATGCTCCGCTTGCTGACGATGATGTGTTTCTATGGGTATGTTGATTGAGAGGGAGAGAGTGATGCTAACTGCAAATCGATATTTAGAAGGAGTTTTCATCTTTAAACGTCACCCTCATGATTGACGAAATTAGCACTCAAGAGATCAAAAATAGTGCTAAAAGTGGTGCGAAGTTGGGTAGCTCACCATTCCTACCCGGAATTGACGTACGGTGACACACACTCTAACAGCTTTTCTAGAAAGTTGCAAAAATTGAAGGTTGGTGCCTCACTTGATGTAAAATGGGTAGTCTCCACTATGGGTGATCACAATTCTACTACCGAATATCTAAAAAAGACACCTAATTCGCCCTCTGGGTATGGTTAAATCCAACTTTAACGCTCTAATCAACTAAGAAACCCGATTGTGTTCTCCAAGTACTTCCAAGTTACGTTATTTCGGTCGACTCTCTATGTAAACATAGCTAGAAGCATGCTAGTGACTCTAAAATCTCTAAAAGTTGGAGGTTTTTATTTACAAAGAGTTTTGAATTTTTTTTTTTTTTTTTTTTTTTTTAAAGAAGACTAAAAACTCTAAATGCAAATGCAAATGTACCCCCAAACCTAAATCAAACATTGTCCTCAATGTGTCAACAGATAATAAGAATTCAAAAAGTCACATACCATGAGAACTATCTTTGATAAGAGAAAAGGGAAGAGATTACAGGGTATGTCGGCGGGAGCAAGGTTAGAGCTTCATTTGTCAAGGCTAGAATCCAACATTCTCAGCGGAGATCATATCGGATTAGCATAATATATGCGCAAGAAGACTCAACCGATTCAAGAAAAGAAAATTTAACAAGTCCTACTGGATTATATACAATGAAAATTCACCATACACCAACAATCTAAAGAGTTGAGGATCAACCCAAAAGACAATATGTACAAACATCAACAGCCTTACACAAATATAACATGAGAGAGCAGGAAAGATTGCATACGTGAACAAGTTACCCCCAAACCTAAACTTGTCAACGGATGTGTTCTTGGGCACAAAATCTTGCAATTTTAAAGGTACATCATGCAAAAGGTCTAACTCAAAATGAGTTTTGCTAAGAACAATGAGATATACACATTCAATTTGTGGCTCAGTAAAAGTGTTATACTTTGATGCAAAATAGTCCAAGAGGACTTGGGAAGCACAAAGCTCTAGGCCTAAATTAGGCATTTTCTGAAAAGTTGGTTTTGCAATTTTGTTACAAACTACACCTAGGTTTGGTGGAGGAGTTTCAATTTGTTCCTTAGGAGAGAGATTAGGTACATCTAAGTTGTTTTCATGTATAAGATCATTTGCACCATCACATACTTTCCTAAATTCAGACAAAGGTAAATCATGCTCACTTGCATAGAACAATTCATCAATCTCCATGTCATAATCATCAGAGGAGGCAACATATTGTGACATGGGCGAGGGGAATCGAACACAAAAATAATATCATGATCCAAAAGAACATTAGTGTCAATGAGAAGATTCATCATTTCTTAAGTCACAAACAAGTTGTGTAGCATGCTCACTTTCACTGAAGAATTTCACAAACCCAAACTCAGAGTTAACATCACATGTATGAATGTTAGAAGACGTATCATTCATAGGGTTCACAGAAGAGACGCCTAACGTCTCTGAACCCAAAGATTCCACCATATTTTCAGCATGCACATGCTCTTCTAACATATCATATTCATCATCATCATCATCCTCATAACAAAAATGCATTTCCCTATTCAAAATTGTAGCATTTCTAGTGTACTCATTTACCTCTAGATTAGGTTCATGTTCAGTGTTAGTTGCATGAGTAGGAATAGAAACACTATTTTCAAAATTATCAGGAATAACAAACATCCTATCATGAACTTCTTTCCAATCTTTATTTTGTACCTCAATCAGGTTCATTTGAAGAATCATAGTGAGATGTTCAAGTGAAGGAGAGTCTTCACTAGTGGGTATGCATGTTTCATATGAAGGATCATTACATGGTTGTGCACATGGTTCACTAGAGAAGGGATGATCATGCATTTTCCATCCAAGTATATCATTGTTTTGCTCTATGAGCTCTTCCATTAGTGATTGCATATTGGTGATACATTTGTGAAGAATGACTAGGGTATGTGAAGTCAAGGTCAGGGCCCTGAGAAGGTTCATAATCTTCCCTAAAATCATCATGGACTGTGGGGAGTTCATACTGTGAGGCATGCCCGTAAGCAAGCTCTCTAATGGATTTGTTTTCATTCCAGTTGCGAGACCAAAATCCTGACATGATCTAGCATCTCAATTTGAACTCAAAAAGAAGCATAGCTTAGCACACATCAAGCATGTATAACCAATGATGTCTCAAAACGGGAAGCTAAGCCCACGGGGGTGCTTGGTGTTGCTGCAAATGTGCAGCCCAAGTTATGCAAATGCACAGCCCAAAGGTTATGGAAACCCAGTGGTTGTGGGCTTCAAATTTGTGCAGAGCCCAGGTTAAGTGTAGAGGGGCAGAGCCCAGTTTATGTGTAGGCTAGTTGTTATGCAAGCCCAGTGCACAGTGGGCTTCAGTTTGGTTTGAGTGGGCTTTGGTTTATGTGGGCTTTGGTTTGTGCAGAGAACAAGTTGCACAACCCAGTTGAGCAGGTGCAGAGCCCAGTATTTGTGGGTTCAGTTTGTTGCACAGGTTGTGTGCAGGTCAAGTTATGTGGCTTAGTTGTTTGCAGCCCAGGTTTGTGGAAAGCTCAGTGAGATACAACTCACAAAACTAACACCCAAATTCTCAAAATTCAGCACAAAGAAGTGCTTGCTGTTGAAAATTTCATAGCTTTGCTTGGCAAGTTTATGCACAGGTAAGGATTAAGTGCTGGTTTTGTGCGTGGCATACAACAAATGAGATGCTAATGCAATTTCAGACATTCAACATTCAACCCACTGGCACAAGCTCATTCACAGATTGCGGTGATCACAGATATTTACATAATAATTCAAAGCATCATAAGTTCACAGATGCAGAAGATAAACTGCTATTGAACGATGCTAGCACTTTACAGCAAACTTACTCAGAAGCAAGTGTCAGCAGGGTCAGTTGACCTCTTTGGTTTTCACGAGGCTATGACCGGGGTAGGCAACACAATTGGTTATACAAGCATAGCATCGATTTTAACACTCTTGTCAACGAGAATGGAGCATGCAAGGGGTGCATTAACAATTCAAGCTCAACAACTACAGGGTTGTGAGCATGTTTTCAAGGGCTGCAATTGAGAATATCAGTATGTGACTTAGCACTCAACTAGCAGGTGAAGATGAATTAGCAACTGGCAGATTATGGTTCATACAAAGTCTGTCAACAACTTGGATCACAGATCACACAAGAGTGTAGATGGCTCAACAGGGTCAGTTGCATCAACTCACTCAGTTGACTTCACTTGGGCTTGCAGGTACCTTGGCTAACCAAGTTATAGCTCATCTCACTCAGCTACAGGGAAGCATTACAGGTGAGGTTCCAAGGCCAGAGAATGCAACAACGATTTCAGTTGGCACAGATGTGACTCAGTATACAACAGGTGGAATGATGTTCTTGGTTTTCACAGATGCAACAGGTGAGTTGATGTCAACAGGGTCAGTTGACCTCAATTTTCACAGGTCAAGCCCAAAAATTGCAGGGCAGATGGTTCAAAAGGTCAGTTGATATCAACTAGGGCTTGTAGCAAACTTGGCCAACCAAGTTGCAGCTCAAACTCACAACTACAGGGGCTGGAGTTGAGCACAGGTGTTAACAAAGCCAAGAAATTACAGCACAGAACACCTAAAAGCCACAGATTGCAGGTATGTACAAGTGATGATGACAGCAATTTGGAGGCTTATAGCTCACACAAGATTTCCTAGAATTGGTTGACAAAGAAAGGCTTGCTGAAGTACAGGGCTATCAGCTAACCAACCTTACACATCACAGATCATACACAACTGAGTGAACTTCAGGTGTTTGAGCACTACCTAGCAAGAGTTTAGCATGCACAGGTGATAACCTGTATATACACAGATGCTCAGCAGCTGTTAGGTAATGCATAGATTAGTTTTGATACATTGACAGATTCATGCAATACAATTTAGCGCAAAGTCCTAGCATTCTCAGCTAACATGTGTGTAATTCAGAGGTCAAGGAACCACTCACATTATAAGTCGCAGGGGTTGCTCAAGGTTTTGCAACACTCAAGTTTTGCGCCTTTTTCTTCCACTCCTTGGGCTTGCTCAGCAGAGGATATGGGTACCTGTTGCTTAGAGGGGAAGTTCAGTTCTCAGAATGTGCAAGTCATAGCAAATGGAATGAATATTAACACTGGCATATGCAACTGAGAGTATCTTGGACTGACACGGGGAAACTGATTCAATATGCAGCTATGGGTATGAGAAAAACTAGTATTTATAGTTATGGAAAATGCAGATGAGAAGGGAATGATGAAAGTTACAGCTAGAAGATACACTACAATGCAGATGTGCAATTAAGATGGGCTGACTATAATGCTATGATAGAGTGCACAATATGCACTAGAAGATACAGGGCTAGAGAAATGATTGCCAAGTTACACTAATAAAAGACTACAAACTACAATTCATAACACATATGTACATGGGAGAATTGAAATTCAGTGAAGAAAGCGATTAATCAACACAGCACACGCCAAGTCCCCGACAGCGGCGCCAAAAACTTGGTAGGTCTTTAAAAGTGTTTTTCCTACGTATTACTGCAAGTGCACAGCGCCTGTTAGAGGCGTGGCAAGTACAGGTCGATCCCACAGAGACTTGGGTTGCTGTATGGTTAATCTAGGGCTTACTAAACTGAATTCAAAGAAGTGTAACACAGCTGAGGTTGTTGTGTCGATACGACTGAGTTGATGTGGCTCTAATCTAAGGCAGTAAATAAGATTATAACAAGTTGGAGAGCACCAGGGTGGTGAATCCACCTCTAATCTTATGTGCAGGCAATCTAACTTAAGCCATATTCTTGAGCTTTCCCATGAAAGTCTAAACTAGATGTTTATTAACTAGTTTTGCTAACTAACCCCTAGTATGAGTTTGTCTTCTTACAGATCTGACTCATCACGAAGCTCATAAGCTTCATTAGTTAACTACTAATCCTTCACAATATCACACATCAAGAATAAAACCTAATGTAGATATGCTTGACATGAAAATCAGGGGTTTCATCAACACCCTGGTAAACTAAATTAGAACATATTAAAACACAATACAAATCAACTACAATTGGTGCTCTGCTAGCCTGTGCATGAGCTCTAACATACACACGGCTCAATTCTATTTATACATGCAATTCCCAAAAACCCTAAATTGCTCCCAAAACAGAAAATAATTGAACACCCTCTTACCCAAAAACCTAATCAGTTGTCTCCCTCTCGCTTGTGCGGCTCGAGAACTCCATACTCTGATTTTCCCTTGATTTGATGTAACCCTAACCCTAGTTCTTCCTATCTCAGAATTAGCTTCTAGGGAAGAAGCTATGAGTGAGATAGAGAGAAGCTAGGGGGGATAAGGTGGTGCGGTTGGTGGCTATGGTGTCAGGGTAAGGATGGTGAAGGTGGTGAGGTGGTATGGTCGGGGAAGAGGAAGAGGTAAGGGGTCTCTCTGGTGTTGTCGGGAGAGAAAAGAGAAGAGAAGAGAAGGGTGCGTTTGGTTTGGGTGGTTAAGGGGGAATATATAGGTGGTGTGGTGTTGAGCGGGTGCAAATGAGCTTCGATGCGCGAGGTGGAGCGACCGTAGGATGCGGCTGGGAGAGATCTGAACGGCTCAGGGAGAATCAGGATTTGGATCCGGGTTATGGGTCGGGTCTTGGATAGCTCAAGCCCATGTCTTGTAGATGGGTTGCTCCTTGTTGGATTGCAACTGTTGCGCGCGCGGGCTTTGGCTTTCTGCTCCATAGACGCTCGTCTCCAATTCTTTGCTCTTTTGGCTCCTCAGTTTCTCCGAACTTTATTTATTACCTAAAAACACAAAATTAATTAGTACAAATATTTATTCTTGAAAACAAAGAAAATACAGAATCTGGGATAATATCTGATTTCTGAGCACAAAAGATGAGTTAAATGCCAATAAAAAGGTGTATAAATATGCAATATTTGGCACTCATCACTAGCACATAATGGTTACACTATTGTGGGGGAGGCATTTGATTGTGACATATAAAACGTAAGAAGACAAGATAAAGGAAGTTTACCTGGAAGGATTCTGGCTGGTCATGTTAGCAATCATCCGCGCGAGTAGGCCAGGCGTGATCATAGGGCTTGGTGGGACCGGTTTCCTTCCTTGGTCGTTCGAGCTAGGAAAGGAATCCTCCTTCTACTGGGATTCTCCAATTATTTGTGTATAAAAGGGGTGTTGACCCTTATATATATATATTTTTACTTCCTCTTCCTCTTCCCTTTCTGTTTTTTTTTTTTTTTTTTTTTCGCTCGACCAGCTTCCACTGCTGCTATTGCCGGACATTGTTGATGCCGCCGAACTGCTGCCGTCGCCGGACTTCGCCACCGCCACCGTTGCTCGTTTGTCAACTACGAGGTAGGTACTTCGTTCGTTCTTCCTTGTTCTCGTATATTTTTTCTTTAGTGCAAACCCTAACTCTTGGGTAAACTTCTTTGCTCTTGAGAAATCATCTCGTTGTAGACGAAACTTCTTTGCAAGCCATACCATGATTAATTCCACTAATAAATTTGGTAGCAAAACCGTCGATATTTCTAGCATTGCTTAGTAGAGCACGCCATGAACATACTTTTTTGTTCCCTTTACATTGTTGCATGCAAAACCTAGCCTTAGGTTATAACTTGAAAAACTTCGTAGACACGATTCTCGTGGATAAACCCGTTCGCTCCTTTGCCCATAGAAAACCGTGTCGCAATGCGTGCAAACTTGAATAAATATGGTCCCGACGGCGCATGCTTGATTGAACGACCCTGTTGTGCCTGTTTCGAACGTGCTTGCTTAGTTCGAATCGTGGGGTCGGCTCTTTTGCCCAACCGTGGGGCTGTGCCTGCTTCGGTTGTGGGACCCGCCATGTGCCTGCTTTGCTCGAACGCGAACGCGGGCCCGCTATGATCATATTCTCCCATGAACATTGATATAACCAAGTCCACAGGATAGAGTCCGGCCAGTTTCTTGGGCTAGATGCGTTTCTTCCTTTTGTACTGCAGTTGCCCTCAAATATTCGATAAACATCCACTGATTGTTATCCCGCATCTCTAGCCTTTGCAGACGGCAAGTGAAGACTCCTTTTCTTCCTGGGATCTTGTTAACTTGTGAAATATAAAGAAGACGCTGAGTCTTATCCCATTGTAGAATTGTTTCTTTCCTTGTCCCAGGTATTGCTCCATGTCTATTACACAACTTGATCTGATTGATCATTTTTTTTTGTTAACATAATCATAACCTCTCCTTGCAGAATCTCATGGAGGCCGCCGGTAAGGACCACTCTGGTACCTCTCCCGAAAGAAGCTTCGAAGTGAATAAACCTGAGGCTGATGATGCATTCGAGGAGGTGATGGCTAAAATTGATATTCCGCTTCGTGAGGCTGATCACGATATACGGGGCATGCCAACTTTGTATCTGCGTATTGCTCGAGAACGCACTCGAGATCTTCTAGCTTCAATCGACAGAGAGGAAAAACGGAGGCTTGAGGAGGCGTCGCAACCACCGGTAAGCGCAAGAGCTGAGAGGCTTGTTGCGCGGCTGAAAAGGCGAAGGGTTGAAAATGAACGGCCTCCAAAGGAAGATATGGGTGATTATTCGATCCGTGATGGTGTGATCATCCTTGAATCTGATACGGACGAGCCCGAGCTCCCAAAATTTGTCAGCACGATCTCCAATGTTGCAGTGGCTCTTGAGGAAGATATGGAAGCTGTCCATATTGAGGATGTTGTCAAAGCGGAAAACATTGCTGCAGAAATACCTGAAGTGGAAGCTGAGGCAGACCCGAAGGAAGAAGCGACCCACGATGATGACGTTGAAGCAGACTTCAACGGTGGGGAAGACACAATTGATCTCCTTGATGATTAAATCTTCCTGTTCCTTCTCTCTTTTTTTTTTTTTTTTTTTTTTTTTTTTTTTATTTTCCCGTAATTTGTGAACATTTTCTCCTTGTACTCAGTGGCGGCTGAGTTCAAGGTCTTCTTATTTTTTGCTTGCTCGTTTGAACAAGGGTTTTCATTTATGTTATTTTTGAGGTAAATCTTTCATTAAGACTGCATCCGAGTCTTCTCAGGCGCAGTGGTGTGACTTCATATGATTGCATGCGATTCTTGTGATAAAAGAACTAATGCCATAATAAAACACCACAAACCTGTCTGCGCTCTCCTGGCGTAAGTCTGATTCTGTTGGAGTAAACCGCTCAAGGCGCTTTCCCTTTTTCTCCGTACATATTCTATTCCTCCAATTATTTCCTGAAAGGTGTGAAATGTTTTCTTTTTAGGGTTCTCTAGTTTAATCTGGTGGGTAATGATGATGATTCAGGCTTGATTCAAAATTTGTGTCATGCTCAGGGGTAAAGAAATTTCTAAAAGAAAATAATACTTTGATTAACTGAGAAATTGGAACCCTAATGATTATGAATGCAAGTAGTGCAATCATTTTGGAGGAATTACAAAATTGTATGGAAAGGGAAATTGTTGGAGGAACCATCACGGAGAACGCTGGATAAAAATGGTAGCACAGTGTTTCTAGGTATTGTAGGGTTTAAGCCATCGTGAGTGGATCGTCACGCCCTCAAGCTTGTCAGCGTTGATGATCTTGCAATAGCTAGGATGACATCTGCTACCAGGTACGGTTCATCCTCCTTTAATGTTGGCGAACTAGGTTGAGCAGTCATCATCACTGCTACGTTTCCAACTTGAAACGTGGTCGCCTTCACTACCATATCTCCAATTCGAAACGGGTTTGGACTTGGTACAACTCCTTGATTCTGCGACGTGTTGCTTGAAACATCCTCTAAGTTTTTGGCAAAACGCTTGAAAGGACCGGCATCCCACTCACACCTCTTAGTGGCGATCAGGTTGTGGATTGAGACGAGTCCTCGAGCCTTAACAGGGAGAGGAGTGATTGCTTGCAGAGAGGGTTGTTCAATGAGACTTACTTGGGATCGGAACCTTTTAAGGTATGTTGGCAGGCTTTCTCTTGGAAGTTATGTTACGTTTGCGAGTTGCTGATACGACAATAGGTGATCCTCGGGATTGGATGGATTGTTGGAGATCCTCTCAGGTATTGAAATCGGCAAAGGACACACTCCCAGTGCTGCTCTGTTGTCGTGTATCCACAGGCGTCCCAGGACCATGTCGTATTTCGGATACTCTTTTACTATGTAAAATTTAGCCTGTGTTAGAGCATCACCGATTTTAACTTCGAGGTCAATGCATCCATAGGCATTTCTGAATTCTCCTTCTGAGCCTCTGATCACGGTCGGGTTGCGAATAGCTTTTCGAGATTCTTGCGGCCCTCAGAGTCTTGACGGTAATGATGTTGAATTCGTAAGCTGCATCAATCAATGTATTGTCGAACTCGACATCCTTCAAACAAGTGACGGTAAAGAATCCCCAGTTCCCCTTGTTGGTCATATCTTCCAGGAAGGACTGAGGCTTCGAGACTGCTTCCTATTCTGGATACAAGCACCTTCCTGACACGATATGGTTAAGGGATGCGAATATGTCTTGACATTGTGCCTTGGAGATATACAAGACTTCACACAAATGCTCCATCGTAGACTGTACAGTCTCGCGAATAGAATCCCCGGAAATCATGTAGTTCCTAATAGGAAGAGGATCTCTGTGAACACCTTCGTTTCCCAACTGGAGTTCTCCTGCCTCTACCTTTTCTCTGAAGATTTACTTTAATTTGTTGCAATCTTTGGTCGGGTGGTGGACGAACCTATGGTAGCGGCAGTACTTGGGGTTTGCCATCTCTTCCTCAGTCGGTGGGCGTCTGATAGGAGGTAGCTTGATCACGTCATCTTGAATCCACGCTTCCAAGAGTTCTATGACTTCATTCATGGGAAAGGGGAAGTTCGGAACTGTGTCTCCGGCTCCGGCTTCTTGCACAGGAGCCTTGCCCGCTCCCTTTCGATATGAAGTCGTCTGCGCTGGTGCTGCACGCTTGGGTTGCTGTTTAGCTGCTGGAGCTTTCCCCTTTCCTCCTTCGCCCACCATACTCACATAAGGACCGGTGTTATATTTCTTGTTAATGAGACGCCTGCTTCCTCGACTCTCATGTGCATCTTCGTTTCGAAAAATTCTGGTTCTTTCCAACAATGCTGGGGCTGTTGTGGCTGAACGCTTAGCGGCTTCATGAAGCTCCGAAAATATTTGAAATCCCAGATTCTCTAACAAAGCACGATATATGGGAATCATTCCATTAATGCATAACTCCACCAGCTGGCGTTCGGTGACATTCAAATCGTGACAATCCAATGCTTGAGTCCTAAATCTCTTAACGAAGTCGTTCGGATGTTCGTTGCTCCGTTGAAAGATTCTTCCCAAGTCTGAAAAGGTGACCTGCTCAGACACGAAGAAATACTTCCTGTAGAAGGCACTGACCATCTCGTTCCAATTGGATACACTGTTAGGTGCGATGTTGTTGTACCAAGTGTATGCTCTTCCGGTAAGTGACTTCGAGAACTCTTTCAGGCGGAGAGCATGATTGTATTCGTGTTCCCCTAAAGACTCCAAAAATCAAGAGACATGTTCACGGGCGTTACCAGTACCATCATAAAGGGAGAATTGAGGAGAAGTGTAGCCTCTTGGAAGGGGAATTCGTTGCACATCTTGAGGGTATGAGGGCTGATGCCGGTGCATGTCCGTTGGATTTCCTTTGGCCCGGTTCTGGAGGAATCGCTCCAGGTCCTCACGCGTAATGAAGTTGGATGGCTGGTCCCTTTCTCTTGGACGTTCAAGAGCGTCACGAGCTTCCTCATCCATGTGGGCCCGTGCCGTTGGAGTGTCTGTTCCGGGTGTATTGAACACGTTCCTTGTTGTCTCCAGGGGTTGTCGTGACTCTTATGGAAACCGTTCAGCTAAAGTTTTGAGAAAAGTAATTACCTCCTTCTGAGTTGCAGCCATATCCGTCTGGGCTCTAGCAAGAACTTCCTGCATTTCCATCAGATACACAATGGTAATAAGGGGTTGTCCTCCTCTGGTTCCTCCAGCCCCTCATCCTGACGGAGGAGTAGCAGTTGCCCTGGTGACGACTGGAGGCGTTACACTTGAAGAAATACCGGGATTTGCGGCTGCTCTGGCTCTGGTGATGGAAGGTGTCACGCCTACTGGAATATCTCCTGCTCCGCTGGTGTTGGTGGTAGAGGAGACGGCTCCACGATATGTATTAATCACATTCTGCACGGCAGTTCCACTGACAGGGACACCAATACCAAGAGTGTTTTCGGCGCTAGTTCCATCGAAATTGATCACTGATCCTGACCTAAGTTCTACCATATTATAATTTGAACAGATTGAAATGGAATTGAAATTTGATCTTGCAACTGAGAGATTAATATCCCATTATGGTCGCCAGTTGTTTATGGGTGAAAACTATTTCTGCTGGTTTTGGTAATTTTGGGTGTGTGTGGATGAGAAATGAATCTAAACCCTAAACAAATGCACAGCACGGGAGTGCTTTTTGATTCGAGAGATCAATCTATACAATTCTGGCCTAAACCAAGAAATGGCCTTTCCAGATTTGCTTCGGTCACAAAGTGAATGAGATGGGGTTGATCTTAGGGAGGGAAGCGAAGAAGGTGTTGAGATTGTGAAGGGTTTGGTTGTTTATGACTTGTATCAGAATATCGAACTGGATTGCAATAATGTAAGCAATCAGCTCTGGTGTTTTCTGGATACAAATGACAACACTTGGTTTTCTGTGCTTGTCTCTGTTGTTTGGAAATAGGCAAAGGACCTATTTATACAAGTCATGGAGCGCAAACCCTCATCTCGTAGTAAGTGGAGGAAGTTGAGTGATGGAGTAGTGGGGTCGTGTGGGTGATTGCACGATCACATCTTGGCCCACTTTTCCTATCATCGTTAACTGTCCATGCCTCCTGACACGTTCTTGTGATGGCACGTTGCACGCTGCACGCTGTAAACCGCTAGACCAATACCCCAGTAAGTATCCCCTAGTTTGTGACATGCTCGATGTCTCGATTGTGTGAATCGTGGGACCCACAGAAGGTAGCATACAGCGCTAAGGTTAAATAACTAAGTTATTTGGGAAATTGATATTTATGAAATATCGTGTGTATTCTATGCATGTAATGCATCGAATATATTCAGCATGTATGAAGCATCGTTGTTTTAAGGCTTAACGGAGTAAGTCACAGATAAGCGTCTTAAAATAGCATCACGTCCAACCATCTTCGAGTGATCGTTTGGAGACTGCATGGTCGAGCCATGCTTTGGCCGATCACTCTATGTGGAAGAGTGGCGGACGGTGATCATGGGGATGCTTCATTAGTCGCTTAACTCCTAGCCAGGGCTGACCAACCAAGCTGGTAGAGTTGGACGGATGAGATGATCTTGTGACGCTCATCTGCGACCGTTGATAGTGTTTAAGGTTTTGAAGAGGTGCGCAAGCATCACTCTTCAGCTTAGTCGAAACCAAGCATGGGAGGTGTTTTAGGCAGGACCGACCGGGCATGCGTGTAGACGGCTTGTCGGTGTACACGTCCGTACCTCACTATCCCATGAAGGTGCGATCTAGGCCACTCAATTTGACCGGCAAAGAGGAGCGGTTGAGATCGATTTGCAACAGAAATCAAATGCCGCAAAGGATTTGGAAACTACGCGACATGCCTAATTCGGGCACGCGTTTCGAGACATCCGGCCATGGTTGGCCTTGGTCAATCGGTCATGCGTGTAGATGGGCCCACGGTGATCATGTTGACATGCTCGGGACCTTTTAAGTCTACATCTACACCGTCCATCCAAGCTTGCGAAGATGGACGCTCGTGATCGATTAGCGACACATGTAATATGCCGCAAACCCTAATTAGGGTTTTGTATGGTTCATGCCCATGCAAATTCAACCGATCTGTTTTGCATGTTATGCTCCTCCCTTGGGGAGGCCGATCGTGTGGGGCCCACGTTGGGCCGGTGGTGAGCATGTGCGTACCTGTCCCACGGTCATAGGCTTGATCTAAGCTATCCAAACATGCCGGTGAAGTTGCATGGTCGTGATCGATTTAAGACCTTAGTGGAATTTCCTGCGACCTTTAAGCATCATGCCGGCCATACTTTGGGCAAACGCACGTTGCTCTATGGCTAGGTCAGGAGATGGTCGACCAGGCATGTAGAGAGGGGGCCCGCCGGTGTGCAGGACAAGCTTGTCCGACCGGCCGTGGGATAATCCACGCCGTCCAATCATGCCGTCGAAGTTGGACGACCGTGGCTGATTTTGAGACTGCCGTTGGCGATCTGGCTCGTGCGAGCTTCCTCCATGCTGCTCCATACCAATTCGACCGCCCTTTTCCAAGCTGGTGTTTGGTGGCTTTTGGGAGTATGGCATGTGTTCGACCGACCAGGGAATAAACGGGCCCGCTGGTGGTCATTGTGGTGATAGCCTGCTCCTGCTGAGGATCGTCTAGGCTTGTTAAATCGTGCGGCCAACTTGCGTGGTCGTGATTGTTTCTGAGACTGATATGGACAGTCCAGATTCAAATATGCTCAATCGGGATAGTATAACATACCGAGAGATGTATGCTCTATCGGGCTAGTATAACACACCGAGAGATGTAGCATGTACGGGTATTTCGTGCATGCCTCATTATTGACACTTGGAAATTCATGTTACTCTGCTAAGAGCAACACTCAATCGTCATGCTGCACCAATAATGAGAGTTCTGCGGGAACATCACAGGAAATACAAGGCTAATCATGCATTAATTAATAACGATATAAATTCACAGGGTATATGGGATTGTTGCTACATGCTCCATCCTGGACGAATTTTATGTATTTAATTCACAGAACATTTGGGATTGTTGCCACATGCTCCATTCTAGGTGAATTAGTAAAATGAAGAAGTATTCATCACTCAAATAGCTTTATCCTCTGCAGGATGCCAGCGTATTAAATTTGGATTTTACAATTTTAGCCTTGAACTAAAATCCACCATCAACAGACACCTTTTAAACACCTGTCGCAGAACCTCTGTATGGGCCGCCCGGGTTTTTGACTTGACCACTATGTTATCCACGTAGTATTCAACTTGCTTATGCATAATATCATGGAAAATTGCGGTCATGGAGCGTTGGTAGGTGGCGCCAACATTTTTCAAACCGAAATGCATCACGGTATAGTAAAAGTTTCCGAGAGGAGTTCGAAAAGCTGTCTTACTTGCATCGTGCTCATACATTTTTATTTGATTGTAGCCGCTGTATCCGTCCATGAAAGAGAACATACCGTGTCCACTAATGGCGTCTACCAGCATATCAATGTTAGGAAGAGGAAAATCGTCCTTGGGGCAGTATTTGTTCAGATCCCTAAAATCAACACAACACCTGATTTGGCCACTCTTCTTCTTTACTGGAACCACATTGACCAACCAATAGGATGGTGAATGGGTTTGATGAAACCAGCGGCTAGTAATTTTTTAATTTCCGCCTTGATCTGTTCTTCCACATCGTGTCTGAACTGTCTCGGAGATTGCTTGACCGGTTTGGATCTGGGTATTATATATAGATGATGAGTGACCAGTTTCTCATCCAAGCCAGGAATTTCCTCGTACGCCCACGCGAATACGTCTTGATATTCCTTAAGAAGGTCCACAAGTTTTGCACGTTCATCGGCACATAGAGTTAAGCTGGTGGAGATAGGCCGTGGAAATTCCTCTCTTCCGATGTTGACAACTTCGAGTTCATCTGTGGTGGAGTTGGTTCCGTCCTGCAGTTGTCGTGGTGCATCCGGCACCTCCTCTTGTGACTCGTTGCTGTGATTGCATTCCATTGAGCGGAGAGACTGGGTGGTAGTCTCCCATGCTAATTGCTAACAGCGACGCCGATATACGGTTTTCCCTTTTTCGTCACGACTTGCAATAAAAGCCCGCTCCCGCTTGGTATGAGTATGATCCATACTTCCGTTTGATAAGGAGAAATTGGCGTGCTTTTCTTTGGATAGATGGTGCGAGATCAGGTCTCTTTGCACAGTGATGCGAGCCTGTCCTCTTCTTCAATTGACGTCCATGTCGGGAGTGGAGTGCAGTGGAAGTTGCCTGACGAGTCCCGCGAATTTTCCTTTGGTTCGAACATCTCCATACCACAGATTGGTGTATAAGGAGATAATGACGCGGGAATGCGAATAACTTCTTCATTCAACATGGTCTTTAGGCACTGGTGATATGTTGAACGAATGATCCTGTTATCGTGGAGCCACGGTCTTCCCAGTATCATGTGGTAGTCTGGCTCCTTCTCGATTACTTTGAACTTTACCTTCGACTGGATTGGTCCCACTGACAAATTCAGGCTGATGTATCCATACGTGCTAGTTTAGTTGCCTTCGAAATCTTTCATCATGGTAGGATGCCATATAATTTTGCTTGGCCGCACCTTGGCTGTCCTAAGCGTTCTGAGAGTAATAACATTGGAGGACGCTCCCGTGTCGATGAGGGCCCTTTTGAACTCCGAATCCTTGATACGAGCAGTGACGTGTAGGGCCCGGTTATGTCCTTCTTCTGCCATCATGTCGTCTTCAGTAAATGTAACATTGTTGACGGACATCTCTGATATTCTTGAAGTCTCCGAGCGTAAATGAACCAAACACGCGTCTAGGGCTATTTGATTAATCGCAGTAAATGTCTCTGCTCGTTGGTCCTTTAAAAGGTGCAGAAGTTCACATAAACTTTTCACCAACGTGGCTGCTTCCTGGTTCACCGGTCTCTGATTGGTGGTGAAGCTGTTGACCTGAGAACGATCATTCGGGACGTCAGTCACCAGTGTTGGAATTTCCGGAGCGAGCGAGACACTCAAATCCAATATAATTCTGACAAGAAAGTTGAGTATGTTGTTTATCATCTCCTTCATCAGGTCCATGTTCCTTGTGTAGACCTCCTAAACCCGTGCCAATTCGGCTAATCTGGGAATTTCTTCATTGGCTGCGCCATTAGGTGCCGTGTTGGGGGAAGAGACATCTCCATTCGCCAGAGTATGAGTGGAATTTGGGATCATGGACTCAGTTTTAAAACCGAACATCTTCTGGAAAATTGGAGTTGCAACCGAGAGATTTAATCTCCCACTGTGGTCGCCAATTGTTTGTGGGTGAAAACTATTTCTGCTGGTTTTGGTAAATTTGGGTGTGTGGATGAGAAACGAATCCAAACCCTAAACAATGCACTGCACGGGAGAACTTTTGATTCGAGAGATCAATTTGTACAATCCTGGCCTAAACCAAGAAATGGCCATTCCAAGCTTGCTTCGGTCACAAAGTGAAGGAGAAGGGTTGGTCTTAAGGAGGGAAGCGAAGAAAGTGTTGAGACCAGAATAGTTGATTCTGAAGGTGTGGTTGTTTTATGACTTGTATCAGAAAGTGGAACTCGAATGAAAGGTATTAGTTCTTTGGTGATTTCTGGATACTGTGATGTTGCCGACCAAAAACTTGTTTTTTTATTGGAAATAGGGGAAGCCTATTTATACAAGTCATATTGAAACATACCCTGGTTTCGTAGGAAGTGGAAACGATTGAGTGGTGGAAGAATGGAGTAACGTATAACCGCCAGAAACCCATGCTTCCATGATGAAGGAAGTGGATCCGTTTACACCCGTTACTTCTTGCCGCTATTGATTGTCCTACTTCATGACACTTTCTTATAACAGACGTATTGCACGCCCAAGCTGTAAACTGCCAGACCAATACCCTGATGAGTATCCCCCAGTTTGTGACATATTTGATGTCTTGAGTGTTTTCGTGGAAAACATGTAGCATTTTGCTACGTGTGGCAAGTTAAAATCAAGAGGCTTGCCGTGGGAAAATAGCATGTGATGCTATTAGGTCCGCCTTGGATGGTCTCCTAAAACTTGCCACAAGTCCGTCAGTTCAGTGGCGAACTTGGATGGCTGAGATTGCATCTCATGAGGAAGGGTAGTCGTTGATTATGGCTACCTTCTGTTGGCGCCTGGTAATGGCATAATGGCGTTTTTGGTGTATGCCAGTGGCGCTGCGGCATGACTGGCATAGCTCGTGCATGCCAGTGGCACGGTGGTGTAAGTGGCGCCTGGCGTAGCCATGGCCACTAGATTTAAGCGGCTGGTCGCCTAAAACTTGCCACAAGTTTGTCAGCTCGGTGGCGAACTTGGATGGCTGAGATTGCAATTCAGGAGAGAGGGTGGCCGTTGATTATGGCCATATTCTGTTGGCACCTGTTAATGGCATAACGGTATAGCCGAGGCGTAGTGGCATACGCCTATGGCATGGTGGCATAGCCGCGTCTGTGGCGTTGTGGCGTGGCCACGCCTGTGGCATTGTGGCATGGCCAAAGCTAGGATTTGGCTCCGTGGCAAAAGTTAGGTCTTGGCGGCGTGGCCAAGGCTAGGTTTTGGCGTCGTGGCCAAATTTAGGGCTTGGCGGCATGACCAAGGCTAGGATTTGGCGTCTTGGACAAAGGTAGGACTTGGCGGCGTGGCCAAGGCTAGGATTTGGCGTCGTGGCCAAAGTTAGGGCTTGGCGGCATGGCCAAGGCTAGGATTTGGCGTCGTGGCCAAAGTTAGGGCTTGGCGGCGTGGCCAAGGCTAGGATTTGGTGCCGTGGCCAAGGCTAGGGATTGGCGGCATGGCCAAGGCTAGGATTTGGCGTCGTGGCCAAATTTAGTGCTTGGCGGCGTGGCCAAGGCTAGGATTTGGCGTTGTGGCCAAAGTTAGGGCGGCGTGGCCAAGGCTAGGGTTTGACGTCGTGGCCAAAGTTAGGGCTTGGCGGCATGGCCAAGGCTAAAGTGGCTCGTGGCATGTTGTGGACTATGACCAAAAATTAGGGTTTCGGCTAAAAAAGTCTTGTTTCGATCACGAAATCCTGATTGGAGTCCGTTATATATGGCATTGGCCACGAACAGAAAGTGGATTAGCACGTTGTGGCGTCATTTGTGGGACATTGGCATGTTACTGCGGCAGAGTGGCATGTTGGCACGTTACTGCGGCAGAGTGGCATGTTGGCATGCCGATTAATATGTTGTTGTGGCAGGGCGCGTTTGGCTTGCCAGTTAGTATGGTGGCGCGGCAGGGTACGTTTGGCCTTTAATTTATAGTGGCGAGTTTAGAGCGACTTGATTGGTCAAGAAAAGGGGCTGACCAAACATAAGGCGCGGCCACACCTCTAGTGCTCGTGGCGCATTTTAAAGTGACCTGATTGCTCGGTAGGAAGGAGAGGGGCCGGTCAAGCATGGGCGTGGCTACACTTCTGGTGTGAGTGTGGAAGCTTTAGAGCAACCTGATTGGTCGATGTAAAGTAGGGCCGGTTTAGGATGGGGGCGTGGCCAATGGCAAGTGGCGCCGGCTGGCCTAAGGAATGGCCATGCTTCCCTTTGCTGCTGCTCCTACCCTGCGGCTCCTTGTTCTCTGATTCTGGGCAAGATTTTGCGCCTACTAATCCATTGTGGATCAATTACCTAGTTTGCCTAGGCTTAAATTCGACAAGCAAGGTCTGATATACTGCGTAAGGCGCAAAACCCTAATTTTTGCAAATTAGTCAGGGTAATTGATTGAGTTCTATATGTTGACACAGAGTTCTTTTAAGTTCATTGCCAGAGAGCAGTATGCTTTCTGATTGAATACCTTATGCAAAGACCTTATCCTTGATATTTGGAAATTCGTGTTACTCTGCTGCGAGTGAACACAAATTGTCATGCCATATCAACATTAAGGGTTCAGCCGGGGAACATAGCACAGAAAGTATTCAAAGAAACTTATATTAAGTGAATATAGGCAAGGCGCCGAAATTTACAGAACATCTGGGATGGTTGCTACATGCGCTAGTCTGGATAAATTTCATGTAAATATATTGAACGGCTCAATAAATATGTCGGTGGAGAGGTTAACACCCATGGATCCATTTCCTTACAGAGTGACGTCACATCAGATGCAAGGTTTTTACAATTTTAACCCTAATCTAAAAACCACCATCAACAATGAATTTCGTCACTAGTAAAGATGAACTTGGCCAAAGCGAAAGCTTACCCACACATATTTCGAGAAATAGATAAGCGAGATAAAATCGGCTCGAAATAGCAAATGTGTATAATCAAAGTCTATATAGCAATGGGACTTTTGTCTCAAGATAGGAGATAGAGTTGATAGACTTTTGAGTGATAGATAAGTTCAAGTCTCCACATAACTTTTAGTCGATGAAGTTCCACCAGTTCCTTGAGTAGTTCTTCGTATTTGTATGATGATCGCCATGGAGTCTAGAACTCAACTACACTTTTTATCCTAGTCCAGGACTTAGCTATAAGTAGACAAGAAATCAAGACTTATAGATTTGGCAACTAAACTTGACAACAATCTTGAGATAGCAACGCTTGCGAGTTCGACCGAGCAGTGCTCTAACAATCTCCCCTTTGTCAATTTTAGTGACAAAACTATCAATACATATGGAATACAAAAATAAATAAATAAACTTTTGTAGCTTCTCTTCCACATGCCTGATCTCCTTGGTTCTTCAACATTACTCGAAATCTTCGTCACTTCCAAGTACTCCAATGATTCCAAAGGTTGTAAGTTTAGCATCATCGTTGTTGAAAATCCATAGCCATAACAATGAGAAAACAAGAATTCTCAATCATTGTTACACAGTGTCATAGTATTATTACACAACATCAAAGTTCAATTGTATCACAACTTTGACAACAATACTATGGTGATATGTATCACTCCCCCTTAGTCAATACTCCATCTCACATGGAAACCACTCCCCCTTACATAATGATCCAAAAACCATATGTATTTGTAGTGTGAACTACACATTAATTCTCCCCCTTTTTGTCAATAAAATTAGCAAAGGTACGAAAACTAAAGGGATCCTAATGAAATTTCCATAGAGACATTTCATGACCAAAATAAAGTACATATCAAATTTTTAGATGCAATCATATAGCCGAAGCTAAATGCTTTCATCAAGGAGTTTATAAAGATACAAGATAACCCCTATAATATTCCACAGCCGCACTCCCCACAAAGATTTGGCAATTAAGCACAAGTTCAATTAAGAACTCTCCCCCATAAAATTTCATTCTCGAAAGAACAACAAGAGCGACCTTAATTTCACAAGAAAAGAAGGATTTCTTTGGACATAACAAATCACATACGAATATGAATTCGAATCCAAAAAACTCAATTAAATTAACCAAAAGAAAACCGATGACTAATTTAATCGGAAATGCTCAACATAAGAGAACTTACGGAGCCTCACAGTATATACATAAAATATGGGTCAGGGAAGATCAACACTGCGGAATATACTAGGATTCATTCTATTTTCCATCACTATTTGCACAATGACATACAATAGACATAATCCTTGTAAACAAAAGTTCATCCTATCTTCCATCAATATTTGCATAATGACATATAATAGGCTTAAAACTTTTGTAATGTCAAAAGTTCATTCATTCTTTTATCAATACTTGCATATCGACATATGAAAGACATAACTTTTGAAAAAGTATGGGACACTCATAGTTCACAGACGCAAACACACATATCTCATAACAATTTGCAATATAAAATCATAAAGATTAAAATTACAAAAATCATCTTCCAAAAACTTAGAATTTAAATAAATAAATCTAAAAACATTAAGATGAAGACGTTGGACATAGCTATGTGAACTCACAATAATGCTATTCCAAACTTTAGTAATCCTTCTCAAAAACAAGAATAAATTATCATAAGGAGTTTCTAGGCATCAAGACAAACTCGTAATGTACATAAAAGATGATTTGTCCTTAGAGGGTATAATCAATCTTTTTCGCCCGGATTTACGCCAAGAATAGCTACCAAAGGCGTATAAAAAGATTTTCTTAACAAAGAAGAATATACAAATTCATTAACGACCATGCACCATAGTTCACATAAGATGATTGTGAACATTCAAGAATCCCATAGTAATGCATGCTACTGCCCATTCTTGAACTTCTTTCTTTGTGATTCACCAATAACATACTTGTAAAAGATACAAATGATCTTAGTATTACTCCAAGAATCTAAGTTCCCAAGTACAAGAGAAGTGGAACAAGTGCGACGAAACGACGCAAAACACTCAAAACAAGAGACAGGACAAATACCAATCTTAACTCATCCAAATTCAGGAATTCTTATCCCCATTTTGAAGAGAATTCAAAGAGGAAGAGAATGCAAAAAGAATGAGGTCATTCCGAGTTCGGAAGAAGAAGTTATGGCCAAAACAAGTTTACCGAATATCAACGTCTACAGAATAGTATGCATACGGGTTTGCGTACTAAAACCCCTGGATTTTGGTTTTAAAAGATGGTATGCATACTTGGTAAGTGTACCATGAAGTCCAAACATCCCGAAGTACTATTTTCAAACCTAAACATTTAAGAACCTTAAACACAGATCAAGTTAGGTAGAAATGAACTGTAAGCAAGGTACATGGATCATTATAAGTACTCTAAGCAAACACAAATCTTGCTCAAGTTTATAGACATACCTTTTTAGAAGAAGCCAATCGAATTCTACAGCCTTACCGAACATAATATGTATGCCCCAATTCTCATGCTTCCCTCACCGTATACATAGCAGGGCATTCCTTGGTGAGGATGCACTTACAACACAATCAAGTTGTGTTGGGGTGAACAATATCTTGATCACCACAAGTGACCTTTGGATTATCATGAAAGAGATCGCTTTTAGAACCTTTCACATCCAATTCCATTTTTCCAAAAAACTTGTTAAGTTCCAACATCATGGAGACTGCCTTCTCCATAGTCATGGAATTTTTTTGGAAGATCATTCCTTTTCATACTCAAAGCATCATTGTCTTTCTTTGGTACCCACTTCTGAGTGCGTTTAGGAAAAACCGAAACCTTCTTCCCATTACTCTCTTCAAGATTTCTCATAAGAGAATTGGATTGACTATTCTTTTGCAAGTTAGTCTTTCTCCAACTGGGAGCATTTGATCCTGTCTTCGTCTTTATGAAGTTATCCTTTTGATAACCATTATGATTGTGAAAAGGATTCGTATGACGTTTATAAGAAAATCTAGATTTATCACAGCACTGATTCATTTTCCTAAAGGTTGGACAGTTACAACCTGTAGCGTTAAGAGGATTATTCTTAACATATGATCTTGGTTTCACAACTTCTTGCGATGCCCAAACAAGAACATCATGAAGTTTCTCATTCCTCATACGGAAACGACACCTCCTTTCCAGGTGACCTTTATTTCCGCAATAGTGGCAAACATAAGGAATGTTCTTACCTCAATCCGTGTGTGCTGACTTTGGGGGTTGATATAATTTGATCTTTTGAACCTTAACTGTCGGTGAAGGTATTTCACTTTTTCCATCAGTGGAAACCTTTTGTTGAGAAGAATCACTAGCCTTGACAAATTTTACCTCTTTGCTAATACTTGGAGCATCTATTCCCTTATAGCCCAAACCTCGTGTATCACGATTATTTTTACTTGCTCCTAGAATAGTGGTTAATTTGCTTGAACTAGTGTTGAACTTTTTCAAGTCATCTTCCAACATCTTTGATTTTATCAAGAGCAGCAGCTAAATCAGCCTCAAGACGTTTTTCTCGAGCGAGAAAAGCGTTTTCTCTGTCATCAAAACCAATTTGTTGAGAGTTAAACCTTGCTTCAGATTCTGCAAGCTTCTCTTCCAACAAAAAGTACTTTTGATAAAGATAATCACATTTAAGTGACTTCATACGTAGGTTTTCCTCAGAATCCTTGAGGATCAATTCGTTAGAACGATTCGAAACATAAACACCTGCGTAACATCTTCTCAATTTCTTGTTTTCTCGACAGAGAGGAGTCAGAAGAGGAGTGACATGAGAAGTTGTCATTTTCTTCTTTTCCAACGAATTCAAAACCTTCACATACTCAGAGACTTCCTTATCAACATCTCTATCAATATCTGAATCACCTTCATCAGAAAGTTCATCCAACTGTTCTTCTAGGTGTGTTTCCAAGACTTCAACAGTTTTTACATTAAGAGAATGTTTAGATATTGACTTAGATGTGACAGTTCTCTCAGGTGAATCCAAGCTTTGAGAATCATCTGGCGATTTCTGAACTGGTACGTTATTAGAGATAGACTCGTCCATAATCAGATCGCTACAAACAAAAACTTATAAGGTCTTTAATGTGTTTTCCCGCTCTGATACCAATTAAAAAAGTGGGTGTACAACAACCTCACCCACTAATTCGCTTAGCAATCTGTATGGACTAACTCCAATATACTTTTAAGAGAATCAACTAGACAGTCAGACTCAATCTTAATAAAAATTATATCAAAGAGTTATATCTCAATTTCTCGATTTAATACTTACTCAAGCAAATAGAAATCTGCGAGTCTAATTGAATACAAGTGAAATTAACTTGAACGGTACCAAAGACCAATATTCAAGTATCAATCTATTTTAATCAATAACCAAAGGTCGGATTTCTCAATTGATTGGTTCAACGCACAACCTGTGATATTTCAATTATATAACAAAATATAATTCGGAAAAGAAATAACACAGACACCAGAAGTTTTGTTAACTAGGAAACCGCAAATTCATAAAAACCCCAGGACCTAGTCCAGAATGAACATACACTGTATTAAGCCGCTATAGACACTAGCCTACTACAAACTAACTTCGGTCTAGACTGTAGTTGAACCCCAATCAATCTCACACTGATCCAAGGTATAGTTCCGCTCCTTACGTCTCTGATCCCAGCAGGATACTACGCACTTGATTCCCTTAGCTGATCTCACCCACAATTAAGAGTTGCTACGACCCAAAGTCGAAGACTTTAATAAACAAATTTGTATCACACATAAAAATCTACGGTAATAGATAAATCTGTCTCCCAAAGAAATACCTACGAGTTTTTGTTCCTTCTTTTGATAAATCAAGGTGAACATGAACCAATTGATAACCCGGACTTATATTCCCGAAGAACAGCCTAGAATTATCAATCACCTCAGAATAATCTTAATCGACTAGCGAAAGAAGATATTGCAGAATCACAAACGATGAGACGAAGATGTTTGTGACTTCTTTTAATCTTACCTATTGGAGAAATCAATCTCAAGCCAATCTTACGATTGTACTTAGTACGATAGAAACAACAAGATCAGATCACACAACTACAAAGAAAATAGTTGGGTCTGGCTTCACAATCCCAATGAAGTCTTCAAGTCGTTAACCTACAGGGTCTCGATAGAAACCTAAGGTTAAAGGAGAATCGACTCTAGCTAATACAACTAGTATCACACAAAAGGTGTGGGGATTAGGTTTCCGATTGCTAGAGTTCTCCTTTATATAGTCTTTCAAATCAGGGTTTGCAATCTAAGTTACCTTGGTAACAAAGCATTCAATATTCACCGTTAGATGAAAACCTGATTAGATTCAAGCTAATATCTTTCAACCGTTAGATCGAAACTTAGCTTGTTACACACAAATGAAATGCACGTTTATTTAGGTTTGTGTAATCGTACCCAAACATGTACACTTAGTTGGTTCAACAGTAGTTAACCAAATGGTTAGCCATATGAGCACTTTCATATCAACCATATTTTTCTTTACCATAACTAGTTCAAATGACTCAAATGAACTAGTTAGAGAGTTGTTCAATTTCTTAGATCTTATAGAAGTATACAAGACACAATCTAAGCAAAAACGATTTGATTCACTCGAATCGATTCATGAACTTTATAGCCACGGTTTGCAAATATGCATTCCTTAGTTTATATAAGTTTAAGTTCACGAATAATCGTTTTTAGAAAATAACCAACTTAAGTACGCATACTTGTACGCGGACTTAAGTACCCGGAATAAGTTTGTTTTCAGTTCACAAACTCCAGCAGAAATTCACGGGATGTGAACTTCCGACAGTGCGCGTACTGGTACGCAGACTTTAGTTTCGGTTTTCCTGAGCAGCAAAGTACACATACTTTGGTTCGAGGAATAAGGACTTACACACGTATGAGTTATCACACAATGTTTATATCCAACCATGGTTATATATTCTAAACTCTCATTTCAATCATTGAAACATTCTTAGAGGACGTTATATAGTTGTTGTTCACAAGCTATTTTTCGTCAAAGCAATTTTCAAGTAATTGAAACTTAATATGACTTTCGTCACTAGTAAAGATGAACTTGGCTAAAGCGAAAGCTTACCAACACATATTTCGAGAAATAAATAAGCGAGATAAACTCGGCTCGAAATAGCAAATGTGTATAATCAAATTCTATATAGCAATACGACTTTTGTCTCAAGATAAGAGATAGAGTAGATAGACTTTTGAGTGATAGATAAGTTCAAGTCTCCACATACCTTTTAGTCGATGAAGTTCCACCAACTCCTTGAGTAGTTCTTCGTCTTTGTATGATGATCGCCATGGAGTCTAGAGCTAAACTACACTTTTTATCCTAGTCCGAGACTTAACTATAAGTAGACTAGAAATCAAGACTTATAGTTTTGGCAACTAAACTTGAAAACAAGCTTGAGATAGCAACGCTTGCGAGTTCGACTGAGCAGTGCTCTAACAATAGTTTTGGATTAACTGACATGATTAAGAGAGTTGAGTCTACTGACAGAAATTGGAGGTAATCTTAATAGAGCTTTGATAGAGCATAGATCAAAATGAAATGCATAACAAACATCTAAATTCCCAGAGCATAGCAAGGGGACAAGTTCAATGAAATATTAAAAGAAATGCTATCACTAAATCAATGAAAACCAGCTTGCACATCTATAACTAATTACAAAACTCTGATAGATCAAAATGAATTACAGGATGAGGAAATAAATTCCGCGAACGCAGCAAGGGGACAAGATCAAAATAACTGCATATGCACAACTAATAACAGAACTCTAAAGAGCACGGAGCAAAATGAATTGTAGGACAAATGAGATATTTCAAGGACGCGACAAGAGGATAAGTTCAAAAAAAAATTTAATAGAGATGACAACAAGCATGCACACTTTCAACTTAAGAAAAAAATTGTAAAGAAGACAAGCAGAAATATCAATAGCTAACAAATTACAAATACAGAGGCATTAATCCTTAATAGAAGATAGAGTATGCACAATTTCCTGAAAGACCATACTTAGCACAGTGAAAAGAAATTTCGGCTGGTGCTTAGAATGAACAAGAGAAATACAGGTATTGCAGACTATATTAGACAAAAATGAATAAAAAAGAAAATCAGGTAATGTCTATAATTGTACTGCAGACTATATTAGACAATCAAATATGTAGAAAGTAAATCCAGAGAATGTCTACAGGTTATACTGGAAGCAACAGAGTGTAAGAATATGCAGGTAACGGACTCAGAGAAAGTTAATAGAAGATATATCAAAGCAAACGCCAGATTGAAAAAATGCAAATAAAAGAAACTAAATGACAGCTAGTGAGGTACCTAATACAATTAATATGAGCTCTACTAAAACAACTTATAAAAACATATTTACGAATAATGAAGTACAAAAGCTAGGAAAACAAAGATAGGAAAGTAAATACAAAAAAGATAGTTCACAAGAACTGATAGCTTACATTCTGCAGGCCAGTTCAGCTTTCTGATACAAGTCGTACACAACCAACACCTTCATAATCTCAACACCTTCTTCGCTTCCCTCCCTAAGATCAACCCCATCTCCTTCACTTTGTGACCGAAGCAAGTCTGGAATGGCCATTTCTTGGTTTAGTCCAGAGTTGTACAGATTGATTTCTCGAATCACAAGCACTCCAGTGCAGTGCATTTGTTTAGGGTTCAGTTTCATTTCTCATCCACACACCCAAATTACCAAAACCGGCAGAAATAGTTTTCACCCATAAACAATAATGGACAAAGCTCTTTTGCTTCGCTTTGCCTTTAGAAAACATGGTGGATGTTGTTGGTTGAGAAAAAACCTAGTGATGTATTTATAACAAAAAAAAATAGGCGTTGGTAATTCAAACGGGTGGTTGTAGTAAAGCCGTGCGGTTTTACTACAAACGCCAACGGCTAAATTTCCAACGGCTCGATTTTCTTTCTCGACCTATAAATTTCATTCTTCCCATCTCCAAAATCACATCTTCTTCTTCTTCTTCCTTTTTTATAAAACTCTTAATCTCTCTCACTCTGCAGAAATGTCTGTTAGAAATCGTGGTCCCAAGTTTACTGAAGAAGAGGATATAACTATATGCAAAGCATATTTTTTTCATAGGGTAATCATTGGTATGGGCTTTCAAGACGGTTCTTTTTGGGAGAACGTTTTTTCAATATTCGTCTCACTGATGGGAAACCCAGGAAACCGAGATGCTCGTCGATTGCGTGCTCATTTTCAATCTATTAGGCTTGCAGTCCAGCAATTTCTTGATCTAGTAATGGAAATTGATCGAGAAAAGTTCATCGGTGTAACTGAAGACGAAGTGATCCAAACAACTCTTGATAATTGAGAGGAAGCTCACGGTAAACCTTTTCGTTACGAAGCGTGTTTTAGAATTCTAAAAGATGGTCCATCTCAAGCACATATGTTCTGCACTCGAATGCCTCTCCCGGTATTTAGAATGGAAGAAGATGTTACTCTTGGTCGATCTTGGTTACATCATATGATGAGACCAATGAACAGTGACTATTTCTAGGAAAGAGTATTGGGATATTTTGTAGCATTGCGGAACGAAACCATATGAAACAGTAAGAGCCTATAACTAAAAATTGCATTCATCACTAAGGAAGTCAAACATTATACAGAAGTTTTGTGGATGGTTCACCGTAGCAATTCTGGATTATCCAACGAAGAACTGGTGAGTATCTTACCTTTGTCCTCATTGATCAACTGCATCATAAATATCTGAACTTGTTGTTTATCTGTTTTACAGAAAACCATCGCTCAGACCAAGTTCAATGAAGAAATCGGAAGAGAGTTTAAGCATTTTGAATGCTATGAACTCTACAGAGAGAATGTCACTGGATTTGATGTAGTTTGATGTTTTTGTTGTGGTTTATTAAAATGTAGTTTGATGTTATTTGCAAATTTAAATTGTAATAAATTTCGCTTAATCTGAAGTGGAATCTATTTTAAAATCTAAATATTTTCATTCATTGATATTACTGCCAATTCTTTTACAAGATATAAACTTAGACAATAATAAAAAGTACTAAACAACTTCAACAAAAATCAAGTACAAGCTTTGGCCTCTTGTTTATCTTCATTTGACGTATCTTCCATTCAACGCGCTCTTTGACAGTTTCGCCTTTGTTTTTAAATTTTTTGTTGTTAACTTTCAAAACTGGAGCTCTTCTTTGCTTTTTAGCGGAACATTTTCTTGGAACAACTTCAAAAACTTGCACTTCCCTCTTACAATTTTTCAATCTTTTTAAAACTCCCACATATCTTAGAAATTAAACATCAACTTCAAGTTTTGTATCGCAAAAAAGTGTGATCGCCTTTTCAGCCATTTCACCAACAATAAACTAAAAAATTGAAATAGATTTTAGAAGAGAAAATTCAAGAGAAGTGAATTTTGGTGTGAGTGAATTGTTTAAAGATGATGGTAATTTATAGAGGTAAAAAAAGTTAATTTTGAATTTTCAAAAAACTACCCGTTGGCGTTTTTGCTTCAAACGCCACTGCTTGAAGCATGAGCGCCACGTTTATGTTTCCTTCAAACGCCAGCGCTCGAAGTATGAGCGTCGCGTCTATGTTTCAAATGCCGACGTTTGTGGTTTCAATGCGGCGTTTAATTTACACACGCCAGCGTGTGTCCCTAGCCCGGGCGCTTGGTGTTCAACGGCGCACTGCTATTCCCATAGTGGAGAAACCTGTTTGGCCATCCACCTTCCTCAACAAAATTTGGCCATTGTCAAAGGAATTGCCCTAAGTAAGCCAACCATGTCAAACTGCAAAAGCAACAAATTAATGGCCTTAATTTACTACTCCCTCCGTTCTTAAATAATAGGCTGGTTTCTATAAATAAATGTTACAAAAAAATAGGCTGGTTTCCTAATTGGGAAAGTCAAATGTTACTTTATTTTCTGGGACCATTTTTTTCTTAACTTCTTTTGATGACAAGTGTTATGGGACCATTTCACTTTACTTCTCACGACAAGTGTCGTAGGGGGACCATTTCACTTCACTTCTTTTATTACAAGTATCATGAGGACCACTTTCAATGATTGGCTCTCTTAATTTCCTTAATTTTCTCAAAAAAACAAAACCAGCCTATTAAAAAAGAACGGAGGGAGTAATATTAATTAGTCAAGTAATTTCATAAACTGGGTGATACATAAGTACACACATCACATGAAGTAAAATGGGGGATCACGTGGTAGGGAAAGGCAAAATTGACTTATTATAGATAGATTTAGGCAATATGCATGACTCATTATATTTAAGGGATGAGCTCGTTATAAAACGGATCAATCAATCGTTATTCAAACCCCCCATGTTCTTTTAGGTAACATAATCATCAATATTTGAATAATAATGCTCCTACTTGATCGTCACATGATACGGATTAATTACTCCCCAACTCTTATTAAGACTTTTCTCCCCACCAAATCAGCATGTACATACAACTCCTCCATCCATCATTTTTGAGTTGATGTTTATTGCTATTCAACAAGATAAGAATGATATACAGTTAGAACCTTAATAGGAAATTCTATTCTTTCTCTAGCTATCTTTACAAGTTCAAGTTCAATCAATTGTACTAAAAACCAATTATGCGGGACAAAGTATTCATGTTCCTCGTGTGTAAGAGAAAACCTCTAGGTAGCCTAGGGTTGCTTTAGAGTTTATCAAATATTCAATGCATTGATCTCTCATCTCTATCCTATCAATTTCCATCAAAAAAAAAAAAAAAAAAAAAAAGTTCTCTATCTTTATAAACAGGTTTTCATCTAAAAAAGGTTAAGAGTACTACTAATACTGTTATGAAACATGCAAGGAGTTTCAAGCTTCCACGTTTTAGAGTTGCAATGAATGTTGCATGTGGGGAAGTGATTTGTAAGTTTCATTCCTCCTTTTAATTAATTGGATCAAACTATTAAGGTAAAAAAAAAGTAATGCATAGAAAACAAAACAGATTGGAGCTAGGAAAGAAAAAGTGACATCAACTAGAGTAAGAAATGGGCGATGAAGAGTTGAGAAAGATGGCTAAAACTTGTTAAGTTGGCAAAGTCAGATATCGGTAATCAAACAGTTATCTCCAAAGCTTTTTTTGTTTTCAATTTTTTCAGTCTCTAGTATCCTTATGTCAACGGTTTTATGTATATGCGTATGACGTTTATTGGCCATTTTGCAATGGGTTTTACTTTCAATGTAGAAGTGGTCAAGTGGGGATGGTAAATCTGGCCATTTGCAATTTTGTGTCAAACAAAAACACTAGACACAGATGCATAGTTGCCGATGTTCTCACTCTACTGTATAATTCTTCCGTATCACGTGGTGCAGTACAGTAGTTGGTGAATGCGTCTGTCTCAAGACAACCTAGTAGACCGATTGGAAGAAAGCTGCTTGATTTTTCTCCGGTTTCTAAGAAACGCGATTTTAAGCAACAGTACTACTTGGCTACTTCATTCATATTTTTTCTTTGTCTTTAGGGGGTAGATTAGAACGTCTGTTACAAGTTAACAAAGACCCATGTTAATTGGACCCAAATGGCAAAAACAATTACTAGTTTTCGTAAATCACCCGCATTTGCCAATCCCCAAAGGCTCAGCAATTACTATAATACTAATGCTTAAGGTTGAATAAGCTTGCCAATCCCCAAAAGCTCAGCAATTTGAACATAATTAATGAAAGTCTGATTAGTTAGATTAACTAAGCACATTTGTTGATTAAACAATTGCTAGGGCCTAAGAAAGATGAGATTTTCCTTGTTTACATAAGCTGGCGACACCGTGAGAGTAAAACAACAAACTAGGGCCTAACAAACATGACTGATAATTCAGTACATGACATCAAATCATTAAATTCGACCAAGCGTTGTAGATTGGTGTGAAAGAGTAGGTCCGATTTTCTTTTTAAAAAGTATTTGATGGGTCATATATATCATCCAATGCGCGAAGTTGGCCATATATATCTGATCTTCTAAGGTTGCATCATGTATTGCCAAATTGTAATGACTATGATTTTTAACAACTCTCTGAAACAAGTCAGGTACTTCACATGGTATACCCTTTTATGCATACGCATATGGTTGTGGGCTTGTATCCTTTCCTTTACTCAGCAGTAATAACAACAGTGGTGGTGAGCGATGACACCACCATCTCTTTTCCCTTACATAACAAGATAGGCTAGGCCTGGATCCCACTTCTTGATTGTTTGTTGTATTTCTGCCATCAATTTCAGGCAAACAAATGAATAGTTGTTGATTATTCTATCTCACTGTATAACTAGAAAAGAGAAATCGTCAGTAGGGATATTTCTAATCATCATCACGGCAGAGTAGATAGATAGATAGACAATTTGTTGATTCCACCAATACATTTACTGTTCAGGGTAGGTTTTACATTTGGTGCTGCTGGCTACTACGTCTACTAGCCAAGGTACGACATTCGTGAACCTGGCCTATCTTTCAATTTGGGCAATAATACTACACTACTAGTGCTGGCGCTGCTAGAAGATCCAGATGTGTCAAATGTGCCACATCTGAGCATGTTTGGCGTACTATGTTGTGTTGCATTGCCACATCTGAGCATGTTTAGCGTACTGGGCTGTGTTGCAGCAACTTGGTTACGACTGGGCCACTAGGGGAATAGGTGTCACCCCTAGAATTCTCACAAAATTGGTCAAAAAGACCAAAACAAAAAATTCCTGGGTAAAATAGATTCTTAGCTTTAGATACTGTTTATATAGCCAAAAAACATAAAAATATTGTTCATTTAGCCAAAATGGATATTTGACCCAGAATGTTTTTTATTTATTAACCTGAAGAGACAAATATGTCCCCATCTTCTACAAATCTTTACTGCGTTGGGTTAGTAAAGGTTGGAAAAAAAAACAGAGCACTCTGCAATCTCGGAAAAAAAAACAGAGCACTCTGTTTCAGGGTAATTAAAAAAAAAATTCTACACAACAGATCCTACTTAGAGCTTTATCATTTTACACAACAACTACCACAACACAACCTACTCGGAGCTTCTACGTACGCATAATTACAACCATTTCAGTTGACAATCGAGTCCAAATGATGTCATCACCAGTCCACCTACTTCCACGATAACCATTTGCTTCATGAATAACAACAACACCGACTTCTAATTGAACTCGATCTCTGCAAAAAAGAAAATATGAAGTTACATAAAACATAGTAATCTCAGCAAAAACAGAGTAATCTTAGCAATGTAAAACAGAGTAACATAAAACAGGGCAATCTCATAAAACTGGTAATCTCATAGAACATAGTAATCATGAAGCAATGGTTATCGTAAAACAGAGTAGTCTCATAAAGCAGTTGGTACCTCGGGTTAGAGATGGAAGTGCAAGATTTGGAGTTTGGCCTGCAGAGATGCTGTAATGTGCAGCTTCAGTTGGTGTTGTGACGCTGTTGCTGCCGTAATGAGATGTTGCCGCTTGATTGCGATCGCCGAAATGGTGGAGCTCTATATTGCGGTTCGGTTGCGAGCATGGATAACGCCAAGGATTGAATGCAATGGCTTTGGTCAGTCTTGAACTCCGCAACTATCAGATGTATGTTTAGGAATTGAAACAACTGGAGAGTGGTAAGGCAAGTTGGTGTGCAGTGAGTTTGAGTTGCAGTTGTTGTAATGGGAAATGATGCCATGAGTTCAATGTCTTTGAAGAGATTGTGCTACTAGTTGATGCTGGGAAGTTAGAATGAGGCTCAAATGAGGTGCTGGTGGATGTATGAGCAGAGAATGAGATGCACTTGAGATGGAGATAAAATAGCAGGCATAGGCATGCAGGTGCAGGTTGAGCTGAAACGGAATATAATGGAGCAACAGAGAATGAAGTATGAGCTGCGTAGAAGTCTGTTGGCCTGATATTTTCAAATGGGTACAGGTTGGTGGGATCGCAGGTGGATTCGGCAAGATAATAAGGATAACAGTAGTTCAAAACCATAAAACAAAAACAAGTTGTAGATAATAAGGATAACAGTAGTTCAAAAATGACAGTAAGTAGCCATATATCTCAACAGACAAACAACCCAAACAAACAAGAACCCAAAGTAATAGAAAAAGGGCCGCTTTACCATTACATGAGCTCAAACAGTCCAATGAGATAGTGCTCCATAACAACAATGAGCAATATAAACATACACAAACTAGTTTGAACATGATCTAAAAAATCTTATTTTATTATAAAAAAATGAGATTGGCATATATTTATAAAATATATATATAAATATCTATCCATAATGAGTGGGGGCCATATAAGAAAATAAATCCTTTTTTAAAAAGGTTGAACCTTAGGTTAAGTAAAATCTAAAATTGGGAGAAGGTTATTGGTTTTGATGAAATCATTTTCATCCCGGGTTTCAATAGGGGGAAACCTAACAATTTTTTCAACCCAGATCTGGAAAAGTGTCTTTGGATGAAACCAGTTTCAAGAGTTTATGATAGAAATCTTTTGGAATTTATACCGTTTAAGATTAAACATGAGTGAAACCAAATTCAATCCCAATCGGAAGAAAAACTAATCTTTTGAATTAGATGAAGGCTAGTTTCATCCAAGTTCAAACATGGATGAAAACAAAATTATATTCAATCTAAGAAAGGATGAAATTGGTTTCCTCCTATTTTAAGCTTGTTAATGCTGATCATTCTAGGACAGTGAAAACAAATTTCAATTTAACTCTTAATTTTAAAACGGGAGAGAGGATGAAACGCTATGTTGAGAATGGTTTCATCCTAGTGTGAATGTGGATGGAACTTAAAAATTCATGTATAAATGAGTGTTTCATCCTAATCATTAGAATGAAACCTAGTTTTGTGGTTATGTACCTTGTTGCGAAAATTTCGACATACTTTCTATTTTAGTATAGGATGAAACCCAAAATGATGGACAAGTCAACAATCATCGTTTCATCCTTCTTTACAATGAGTGATACCTAATTCAAAAATCATAGATTCAATATCCTACTTTCTTGTGCAACCTCGTGACGCAGAGAATACTATGTGTTTCCACCCCTACTAGTAGTATGGTAGAGTTGAGTAACAAGGTTGATGCATGTCCTATTATGATTGGTGATGTTGAGCACTTGGTGGATCTTTATGTGCTGGAGATGGTTCCTTATGATGTAATATTAGGAATGGGTGGTTATCTTCTAATTTTGTGCAACCGGATTGTGCTAACAAGACAATCACTTTTGCAAAATGTCAATCTAAGGTAGTAGTGTGACTAAAGTCTGTTTAGAAGCTTTCTTAGCCATATTGAGGGTGAAGTAATGAGATAATGAATCTCTGCAATTTGTGAGTATACGGTGGTGTCCTGATTTTAGGATTTGTTCCAAGAGGTTCTGGATTACCTCAAGTAGGGAAGTGGAGTTCGTCAGATCGAACTTCAACCAGTCGACGACACCATTGCTCGTGCACCTTATAGAATGGCTCCAAAGGAAATGCGGGAGTTGAAGTCTCGGATTGACCAACTTTTGAGTCAAGGATTTATTAGGCGTAGTTCGGGGTGCTCCTTTTTATTTGTGAAAAAGAAAGATGGTTCTTTACGATTGTGTTGACTACTGTGGTGAACAAGGTCACAATAAGAAACAAGTATCCTTTACCTAGGATTAATGATCTTTTTGACCGGTTGAAAGGAGCTATATGGTTTCGAAGATCGATTTGCGATCAGGGCTATCATCGACTTCTTGTTAGAGAGCAAGATATTTCTAAGACTGCATTCGACTCGTTATGGTTCTTATGAGTTTCGGGGTGATGCCTTTTGGTCTTACGAATGCATTAGCTTTTATGGACTTGATGAATCGAGTATTTAGAGATTTCCTTGATCTCGTTTGTTATTGTTTTTATCGATGATATTCTTGTGTACTCTAAGACTGGGAACAACACGAGGAACATTTACGCTTAGTGTTGCAGACTTTGAGAGAGCATCGGTTATTTGCAAAGTTCTCGAAATGTGAATTTTGGCAACAATCGATTAAGTTTTTGGGGCATGTGATATCTGAATCCGAGTTTCGAGACCCTTCCAAGATTGAAGCGGTGTTAAGTTGGAAACAACCTACAACGGTTTGAGAGATTCAAGTTTTCTTGGTTTAGTGGATATTAGTCGTTTTATTAAGGATTTTTCTCGAATTTAGGACCACTTACCAAGCTAACTAAGAAGGAGAACCCGTTGTATGGGATTTTAAGTGTGAGGATGCTTTTCAGGAGCTTAAGACTAAGCTTACCTCGACACCAGTTTTGACCTTACAGAAGAAGGAAAGGAGCTAGTAGTTTGGATGCCTCACTTCAAGGATTGGGATGTGTTTTGATGCGGGAAGGTAAGGTTATTGCTTATGCATCTAGGCAATTGCATGTTCATGAGAAGAATTATCCAACCCATGACTTGGAGTTGGCAAATGTAGTTTTTGCTCTCGAAGTTGTGGCGCCATTACTTATATGGCGAGAAATTTGAGCTTTTCACCGATCACAAGAGTCCTAAGTATCCGTTTTCCCGGAAGGATTTGAATATGAGACAACGTCGATGGATGGAACTCATCAATGATTATACTTTGGCTTACAGTATCACCTGGAAGGCGAATGTTGTAGCTGATGCCTTGAGTCGAAAACCAAGGGTTTGTTAGCTTTCATGATGGTGGAAGAAGTGGAAGATGTTGGAGACGATTGTTGAGTTTGACTTAGGCATCAAAATTCTTCCACTTCACAAGCATTTTTGAATAATCTTGTGGTTCGCACTTATTAGCCGTATCATCCGGGCTCAATCCAAGGATGATTGGTGTGCAAAACTACTTGGAGATGGAGACTTAAGTGAAGATTTTGAGGTAGGGATGGATGGTGGGCTTCGACTTCAAGGTCGGTTATGTGTACCCTGGATGCCCGGGATGAGACGTGAGGTGTTAGATGGAGCTCACCGTAGTCGATATACTATCCATCCTGGAGCTACAAAAATGTATAAGGATTTGCGTAGGCAGTTTTGGTGGAAAGGTATGAAGCGAGATATTGCGAGAATATGTTTCTAAATGCAGAACATGTCGACAAGTTAAGATTGAGCACCAAAAGCCATTTGGAGAATTGCAACCACTCACAATACCGAATGGAAATGGGAAAATATTTCCATGGATTTTATAGTTGGACTACCGAGATCAAAGAGAGGACATGACTCTATTTGGGTAATAGTGGATCGGTTGACTAAGTCGGCACACTTCTGCCCGGTGCATACTACTTACGATGTGTGGATAGATTAATCAAACTTTATGTAGAGAAGATTGTGGTTTTGCATGGAGTGCCAGTCTCCATTGTTTCGATAGGGGTGGTCAATTCACTTCAAAATTTTGGAGAAGAAAGCTATGGGTTGATTTGGATATGAGTACTTCATTTCATCCTCGACCTAAGGTCTCTCCTATGAAAGGAGTAATGAGGTTTTGGTAAGAAAGGAAAATTGGCTCCTAGGTTCGTCGGGCCTTTTCCTATAACTAAGAAGATTGGGAACGTAGCATACCGGTTGGAGTTACCACCCCAATTGTCCTGGGAGTGCACAACGTATTTCATGTTTTCATGTTACGTAGACACTTAAGAGATGAGGAGCGAACTCAGCAAGCAGACCTTAGTGAGTTGGTTGTGAAACCGAATGTCACCTATGAAGATAAGGCGATTCGTATTCTAGAACGACAAGTAAGAAAACTTCGGTCTCGGGAAATACCATTTGTCGTAATACCCATTCTTTAATAATCTTATTTTATTATAAAAAAATGAGATTGGCATATATTTATAAAATATATATATAAATATCTATCCATAGCTATTATACGAGTGGGGGCCATATAAGAAAATAAATCCTTTTTAAAAAAAGGGTTGAACTAGTATACTTAGGTTAAGTAAAATTCAAAATTAAACTATTGGGAGAAGGTTATTGGTTTTGATAACTTTCTTTCACTCTCGGAAGAAAAGAGTTAACCTAGCGGTGAAGAGAAGAGATAGAAGCGTGAATAGTTGCTGCGGTAGAAAGGTTAGTAGTGTATTGTAATCACAGTTAGCTTTGGATGGATTTGGTAATCTTACTTTTCTCTAGAAATATCAATGCAATTTCAGTTTAGGACTCAATTTTTTAAAAGCCAACTCGTGATATAATTTGGAATGAGGCAAGTTTTGCTTGTGTCTTTGTGTTAGGGCAAATTTTAGATTTAAATTGAGATCAGTAGTTAAGTATCAAGAGTTTATGATAGAAATAGGCTTTTGGAATTTATACCCGTTTTGATTCATAGTCTGCTTAGTGTCTATAGCAACTCCTCGCATTTCTGTGATGTTGGATTACGAACATTGGTCATTGTAGGCATTACGGAACTTAATAAATCCATGCTTGATATTTTTTAGGGAATTTAAATCGGAAGAAAAACTAATCTTTTGATCACACCGACCATAATCTGTTGTTTGAGAAATTTTGGTGGACGTATACATAGGCTAGACTAATCTTATTAATAGACTCCCTTGAATAATGGATGGGGGTACTGTATAGTCTCATTTTGTACTCTAGCTTGCTTAAATGTGAAACAAAAATCCTAAGTTTACATTTATATTTTTTTAGATTTGATACTTGATAGTGCCAAGTTTGATAAGGACGACTCACATCTCATTTGAACCGTTTGTATGTAATCGTTTTTTTTTTTTTTTTTTAGGCTCATTATTTTGGATACAAAAGAATTTGCTATTGGATGTTTGTTGTATTCTTTGTACTAAGTCGTGGAGCTACGGAAATTTGGCGAGAACATATGTTTTTTCCTCTAAAAGATTAAACATTGAGTTCTTGGTCGATCATTCTAGGACAATGAAAGGTTGCATCTATGGCATTAGAAACCGTGGCCTATTAGTACGCCGCAATATCGTGTTAGTTTGTGAAATGAAAAATCGGCTTATTTTACCATTTAGAATAGGTAAGATGAGTCTACGGGAGAGAGCGCGAGAGTTGATAGTTTTTAGTCTTGCTATGTTGAGAAGTTCGAGAAGTCTTAAATGTCGACTTTACAAGGTCCGAATTTTATAGAAGCAATGGGTGAATTAGGGATGTGTTAGACAGATAGTGCGTATCGAATCTTAAATGGCGTATGAGGTAGGTCTTATTATACCATTTATTTTATGTTCCAAAAAATGGACAGCTTGATTCGATGTATAAATGAGTGATGTTTGGGGTTTGTCCGGTGGCATCATTTCGTAGCGTTTGTCGCTGAATTAGGTGCTTGAGTATGTCTCTTGTTTTTGGTGTCCGAGATAGATTCCGGTATTGGTGGATATTCGGGAAGATATCTAACTAAGGGTGGACATCTATACTTCTTCTTTTTTTTTATTTTCGTTATTGTAGTGGTGAGGCAGTGGGGATTTTTTGAACTTGGGTAGTTTCTATCTTTTCGTCGATTTAACTTTTTATTTAATTACGGACCATTTGAGGTTTGTTAAGTACACCGTATCCATATTATTTTTTTTGACATCTTCGTTCTTAGAAATAAATCATATACAATTGTAATGGAACTGTGTTCCTAGTTTTCTGTGGTTATGTACCTTGTTGCAGAAAATTTACGACATACTTTCTATTTAATCATCGGCCGGGGTTATGTGGAAAGTAGGGTTGTTACAAGTTTCATCTAAGATTAAACATGAGTGAAACCAAATTCAATCCACTGTTGAATTAGATGAAACTGGTTTCATCCAAGTTCAAACATGGATGAAAACAAAATTATATTCAATCTAAGAAAGGATGAAATTGGTTTCCTCCTATTTTAAGCTTGTACGGAAACAAATTTCAATTTAACTCAAAATGAAACCCAGTTTCATCCTTCTTTACAATGAGTGATACCTAATTCAAAAATCATAGATTCAATATCCTACCTATAGATGAAACCGGTTTCATCCTAGTTTAAAATGGGTGAAAGCAAATTCAACCCAATTTAGTATAGGATGAAAACCGGTTTCATCCTAGTTTAAAATGGGTGAAACCAAATTCAACCCAATTTAGTATATGATGAAACCCAGTTGCATGGTAGTTTAAAATGGGTGAAACCAAATTCAACCCAATTTAGCCCATTTTCGCCATGTATGTCTAGCCCAAGATAAAACCAGTTTCATCTAATTAAGATGAACGAATTTGAAATCAAAACACAATTAAGGTCAAGAAACTTACCAATTTGAGCATAGTCTTCATCCTTACCAATTGGAAAAAAACAGAGTACTCTGCAATCTCAACAAAAAACAGAGTAACACCCTAATTTGGGAAATTGCAGAGTACCAATTTCTTATCTTCTGAAATTGAATTAACATAAAACCCTAATTTGAGAAATTTAATCAAATTACAAAAACCCATTTTGATGGTGATGTTGCTGGTATCTATGATGGTGTTGTTGGATAAAATTGATGATGTCGATGGTGGTGTTGGTGATTTGTGGAGGATATTGAGATGGTAGAGGTGCATGATGATGTTACTGGTTTTGATATTAGAGACGGTGTAGAAAAAAGACGAAGACGATGATACTTGTTTGTTTGGTAATGGAGCTGATGGAAAACGAGAAAGATGAGGTGCAGAAGTGATGGAAAACGAGAGCTTTCTCTGGCTTTTTTTAGATCTGGTTATGTTTCAGGAGACGGAGAAGACGAGAAGAAGATATCCCTTTGACGATTTCAAAAGGGTAGTAACGTAAACTCCTCATTTTAAAGATTCCTCTGTCCATTTGACCCAGGCTTAATCCTAACTGTCCATTTGGCCCATAAAATGTGCACTTTTGGCTATATAGCCCATTTTCTGTTCTCACAAACTTATATAATTAGCCTCAGAAATTATCTGGTTTTCTGCAATTCTCTGCCTTTGAAGTTTGGATTGGGAAAACCGCTTCAAAAAGCTCACATTATATTGGTTTTTAAGTAGTCTTCACAATTTGTTTCAAAAAAGTATTAGTATAATGCTTGGATAATATAAGATTGAGATATATATATCCCGTTGAAATACCCGATAGACAAATGTATCCCATTTTTGTTTTGATATTTGCAAATCTACCCCCGTCATCAATTTTTCCATCCATTTTGGTTAAGTACCATTATAATTTACTTATTTACCCTTTACTCGTTGCCATGTTAACCTTCTACACTATTTTTCAGGTTCGTCGAGCTCGGTTCAAGGTCGTTTCACCATTTTCAAGTTCGTTACATCATTCCCCAAAAGGGTTCATCATTCCCAAGTTCAGGGTTCGTCATTCCCAAGTTCAGGGTTCACGGTTTAGGGTTCAGGGTTTTTAGTTCAGGGTTCATCATTCACAAATTCAGGGTTCATGGTTTTTACTTCAGGGTTCGTTATTTCCAAGTTCAAGGTTCGTGGATTTTATTTCAGGGTTCATCATTCCCAAATTCAGGGTTTAGGGTTCATCATTTCCAAGTTCAGGGTTTTTAGTTCGGGGTTCATCATTCCCAAATTCAGGATTCCGAGTTTTTCGTTGGTGAAAAATCGACCAAGCACAAAAGAGATGTGGTTCATGGGTAAATAAGACTTTTTAATAGGTGAGATAACTGCCACCTTGCACTTAACTAGATGGAAACCGTTTTTTTTCAAAAAAAAAAAACAGTGGGACCAAGTCAAAACAGGAGTACATTTGTAAAGTTCAAAAAAACGGGGGTACATTAATTTGAAAAGCCAAAAAAACAGGGGTACATCTGAGTTTTACCCTATAAGATTCTATGTAATATCAAAATGGTGCGGAGATAAAATGAAAAATACCAAAAATTACATTAATCGATCAAACCTTAATTAAAGCATTTCACAACTTGTCTGTACTTTAATTAGTAGGTTACTAGGTTTTGAAATCGATCAAACGATTCAAACCTTAATTGAAACATTTTACAACTTGTCTGGTACTTTAGTTAGTACGTTTTGAAACATCTGAAGGTAAGAACAGAGCACCAGATTCTCTGAGATAAAACCGGAGAATTTAAAAGATAAAGTCGGGTCACCGAGATAAGATTAGAGCATAGTACCAGATTCTTCCCGAATGTCCAACACAGTAATCAAGATATCTACCACATCAACTCAGAGGAGAGACACGCGGAAAGTAAAAGGGAACATCGACGGTTGAGTTTGAAATAGGAGACCAAGCATTATATGCTAATGACAAGGCACGCGCGAAGTATTCAGAAGACCGGAATGGAGTGGGCCCCGATAAGTGAAGACTTGCAAGGTACTCAGAGTTTGGGTTGGGACAATCATCGTACCAGGCGAAGAAGAAAGGCTACCAGGAATATTATAGCGAGAGATCGGACCATACCATCCGAAAAAAGGTTCAGCAACGTTGATACATTTGTTAAACACTGTAATATGGTTGTATGAACACTTTCCTATAAATATTAGGCTAAGCTATGTAGAAAGGTTATGTTCTTTAAGTGAGAAGCTGAGCAAAAAAAACAGGCTAAGAAGTGTTCTTGAGTAATCATAGCTTAGCCTAACACTTGTAATCTTAATTTGTAAACTTAATAAGAACATATATTCACCCACGTGGAAGTAAGTAATGCTTGGTGTGTTGTTATTGTGTTCTTCTTTACTTGATCTAGTCTTTGAGAATTATTTGAATGTTAGATGTGTGGTGTTAGATTTTGTACAACTACATTTTGGCGCTAGAAACAGGGATGTTAGCATCGCTGCCGAGTAAGTTGTGGTTAGTCTTCATCAACGGAAAATCTTAAAGCTTCAAGATACCACAGACGATCCTTGTAAAAGCTAAAAGAGACATGCAAGTGATCAGGATGTTTAACTGTTTAGGGTCTGCGAAAACTAATGTGTTTAAGTATCTTCAGGTGTAGTATATTGTTTTTTTTTGTGTTTGAGTTAATGATTTTCGTAGTATATTGTTGTGCTTGGGCAATAGTTTTTAATATACCTTGGTCAGAACACTTCAGTTCTCATGAACTATTTTTGATTAAAATTTAATAATTTGAAAATTGCCCAAGCAATGGTGATCATCGTCTATGGAAATCTGGAAAGTTTCAAATCAATTAAACAGAGTTTTCATAACTACTGAAATTCTGGACACAGGAAGGTACACGTACCTAGAAAGCATATCATTGCATTATGAGTTCCGGAATAGGGGTAGGTACATGTACCCAGTACACATATCCCTTAGTTATGAGTTTCTGAAGGGGTGAGGTACGCGTACCCAGCATGCATTCCTCAAGGGCCTGAGTTCGTGAATTGCCTTAGGGTACGCATACCCGATATGCGCACTTTGTAATCTGAATTCACGAACTTGTCCATATGTACATGTACCCTTTTGCATACTACCCAGTACGAACTTAAGTAAATGATCTAGATTATTTTCTAAAATATGTTTGTCATCGCTATGACTCTCATAAACACCTCTAAGACATCTTAATCATTAAATCACCTTGTGTATGTGCATCATGATTCAATTCTTAAGTATTTAAATGAACAAAAATTTGTTTATTAGTTCATAAGGCATACTTGCCAAGAACTATCATTGTACACGGTTCCGGTACTCTAAACCATAGTGTATATTCTTCTATGTGACTTCAAGAAAAACTTATCACATGCTTACATGAAATCCTAACAAGATTTTTTTCTAAACTGATAAAGTGTTTGATTGAATATCAAGTTATCTTAGCTTGAATTCTAAGCAACCCTATTTTTTAAAATCTATAAATAGAGAGACTCAAACTACTAGGAAATTCAATTCCTGACACTTCTATGTCCAAGTTATTTGCTAGATTTTTCCAATATGAACCCAGGTTTCCTCTGAGAAATATAATTAGGTTTACGACTGTAAGACTTCACTTAGGTATTCGTAAAGCCAGGTCCGACTATCTTTACCTTGATAGTTCGTGTATCTTGTTCTTTCTGCTATCGAAGTTTTAGTAATCTCTTTCAGGAACGACATAGATAGAAATGGTTCATATGCGGGGTTTGTAAACCAGGTTTCATACCCTTTAATCTGAGTTCGGGAACATGGTAGGTTTGCAAACATTTATGACCTGAGTTCACAAACTGGAAGAGGTTTGCGAACCCTGTTTACAAATCCCTTGAGTCTGTCTTCGCGTACTTCCAGTGGTTTGCAAACCCGATTTGCAAACATGTCTACTTCCAGTTTAGCAAAAGCTCACGAACTGTCTTACATGACTTTGTTCGCCTTTCCTATAACTTTCATAGACACTTGTGAGACAACTTTATTCACAAAATCATCTTGGGCTTGTGAATTACTGTTTAGTCTTGAGTGTAGTTGACCACCGTTAATGCATGTAAGTTCAAAGGCATACTTGCTGCTATGGACTATCATTATGCAAGGTTCCAGAACTCCGAACCATATGTCATATTTTTCTATGTAATTTGAAGGAGGATTTCTCACATGATTTCCTGAATTCTTAATAAAAATTTCAACTAAAATGAGAAAGTGTTAGCTTGAATCTCAAGCAACCTTATCTTGAATTCAAAGCTATCTGTAGCCTTAAAATCTATAAATAGAGAGACTCTTGCAACAGGATTTCTCAATCCCTGGCACTCTTGTGTCCTAGTTGGATAGATAGAGTCGTCTTATATCACTAGTAGAAAAATGAGGGTTTTACTACCCAAATCCACGACCCTCATTAACGGTAAATTCACCTTGGACCGGCCAAGACAGTCTTAGACATAAGAAAAACACGGGAAAGTTCATGAGCGGTTAAAGTTGGTTGTTTCCATATCTACGGAGTTTGACAATTATATCTTTCAATGATGGAAGAATATATATAAATATTTTCAAGGAAGTTACTCACCATTGGACCAACATTCCTTGTCATGTGCCATATAGAGTAAATTGTTTCATTTTGCAGCTTGTATTTTCATTACTGTATTACTTATCCTTCAACTTGGCAAGTTTTGAATTTTTTCTTATGTAAATCCTCTCGATGTCATGAGTGTGTTTGGGGAATATACTACAACAAGGGGACCGGCAATCTAAAGGCCTTTTATTCACTTATTTTGGCTAGGACTTATGTTGGTCTGAACTTAGGATTTAAATTCATTCACTTGTTTTGGCTAGGACAATTACGTTGGTCTGAACTCAGGATTTAAATCCATTTTTGTGTAACTTTTAACCTAATGAATAGAATACAATGACTGTTAAATGAAAAAAATTATATTTTGAATTGATGAGTTTCAGTTTCAGTTTATTTTATTTTCATATCGATGTGAATTTAGTTTCATTTGAGTTTTAGTCGGATTATTTCAGCCCAGATAGATTCAGTGTAGGCATTCGGCCAATTCTGAATCAATATCTTATATAAATTAAAATCTATATGAACGACTGATAAGAGCTGGTTGTAACTACGCGACCCTTGGCTATGTGTTGGACAAAAATAAAACGTTTTATCAGCGACCCTATCCGCGACTACTGTAACTAGTCATTTAACTCGTATCTATGACTTGTACTGACAGTCGCGAAACTTGTATTTTCCACTAGTGTATAACCTAGGTTTCTTTACAAAACTGATTCTAAGTTACGACTTTGAAGACTTCACTTACATATTCGTTAACCCCGGTCAGACTATCTTTTTACCTGATAATTCTTGTATCCTGATCTTGTTCTACTTGTTATTGATGTTCACAGAATTTTTATTTGCAACAAGATATATAAAAATCATAAAGTTCTCTTTGTCTCAGCCTTTGTGATTCCTAAAGATAGATATACAAACTCTTCTTTGATTTGTTTGGATTGTTCCTGAAAGGTGGTTAATTATCTAGGCTTTTGTTTGATAAGAGTGTAAGTGTTCGAATCCATGAGGTTTGCTGGACTTTGTCTACTATAAATATATTTTTAAACCTAAATTGAAACATAGCAAAAGGGAAATCAAATAGGCTTGTATCTTAAAGGCGGATATGTATCAAAAGTCTTCATTAAGGTTGAAGCAACTATTAGGCTATAAAGGATTTTAGCTAAGGGAATCAAGTGCGTCGAATCTTACGATGTTCAAGAGATGTAAGGAACACGACTGTAGCTGAATTGCTTGGAGGGTTAATTAGGTCTCAACTAAATTTCAGTCCGAACTCTGTTAATAGGCTAGTGTTTGTAGAAGTTTAATACAATGTAGTGTTCAAAACTGAACGAGGTTACGGGATTTTTCTGCCAGTGCAGTTTTCCTCGTTAACAAAATCCTTTATGTCTTGCTTTCCTTTTTACTTTCTCATTATAATCGTGTGTGTTATAATTAAAGTAAAAGAAAGTGATTTGATAATTAACTTAGACAGTTTTTAACTCAAACTGTATAGGACCTACAAGACTTGTTCTTGCGAATACATATCTTGAAATATAGATTATAAGAATCGTTCTTGTTGGAATTCGGTTCGTGTACAGTTCCGGTATAATACTAGGTTTACCTTGCTAAACAATCTTTTATACAATTTTTGTAATCGTATAGATTGTACAAGGAGCTTGTTTTACAATTCAGGTACATGATATCAACATCAGATTCATACAACTGATTTTAGAAACTTTTTCTTATAGGTCCAAACGAAAAAAAAAATTGGTGGTGTATTTGGTATCCTCTCATTTTCACTGGCTACCCGGAAGATCGTCTGGGACAGGGGATTGTATCCGCCTACTCTAGAATTAGAGTTTGGTCCTCTTAGTACAGCTAAGAATTTCTTATCAATATCGATGACTGATAGATGTCTTAATCACCTTGATTTATTATCTATCGTTTATGCTTTCTTTACTATTTTTCTTGTCAATTATGTAATTTACGTTCATTTTGAGTTTTATAGGTGTTTCCGAGTCATGTAGCGTAAAAGACGAGAAACAAAGGCTTATGGCGTTTGTTGGCGAACTTGGAATTGGCGGACTCGAAGCATGCAAGGATACAAGACTAGTGTGTCAAAAAGAACAATTTACTGGAGCACCAGGGAACCAGTACTCGGGGCTACCTATGAACACCTATTCAGAACTGTTAATGGCGGACAACAGTGAGATAAGGGTCACCGTGTTCAGGCTTATAACCTTAAAACTAGGGCAGCAGCTACATCACTCTTCTCACCAAGTCCACCACCAGCGTGCCATGGTTCGAAGGTTGTTACAAGCCAAGAAAGAGTTGTAATAGGTCTGGGGTTTAGTTTTGACAACGAGAAAAGAGGAACCGACCATGAGATGAGATGAAGACTCAGTTTAGAAGTCCAGTGTAAATGGGAAGATGGGTACGAGTTTACTAGAGTTTTTGGTTCTGTGTTGTGCCTGAAATGAAGGGAAGAAGAGTGGAGCTCTCTACCGTTGAAATCAGAGATGAACGGGGAAGAATAAGAAGCCTATAAGAATCTGTGAGATATCAAGAAGAATGAGTTGTCCGTTAATGTGAGTTTGGTTTCGTTTTGAATTCGTTATTGCTTCCAAGAGTCAGTGAAGAAGAGAAGCTACATTTGATGGTTTGGTTGATTAATGGGGGAGGAATTGAAGAGATTAATGTGTATTTTTGAGTTCTGAAATGATTAGAATGAATGGGTTTGTTTTGAATCTTGGAATTATGCAGGAAAGGAGATATAGAAGAGCTTAAGAATCTACAACTAGACGAAGATTGTATCATCAGCAGAACGCACATTTCGTGCTTGATAAAATGCCTGAATGAAGTTCTGAACCACCAGCTTTGCCATTTTTCTTGTGTAGGGCTAGAGTCGTTTACGAGCCAGAACAAGGAATACATGCGATCGATCTGATGCTAGTGTGGGTTAGGTCTGCCTTAGACTTGAGTTCGGGGCTGATTTGAGTTTTCTTCGCAAAGGTTAGGCGAGATTTTGGAAGCTGACAACAACATGGAGTCTGGGCATGAATGCTTTACTGACTTGGATTCGGTATTGTTTTGTTGCCGAGAATACAGAAGAAGTAAGCTACGTACAACCGTTAATATCACTGATGGGTGGAGCAGATTGGAGCCATGTTAGACCCCTTCCTATGGGTGTGGCAAACATGAATGTTTGCCATTTAAGCACCCACTATGGAGGTGTCAAACTGGCAAACCGACCTGGCTAAGTGGCAAGGTCAAGTTTCTACCGAGCGGTTGAGACTCGACCGCTCGGTCAAGTCTACACCGTTAGGCGTTTACTACACCGCTAGCGGCTCCTATTAGACCGGCCGGCCTAGTTTACACCGCTGAGTAGAATCTGATCCGACGGTCATAAATCTTCCCCCTATAAATACCACATTCCTCTACCATTTTAACTCACACCTTCTTCCTATTTTCTTAGATTTTCCAATGGCTCAAAACATGTGTATGGCTCAATTCATTGAAGAGCAACATGCGGCCGAAAATCAAAGAGTTGCACTTCGAGCTAGTGTGCAAAATGAATTAAGAAGAGCAAATAGTTGGAGAGTTGCACAACGGCGCAATTTTAGCACGTTAGAAGATGAATGCATTTGCACGAATTATGTTTTCTTCACTAATCATCCAATCGTTGATGGCGCATTACGACTTATTCGGTTTTGGGGACGCGTTTTAATGAAATTTGAAGAAGAAACAACGAACCTCAACAATCGCAATTCGATGGTGTTGAGTGCTCGGTTCTCCATAATTTCCAAGAATGTTAACAAGTATATTGGTATGATAAGGGAAGAGGCTCGAAACATGAGAAGTGGTGAAACCCTGTTGGAGATTGATCAAAGATGTCGTGCAAAGTGGCTCTGTGACAACAGAGACAAGTTCCGATATGCCAGTTGTTATGAAATCTTAAAAGTGTTGCCCCAATTTAATCTAGCTTATCATATCTAAGTTCTCAATTTTTAGATATGTAGAAAACTTGAAATGAAGATTATTATTTATCAAACAAAAGTGAAATTACATTAACGATTTAAACAAACCACGATTCATATTAACGACTAAACAAAACTCTCAAACTAACGATTACCACCAAATACATAATCCCCTAAGCCTGTTGGATCTTGTGAAAACTCATTATTTGGACTCTGAGATGGTGGTTGAGTAGCATCAGGTGAATCATAACCTTGAAATGGTATCGGAGCCATAGGTGCTTGAAATCGGTGAAATGCTGAACTTGGGGCATAAATTACAGACTGCCTAAATGCATCCAAATTGACGTGTGCACCATCAGGAGTAAGTACAGGACCTTGAGGTGAAGCTTTTTTCTAATTCCCGATATAGCCCTAGATGATAAACTCTGAAAATCAAAATGACAAACTTCCAAAGTTAATAATAAAATAGTACGAAGGGTTAATCCGTCATTGGTCGCCTTAATGCTCTTAGGAGAAGCTAGGTTCGAATCCTGCTGAGAACATTTTTCTCGGCCTCATTTTCCGACGCTATTAGGCACTTCATTACCTCCTGTGTTTCTCTCTGCTTCAAACCCTTCCCTCTTCTTTCTCGGTTTCATTCTTCTCGATTGAAATCTCTTCCTTCTTCTTTGTTCTTGACTTTAATCGTCATCAATTCCCAACAGTAACATGAATGGATTGAATTAATTCCACATTGTTTCACAAAAATCTTACAACAAATACCCTAGAAGTTCAAATCAAACCCAATTTTTTTTGAGAGCGTTTGAGAAATGGAGTTAACTGATTGAATTAACTTACTTCTTCGATTACAGAATAGTTGAAAATCTCAATTTGGGGTTAGGGCTTCCCATTTCAGTTAGGGTTTCCCAAGCTTTGGGGTTTTGAAGATAATCGATCTTTCTTCTTCATCTTCAGATATTTTTTTTTTGTGATGGAGGTGGTGGTGATGATATAATTTCAGTAATCACAAATTCAGTAATAACCATTATCAAATCCAAATTCACAACAAAATCTATTTCCCCAAATATAATTTCAGTAATCTTGATGGGTAACTCAAATCCACAAACCCCAAATCCCGACTAGAATTTGGAACTCAAATTCCCAAATTCCAATCTTCCCCCAATTACAATCTCCGTCAAACCTGCAGGTAAGTATTCTCCTCGAACTAAATTTTTTCAAATATGACATTACTGATTTCATGTTGAATTTGATTTTATTGATTTTCTAACTGCATTAGTAAGATACTTGATAAGTGACAACATTTACATATGCTAATTGATAGTTTTATGATTTAATCATGATATTATATTTGATGATGTTTACGTTGTTAATGGAAGCTAACTGTTTGATAAATTGTCACTGATAAGTTTCCACATGGAATTGCAGAAAACAACAACTAATTACCAAGAGTAGCAGCAGCAAGTTCAATTAATCCAACACATCAAGTAAGTGCTTGCTTCTCACCCATGCCATGTTGTAGAGGATCTTCTTAATCTTGACAAAAAAAGTACTGCCCATTAATATGTAGGCTGAAAGATAGCAAAACTAAGCAGCATAATCTTTAAACCCTTTAAGCTATATTCTCAATTATATTTCGTGTTGTGTATGGATTTTGTGAAATAGGATTGGGTACTAGATAGCAAAACTAAGCAGCGTAATCTTTAAACCCTTTAAGTTATATTCTCAATTTTATTTCGAATTGTGTATGGGTTTTGTGAATTAGGATTGGGTATTCGTGTGCGTTTTCCTTTGTTCGATATAAATATCCAGATGAAGCTTGGAAGCTGTTGAAATGCTTGATGGTTAGTTTTAATTTTTTGAAAGAAACTGGGTTTCGTTAAGATTTTTGTTTGGTTTTCTTAGCCTGGGATATCTCTACACATGAATGGGACTCAAATAGTCTTAAACATAATTTTGTGGACCATTTAAGGACATGCCAGTTTCATGATGTGGATTCTAATTGTTTATATTGCAGGACTTCACCTCCCAACCAAGGAGGAAAGATTTGCTAACTTGATCAAGTGGATTTGTGTTGTCTATGAAGGTTTGGAGAAGCTGCTACTCCTTGCAGGCAGCTTCTTTACATCGTAAGTTGCATGTTACCATCTCCTCAAAGTGAGGGTTTAATCACTTCTCTAGATATTTTATTTTCATTGATTCTTAGAGCATGTTGAAATTTATTGTCACTATGATCGATAATTGTAGTTAATGAATTTGTAGATGATAAATTTCATGTTCCATACTGTTGTTTAGCAAATGTTGCAGATCAATTGTGCTTCAATATGTATCCATTTTGAATTTACCAATAATTTGGTTAACAGTTTTTCGGTTTTCTTAATTAGATTTTGAAGGGTTTATTTTGTTGTTTGCTAGGTTTCCAAAGCTCTTGATTAACCGGAATGGATCTTTAGTTCTACACAGTCCTTGATGATGGTGATTAGGTTAGAGATTCTTTGAATATTTTGTCATCTTGCATTTTTGTTGTGTAGTTTTGGTATTTTCTACGAGGATTGCTGGATTTTGTTTGTGCTTATGACATCAAAGCATTAAGATGTTTCTCATATTGGTACTCTTAGTAAACTAGATGTTTAGAAGCTTAAGTTTAGGACCTGACCTGTAATGATAATTTGCTAAAACTTATACCATGTTCGAGCTGTAAGTTAACTGACTTAGTTTTAGTATTGTTTAGTTTTAGTATTGTCGAGTTGATGATATAAGACTGCTTACTATAAGCATTGTTAATTTCTTTGTGGCTACTTCTGATATGGTTCATTTGAGTCGTATAGTAGTTGATTGTTTTGATCTTTGTTGCTGATTTTTGAGACGAGAGTCGAGACTACTTTTGTGTTGTTTGGCACCTTTGTTGTTACTTGAGTCCCCTTAATGACGGGAGGTTATAGGCAGTTTATGTGTATGGGTACTCACAGTAAACTGCAGTTTATAAATGGTGTATGCACTAATGAAAACTGATTATGTATGTATGACTGAGCCACAAGTTAAGTTCAAGATTGATTGTTGTTCAAACATGTTTTACTACACACTTTGAATTGAGTATTCTTAAAAGACAAGCTTCTAATATGAGCGCAGAAGGAAAAATTACTTTCAAACATGGTAATATGGCTCATACTATCTCAAAAATTCCATCTAACTTCATAGTCAATTGTAAATCTAAATACTTGGAAAACAGAAGAGATGCATTACAATACTTGAATGGACAAATCTGATATTGTTATTCTCATCATTTGAGCAATATCATATTATGGTATGTAACATTTTGTTAATCTATTTGTTTCCTTGAGTTTCTTTTGATTCTCTCAGTATGTTAGCAACGATGAATCTGCCCCAAGTCTCCTAGCAAGCTCGACTTCGTCAGTTGATGGGTACTTTCAACAAAGGGAAGTCAACAATCTGATCTATGTAGAAGCCCGGAGTGTTTTTTTTTTTTTTTGTACCCATGTGCATAATGGCACAGCAAGTGCATCGCACGTGCGGCTTTACTAGTTTTAAGATTATGTAAACAATTTTTTTTTACAAATATTTACCTTCCCAACCATGATCCCATTATCGCAATCATTGATGAGTGTGGAAACACTTCATTTTCACATCTCGATTTACAATTTTCATTTCTTTATTTTTGTACAATTTGATGGTTCTGTTTAGTTTTGCAGTAATTGGCAAATTGAGCCGACTGGACTAAAATGCTAGACTTTGCACGTAAAATGGTCGCAAATCGGAAGTTAGTCTCAATTTCCTATAAGGGCCGCTACTCAACATTTTGATAGAAGAGAAGGAAGTGGGCTAAGCCCAACGTGGAAGTACGAGTTGGAGACATCAGCGGGTGTTACATATCATGGAGCATATGAGATTTTGTTGCTCGACACATTTTGTCGTGTGGTGGATGAAGTCTACGAGTGGTCTTTCCAAAAAATTGGATCGTTAATGTGCATGGGTTTCTTATGGCAACATCACCGGAGAGATGTCTTGGAGAATATATGGACTTAAAGTAGCAAAAATGAGAAAAGAAGCTGGCACTTACCTTTTTATACATCAAATCATTTACTCCTAATATTTTCCACCAATAGCATATGGAAAGAAATGTCGACATGGAGAGGTCACCAGGGTATCTTTATTTGATCACTTTATGCATGAGAATCAAAAATAATAATGGTTAATATTTTTGATTCAAAGCAATTAGTGGAGGGGCTGCATATAAAAGGGGAGAAGCTACAAACGATGAGAGGGGCTTTTTGCATTATCTAGTCTTAGGAATTGTTTTATCATTTTTGTACTCAAAGAACAGAAAATTTGTTCCACTCATCTTTTGTTGTGGTGGTGCCGTCCCATCTGTTTTGGAAGTGTACATGAACCAGGAGGTATCGCTCATCAAGGGAAACTAAAGTGTAACTACATTTGATGTAAGTTATTTTAATCAATAATAAATGATGAATAAATCTTTTGCTAGTTTTATTGTCATGAGTAACTAAATATCCATCTAGGATTAGAGAGGAAGCCGTATTTTGTATGCTAGAGTGTTTTAAATTATTTTCTATACTAATATTTCTCCATGGCCCTTATATTTTTGCGTAGTAACGATAATAATTAATCTTTACGTGTCCTCATGCTTGATTAATGAGTTATATATCTATTATAGAGACCAGCATATAAGTGAAGAAAATTATTAGTCATTTAAGAATTTTTATTGATTTAAATGATTTATCTTCCGAGACGTACTTTTTGTCCTAAATCGTCTCGAGATTTTTGGGAGAAGTTTTAGAAAATTATTTAACATTCTAGTATGCATAATAGCGATGGAATCTCGAAATCCTAGTGTTTATGGGTGAAAACTACTCCTGCAGAATTTGGTAATTTGGGGTGTGGATGAGGAATGAATTTAAACCTTAAACAAATGCACTGCGCGGTGAGTGCTTGTAGATTCGAGAGATAAATCTGTGCAAGTCCGGCCTAAACCAAGAAATGGCCGTTCCAGACTTGTTTCGGTCACAAAGTGAAGGAGATGGGGTTGATCTTAGGGAGGGAAGCGAAGAAGGTGTTGAGATTGTGAAGGTGTTGGCTTGCTTATGACTTGTAAAGAAAGGTGAGCAGGCTTGTGATTGATGCAAGCAAGCTCGGGGTGTTGGAATACGTTTTTGTATTAACACTTGGTTTTCTGTCTCGTCCGGACTTGTGTTGTTGTTTGAAATAGGGCGGAGAACCTATTTATACAAGTCATTGAGCCTTATTCACGTCTCTTGTGGGAAGTGGAGGAAGAGGAGTGATGGAGTAGTGGAGTTGTGCGTCGGTGCCACACGACCAGTCTTGCCCACTTCTCCTGTTCATCTCTAACCGTCCATGACTTCCGACACGTTCTTGTGATGGCGCGTTGCACGCCGCACGCCGTAAACCGCCAGACCAATACCCCAGTATGTATCCCCAGTTTGTGACATGATTGATGTCTGGAATGTGTGGATCGTGGATCCACGAAAGATAGCATGTAATCTTTGAATTGAATAAATGCGTTATTGATGAAGTCGATACTTGTGAAGTACCGTGTGTATTTTATGTGTATCGCATCATGGTGTGGTAAAGTGATGGGTAATGACGCATCACTAACCAAATAACTCCCGACCAGGGTTGTATAACCAAGTCGGGTGAAGTTGGACGGATGAGATGATCTTTGAGACACTCATCTGCGACCGTTAATGAATATTAGGGTTTTTGAAGAGGTGTGCAAGCATTACTCTTGACTTGGTCGAAACCGAGCATGGAAAGGGATTTGGAGAGGACCGACCGGGCATGTGTGTAGACAAACATGCCGGTGTGCACGTCCATACCTCACTTTGTCCCATGAAGGCGCGATCTAGGCCACTCAATTTGACCGGTAAAGTTGAGTGGTTGAGATCGGTTCTGCAGTAAATCCATTGCCGCAAAGGAGTTGGAAACCGCGTGACATCCCTAGTTTGGGCACGCGTTTCAAGACGACCCATCTTGGTCGGTCTTGGTCGATCATACCGCGTGTAGGTGGTAGGCTGGTGTTCACACCTATACCTGACTATCCCATGAAAACGTGATCTAAGCCACTCAAATCGTCCGGTGAAGTTGAGTGGTCGAGATCAGTTTGCAATTTGGGAAGTGTAACCACGCAAGTTTGGGTGGACGGTTTAGGATAGCCAGGCATGGTATGCCTTGGCCGAACACATGAGGAGGTAGATGGGCCCACGGTGGTCATGCTGGTATGACCGGACCTGCTTAATCTAATCTGTGACCCTCCATTCGTGCCAGAGAAGATGGACGCGCGTGATGGCTTGAAACCCTAATTTTGGCTTTCAAAGCCGTGCGCCATGCTCTCTTTGGGCGTACGAATTTGTTGCAACCAAGTATGGTTGGTCTTGACCGATTGGTCAATTGTGTAGGTGGGCCCATGGTGATCGTGTTGACATGCTCTGGGCCCTTTGAGTCTACATCTACACCCTCCATCTATACCTGCGAAGATGGATGGTTGAGACTGTTTTGCGACACATGTAATATTCCGCAAACCCTAATTTAGGGTTTTCCGTCCATAATGCTTGGTATGAACGGTTTCTTGGAAAGCTAGGCCAATGACCGACCATGCGGGGTCGGCCGTGGGTATTCCATAATTGCTTGGGGGTGATGGAATTGATCTGGGGTCATCCAATCATGCTTATGTAGTTGGATGACTGCGATCAGATCATATCCGGACTGATATGGTCAGTCCGGATGCTCAATCGAGCTAGTATAACACACCGAGAGTCAGCCTGTACGGGTATTTCGTACATGGTTTCATTATAGTGCTTGGAGGTTCGTGTTACTCTGTAAGAGTAACACTCGTCGTCATGCCACACCGATAATGAGTACTAGAAATACAAGGCCGATATGAAATTCACGGGGAAGGGATTGTTGCCACATGCTCCAACTCTGGAGGAATTTCATGTATTCACATAATGGGATTGTTGCTACATGCTCCATTCTTGGTGAATTAAGTGAGGGAGTATCCAACACTTATAAATGGCTTTATCTTTTACAAGATGTCAGCGCATGATTTTTTCTGGTTTTTACAAATTTAACCTCAAATGAAAACCCACCATCAACACCTAGATTTTCACCCTATTTGAATACAAAATCACCATTTCAATCTTTTGGTCTATTTTAGCAGTTCTTGTTAGTATTTTCTTTTAATAGTCTAGAACCAATCCTTTCAAAAGTCCAAGAAACGAATTCTTACTTCCACTGTAAAAACTACATCAATCATCTCCGTAAAGAGTAATTCCTCTAACTTAAAAATTAATTCGCTAAGGTATATCATACAGAAAAACACACTTAAACACCACCCGACATCCCTGTAGTATGCTTAAAATTAGCTTTAAATTTACAAACAAAGAATGTATGCCCCAAGCTAAATGATAATTATGTCTCATAAGCTAATATAGGATGTATTAGCACAAAGTATAACTCAGAAAAATAAGATTGTATCGGACAAACTGAAATATTGCATTTGTCTCACAGCAGATGCAATAGAACTTTCAGCCACCTCTCTTCTTTAGATGGAGAATTTTATTCTGATTGTGTTAAATATAAATATTACTATTATAATTCCCACCAAAGTTGTAACCCTTGATGCTATTGTTCGGTAATATAAAATTCTGCACAATCAGTTTAAATGGTTTGATATGATCAAACAGTATTCTTCATTCCTCAAAAATGGATACACTCTTGTCAGTAAAAATCCCATCAAGGACTCAGACACACATACATATAACATAGAAAAGAGAACAAAACTTTGGATATTGAAAACTTATCAAAAATAACTTACAAAGTTCCTTACCACCATTAAAAGTCCCGTGTCAGCTGGAGAGCAATTGCATGTCCAACGTAAACCGTCCAAGCCATACAGCCAAACCACTGTCATCTTTTGCACTTTGTTCACTTTATATAAAAATTGATTTTGTCTTATTTTAATTTTGACTAACTACTTCCTTATTTTCTGCCAGATAGATCTTGTTGATGTACAAAAGCCCTAAAAACCTACAGAAAAGAAAATCAGAGTGAGAAATTATAGCCAACGCAAAAACGAATTATGTTTGTTACAAAGTGGACAATTAAATTATGTTTGTTACAGCTTTTTCAAAAACGAATTAATGAAGTACTGTTCTACTTGCAACCTGGACTCATAAAGACAAAGATGTAAAACAGTGAAAGCTTACATCCTAACTACCAAGTATGAATTGTTTTGTGGTATCCACTCAAATTGCAAAAAGGAAAAAAATAAAATAATAATTATGGCACATAGTGAAGAAAAAAACACCGGAGGCCCATGAAATTACCGATCTATGACAACTCTAGTATCTCTAGTCTCAGACTTGTAATTGTTGATTCATCAAATTGTTCTTTTAAGTTAATTGAGACCTCAAAAGTAAAATTCTAGGGTTTCTGTGAATCTGTATGTTTACCTTCTTCTTCAACTCCTCTCAATCATCTTTCTGATTCAACTGCAACATATAAATCTATTTTAAACCCCTACATTACGTAGAAGGAAGAAACGTAAAAAGAAAAACAGAGATAGGTAAAAAGCTTGGGTTTCTGAGGTAATTGAGGTGAGACCTGTAGGATTCAAATATCGCACAACATATTTTCTTAGCGTGAGAGATTCAATTATTTCCTCAACTCGCGAGATGAGCTTGCGAGATTCATTATTTTTCATAACTCGCGAGAATGTAGTAAGACTCGCGAGAGTGTCTCGAGAGAAGGTAGCAAGACTCGAGAGAGTGTCTCGAGAGAAGGTAGCAAGACTCGCGAGAGAATGTCTCGAGAGAAGGTAGCAAGACTCGAGAGAATGTCTCGAGAGAAGGTAGCAAGGGCTTGCGAAATCATTAAAGGGCTCGCGAGAATATGAAGTTTGTATGTGAGCCTGTCATCCATTATGTAAACACCTATATAAAGAGGAGAGCAGGAGAGAGAAAAGGGGGGATAATTTTGGGAAGAGAGAGAGAGAGATATTTTTAGAGAGGGATTTATTTTCTTTATCATCTTCTTCCCCTAAAATTAGATCTAGAGCTCTACAAAATATCCATTAATGGAGATTGTAAATGTAATTCTTATGTAACCTCAACAATCATAGTGAAGAATCGTGGATGTAGATCATATTGATCGAACCACGTAAAAAATCTTATGTGTCTATTTAAATTTCTAGCACTTATATTTGAAAGTTAGATAATTAATAAGATTTAGATCTACAAAATATAGTGAGAGGTGTAGTGTGGGATTTCCTGCAACTACATATGCGCTAGAAACAGGGACCTAATCTTGTTGGTTCAAGAAAGTTTAGAAAAATTGATTACTGTTGGTGACGAATTCAGGGGAAAGAATTCGGACAACAGATAATCACAAGATTGAGAGCAATCTCATAAAACAAGTCAAAATGTTAGCTAAAACATATCTCCATGGAAGAACTGCTGGAGCGATGACTTCGTTGAAGGGAGGAAATGATGAGTTAAAGTTCGCAGTAACAAGTCCAGAAACAATTACAGGATGACGAAAACACATCACAACTAAAATGTAGCGACTAAGAGATGCAGTTATGATCAGCCGATAACGTGAAGAGGAACCCAACAAAGAAGAAAAGAGTAGCAAGGCATATCGGCAAGGGTGCGAAGAAGGCATCAAACCATATAGGAGCATTAACCAAAGGATCTCGCAAAGTGAAGACAAGTTACCAGCAAAGCAAGGAAATGAACGTATACAGCTCCGGTGAAGATAGCAACAAGAAGCTGTGTAGAAGTATCAAAAGGAGGGGAAAGTATAGACAATAAAGAGAAGGGAGGAACGATCCCTACAAGGATACCAAGGCGAACATCAATAAAAACTTTGCCAAGTCTGGGCAGGTGGCGAATGAGAAGAGCGGCTAGTTCTATTGCTAAGTCTGAGCATCAAAATTTTATCTCGCCACAATAATTGAGCTTGTGGCGAAATAACTTCATTAAAAAACGAAATATACTCCGTTTAGGACTCGACTGGCAAAATAATTTCATGAAGAATAAAAACTCTCCAAACAAAGAGTTCTCAATTCTACAAATGCGAAAATAAAGTTTGCACATAAAAAGCTCCTCCCTGCGAAGACAACTTCTGTTCTTGAAGTCTGCACATCTCATCGGCAAGCAGCGAAGAAGAAGTAGAATGGACTTTCCTTTAAGATTTGAGGCACTCACATGGGTTAAGACTCAACAGGCGAAGGTGAAATCCCACTTCGAAGAAGGTTGGAGGCGTCAGAAGATGAGAAAACATAGTTATCAACAGAACTTATTTTATCAAAGAGGAAGAAGTATAGTTAAAATATAGTTCTTGATATTGTTCCCGAGAAGATAAAGTGCGAACAACATACCGAGGAGTTAATTAAAGAATAGTGAGTAGAGCCGCAACAACCACAAGTCATGAGCCAGGATAACATACAAAGGATGAATTCAGGATCAGCAGGACATAAACAAAATCTTGATTCAACTCATTTATCAGCAAAAACGTACAATGTAAAGTAAAAAAAAATAAACAGACGAAGGTTAATCTTGCGAAAACTTCAAATATCAAAGAGGAAATAGCAGACGAAGGAAATATCATGCTATATGAATGCCAACATCACCCATGCGTATGCTGTTGAGGGCAGAAATAAACACCAGTCAAACTTCTAATGCTTTATTCTCCAAAGACGAGCAGATTGAGAAGAAACACCAATCAACAATTCATCTATGAGACAAGCCAAAGGTGACAAAGATGGTAGCTACAGCAGGTTACGAGCTTTCATTAAATCCAGGGAGGATTCTAGATAAACAGGATCAGTTGGTCATATGGACAGTCAATGAAGTAAACCAGCTCAAGACTCAGCAAGTCAGTTCGCAGAAGCCCTAGGGGAGAAAAATCAATAAAGGAAAGAAGAAAACGCAACAAACGTAGATGAAGCGTACTAAGCCAAACCAAACCATGCAAAGATCTCTTTGGATTTGTGAGTCTCGAAGAAAGGTTCTGCGAAGACAAGGACAAGTACTCTACTTTATTCTTCAACACCATAGACGAAGAGGAGAACCATCTCATCACCCACCATCTATCTGCGGGATTTAAATACATCATCTCGCACAAAGAAGTCTTGCCAATCAGTGAATGAACAACATATCAAAAGGGAATGTTCTTAACTTTGATCTCATAGACTTTAATATTAAATTTTTAGAATTGTAGTTTAGTTTGCAAGTACATCAACACACTCAGAATGATAGCTTTTACAATCAATTGCTAACTTGAAACATGAATACCAGGTACATATAATCGTCTCAAGAAGGGTAACTTGCAAACGAAAGATGAAATGGGACAGCAATGGATACATCTCGCAAAGAGATAAACCAGCTAGAACGTTAGCAAAGAGACAAACCCAATGGAGGTTAATGACAGGAGCCAGTAAATCACGGATGATCAAAGCTCCAACAATATCAACTTGACAGAAGTAGTTCGCAACAACAACATGAAGATATTTGCTACGAAATCATAAAGAAACACAACGACTCAATAAAACCAGCAAGTCAACACAATGAAATAACCATTTTGTAAAGAAAAGCGCGAAGAGATGATTACAATCCAGTGAAGGGCGATGGTACAAAGAGCAAAGGTGACGTGAAGAAATTGCGAGAAAAAGAAGACCAAAGAAGAAAGATATTGCGGATGGAGGAAAGTATAGTCGACAACACAAGGATCGTCATAAACCCCATCTTATCAATTGCACAACAAAGACAAAGGATAAGAAATAATACATGAGCGAAGCCTTCGCGAACAAATAAATATAAGTCTTTCTCATATGTCTCTTTCGCAGGCTTTGACAAAGTAGAAAAGAAATCAATTAGGACGGAACGAGATTCAGAAGTTGATTGTAAAAAAAAAAAAAAAAATCTACACAGCATGCTAACAGACAAGAAATGAAGGAAAAAGAGACAACTCAGCCTAGAATCTGCTATGAAAGGACGAATTTCCATCCTTCCCAGCGAACCAGATCACCCCTTATACCACCAGGAAGTGCTAGGAGAAATACCACTTGGAAAAATAAATCCATCTTTGATGATGAACTGAAAATGTGTACTTAGAGCAAATATGAGACATCTCGCAAAATCCAAATGAGCAAGGCAAACGAAAGGGAAAAGCAAGTGCAATTCTGCTGAGCAATGAAAGATCATCGAGAAGTTCCATGAAACCGTTATCATCACAGCAAGCTTTGCACAAATAAAGGGGAGTGATTAAGGTGCATTGAGTCCATCACGTCATTAATTCTTAACGTGTGAGAAGATGCAATGAGATGGAGGCAATCATCAGTTTCTCTTATTGTGGTGCGAATAGAAGTTTATCTTGTGTAAGACTCCACGGGCAAAGAAGAAGAAAGGACGAAGAAATAGTATACAAAAGACAGTAATATGAGAATAAGTAGCGAACAACAACACTTTTTCATAAACAGTCGATAGCACAGTTGGTTTCGAGAGAAGAGAATAATCTTGGTGTCGCAAGTTCAAACCTTACCTTCAGCATATTTTCTCGTATATTTTTGAATGTCCAAAAGCGAAGAAGTAGAATAAAATCATAGAATTGTGCCTCTCTTTCACACACAGTGAGTGACACAGATGGTTGAAGAATGGGCATGCAAATTAGAGGTCGCGGGTTCGAGTCTTTCCCTTTGCATAAGAATTTTTCGCCTGGCAAATGTTTACTTCACACAAATTTCTGCCACGAGAAGTCATCTTTGTAAATACTTGCGAGAACAAGAAGAAGAGAACTTTGCCAAACCCAGTTCGCGAAGAGAAAGCCAAATTTCAATAAATATTTCGCAGAAGCAAGGAAAAGCGTTGACGATTATTTCGCAAGAGAGGATTAGCACAATTGGTATGGTGCGAGAATATGCAAGAGGCAGGCCAAGGGTTCAAATCTCATTTCTCACAATTCTTTTTGCTGCGAGATAATTATATTTTATGCGACGTTCATACATTTCAAGGATGCTAGCCTCACAAGCAAATTATATACTAAGCAAGAGACAACAACAGCAAATCACAAAAGTTAAATATGAGAATGAAAGAATGAAAACATGCGAAAATATCGCACAAAAATGATAAGAGATTATCAAAGATCAGCGAAATTACAAAAGAGCTTATATGCAGAAGAATCAACAAAATAATCAGATAGAGGCAAACCTACTATGACGAAATCATAATTTCGCAAGAGGCAACAGTACCTAAAGTGCGTCATAGTAGGGGGTACCTATTACATATGAAATAACCAGAATGGGACGAACCTTTATGGCGTACACCCTAGTTCGCGAATAACATTTCGTAAGAGGCAAATGTAAGACCTAAAGTGCGTCATATAAGGGGGTATCTCTCGACATGGCTCAGGGGGAAGGTTACACCGCTCCTGAAGCCTGAGTCATGGAAATTTGGGGCCCATGAAAGCCTATCCGGGAGAGGTACCTTGGATTCCCAACTATATATATAAGGTTATACCCTGGTTGGGCGACCGAGGGTCTCTTCCAAGGAGTCAGTGTATGCTCAAGGCGCCGAGGAGGTACACGGTTGAACGAGTGCCCGGGATGGATGAACCTACCTGGCCATTCTTGGCAAGTCTTGGCATATGTTGCACTCGGCCCGAAGAAAACTCCACTTAGGGTGCAGTCTCGTAACCATAAACCCTATAGGTATAAGGGATAAGAGGCTGCGAAAACAACTGGTTGTTGTTAAGACCGGATGGGAGGAGCTAGTCTTGTATGGCCGATGTTTCGCCTCCTTGAAGGGGCAACCGGGGAGAAGATAAGGGCGGCACTCTCCATTAGGGAAGTGCCAAAAAAGACGCAAATGTCATGAGGCTTTGTTTTCGCAAGGAGACTTAGGCTTGTCATATTTGTGCGATGATCCTGCAGAGGCAATAATACTAACGCGAGGGTAAGACGAGATCAATGGGTCTTTACACGAAAGTGTACGGACGTCTGCGATTTCGTCGCAAGACGGCAATGTCATGGGGCTTTATGTTCGCAAGGATATCTAGGCCTGTCATATTGTCGCAACTAAAACATCCTGCAGAGGCAAAAATACTTGGAAAATGATAAGGCAAGATCAATGGGTCTTTACATGCAAGTGTAAAGACGTCCTGCGATTTTGTCGCGATGAAAGGTGGCGGGGGGAAGACCTCTAATTAGGGAGGTCTAACTTGGAAGACCACACAAAATGATAAGGCAAGGTCAATGGGCCATTGCATGAAAATGTAAAAGGCGGCTGCGACCCTGTCGCAACAAGAAGAGATAAAATAAAGACCACCGAAATGATAAGGCGAGAAAAGTAGGTTTCTCCTTTCATGGAGATACTGCGACCTTGTCGCAATGATAAAATTCAACGTAAAGCAATGAAGAGATTATACTATTGCATGAGCACAACGCAGAGATAGAGGAAAGATAAGAATGAAGAAATAACTCACTCATTCAACACTTTTTCAACGATTCTACCTTCGTAGATAAAGAACAGAGAGGCAACAATGGATTAGAAAAAACATTTTATGTTCTTTATTTTCTCGGCAAGAATCATTTCCAAAGAAGATGTTTACCAATGAACAACAAGAATCCTCACCAAAAATGGAATAATGACTTCGCATGAACAGAGGCAATACTTCTTATACTTCAAGGATTAATATTTCTTATCCACTTCGCAAAGTTTGAACTTCGCGAAAGAATAGAAACATAGCATGAGGCAAAGAGCGAGAGTTTCGCATGATGGATTCACAATACTTCTTATATTTAGAGGATTGAGTACTTCTTATACTTCTTCAAGGATAATTCATACTTCGCGTACTTCAAATAGATGATACTTCTAGTTATTTCTTAATATTTGAACTTCGCAAAAGAATAGAGGCAAGTACGTACTTTTCAAGTCCAAGTATTCTTCCGCTCGTTCCTTCATCAACAAAGACCAAAGATTACTACAACAATGATTTTTCCTTAAAGATCGCTCTTCAAGCACTATTCAAGGAAAAAGAGGCAAGATGTAGGATTCAAATATCGCACAACATATTTTCTTAGCGTGAGAGATTCAATTATTTCCTCAACTCGCGAGATGAGCTTGCGAGATTCATTATTTTTCATAACTCGCGAGAATGTAGTAAGACTCGCGAGAGTGTCTCGAGAGAAGGTAGCAAGACTCGAGAGAGTGTCTCGAGAGAAGGTAGCAAGACTCGCGAGAGAATGTCTCGAGAGAAGGTAGCAAGACTCGAGAGAATGTCTCGAGAGAAGGTAGCAAGGGCTTGCGAAATCATTAAAGGGCTCGCGAGAATATGAGCTGTATGTGAGCTGTCATCCATTATGTAAACACCTATATAAAGAGGAGAGCAGGAGAGAGAAAAGGGGGGATAATTTTGGGAAGAGAGAGAGAGAGATATTTTTAGAGAGGGATTTATTTTCTTTATCATCTTCTTCCCCTAAAATTAGATCTAGAGCTCTACAAAATATCCATTAATGGAGATTGTAAATGTAATTCTTATGTAACCTCAACAATCATAGTGAAGAATCGTGGATGTAGATCATATTGATCGAACCACGTAAAAAATCTTATGTGTCTATTTAAATTTCTAGCACTTATATTTGAAAGTTAGATAATTAATAAGATTTAGATCTACAAAATATAGTGAGGGGTGTAGTGTGGGATTTCCTGCAACTACAAGACCCAAGAGGCCAGGTAGAAGAATATAATGTAGGCATACTTGATGGTGATGTGAATTGAGTTTTTCTTCTCTTCCTTGTTGAATATGAAACCCTTATGTTTCACTATACGGAGTAAATTAGGTTTCTCAGAAAGGCGAAGAGAAAAAGAAAGTGCTTGTAGTGATAATTAGGTTACATGAGACGCACCCACCCCTATTTTACTGACCCACATCCACCCACATGAAACTTGAGTCTTTCCAAACCATCGGAGCTTCCAGACCATCAGATCGGGGTCCTCATTGAACGTCGTCCGTCTGACAACCCTGGCTATCATGGAGACAAACCTCATACCTTTTTATAACAATGATATTATTTCCCCTATTTTGCATAAGTTTCCTCGTCCATCTATATTTTTGAATGCTCGTTCGTGCATTTGGGTGCTTGTTCGTGCATCATTGTTGAGTATACTTGCACCATTTTCTCGGGACTTACTCGGTGGTGGCTCAGATGCCCGATCAGTGAATATTTATTACCAATTCATGGAATTCGGCTAGGAATTATTCATGAAATAGAGGAATAAAATGAGTTGAGTATCTATTACTAATCCATGGAATCCAGCTGAGGATCAGCCATGAAATAGAGTAATGAGATAAAATAGATTATTTTCTAGGGATTCAGTTGATGAATGACACTCTAGAATTACCCTGTTTGCAGAATTGAGATACGAGATAGTTGAAGCATCATACTCGTTTCTGAGGGGGTGTATAGTCAGGGAACAACGAACAGCGTGACGTCCCGAAGGCATTAGGCTCTATACTAGCATGCAATATGTCTAGGAGCCGCCCAATCATTAAGAGATTATATACATGGTCTCTCTACATAGTCAGAGAACAACGAGCAGCGTAACTTCCTGAAGGCGTTAAGCTCTATACTAGCATGCAATATGTCTAGGATCCGCCCAATCATTTTGATTCTATGTAGAGGTGATGATGAAATGTGTGGAGCATCGAAAGCTCAGCGGAGAGGCTTTTCGAGAAACATATTCATCATAGCTCTGAGAGGAACGTTCGCACAGTCAGAAATCGTGAAATGGTTCACGGATCGTAAAATATGAATCTTTACATACATTCCTGAAGTCGGGTCAGAAACATGCAGTATCATGATTTTACGATTTTATCCTTTGTCTAAAATCCACCATCTACACCTATATATCTCCTTGATGAAGAAACTAAGTTTACTTGGTGAAATCCTCTAAATAAAAGCTAGTATGTGTTCTCTAGTCATGATAACTCTTTTGTTTTAATTCATTATGTTAGAGCATAGCTCGGTTGAACCCATCAAGCGTTGGTATGTCAAGTTTGGTTGTCATATTCTAGTGACTCAAAACTCATCTAAAGTCGCTTGATTGTATACTAGAGTCAACTTAGTTTAGGTTAGACTAGAAAGTCTAAGGATGTTGAGACATACAAGTATTATTCCGAAGACCTGAAGAAAGTGAATAAAAAGTGAACTACAATGATAACATCATCTTTCCTCTCGAGGTTAGTAATATTGACTTGAACTGTTTCATTCCTAACGTATCTTTCAAGTTGTGCTATATTGAAAACATAATTGCGAATCTGTATATACTTTACATATTATATGATACTCTAGTGATGTGACATGGTCATATTTGTATGATCATAGTATTAGGGAATTAGACTACGAAGTATAACGCTTATCTCTTGAACTTCATAGATATGACATCGACATAATCTTGTATATACTGTTATGATTATGTGAATGGGTTATGGTGAAGATTTCATCCTAGGAAACAACGTTTTACATTTTTTTAAAGGAAGTACATTCATGAACTTGTTTATGAATCGAAAGGGAAATCGCTGGGATTATTGGTACGGCTATTCATTGCAAATCTTTGGATTACCAATATGTGTGATATAGTAGAACCGATCGTAACTTTGTTATGTATCTTGGTATAACTAATCCAATGCCTGAAATATGATTTGGTATGACTATTTTTTATTAATTAGTGTAACCGATCCTAAGTAATCACCATGAGATGGTATGATCGATATTTGTAATTGGTGTGACTGATCCTAGTAATTGGTGTGACCGATCACAGAGTGTTGTGTAATCGATCCTTGTAATTGGTGTAACCAGTCCTAGTAATTGGTGTAATCGATCCTGGTGATTGGTGTAACCGATCCTGGTAACTGGTGTGACCGATCACAAGCAATACCATGAGTATATGGCAACCGATCCTGGTAATTGATGTAACCGATCCTGGTAACTTATGTGACCGATCACAACTATTTCCATATTAAGGTATAACCGATCCTAGTGATTGGTAAAACCGATTGAACCCCTGTTTATGATTTGATATTTGATCAATCACATAGTGATCTTGGAATACAGGAACCAATTCTAAACTTGTTTGGAAGTGTATTATAACCGATTCCAAGAATGTAAATCCATGTAAATATGGATAAGGATTTACAGTGAAAAGATGTCAACATAATTTGAACACGTACAATAACTCCTATCATTTATTGTTCAAAGATATTCCTTAGTACTCAATGAGATCATGTGCCGAAATATATTGAGAATATTTTAATTAAGGTTTTTGGTTTTATATGCTTTAATTACCATTAATTAAATGCATATCTCTAGAGAATAAAAATTAGTAAAGTGCATTTACTAATTGGAGATTTTCTATTGAGATATTTCGAAAATTTTGGACAAGCATTTATTGGAATTAGGAAAACCGAATTTTGCTATTCATTGCATATCTTGAGAATATTTGCGGTTTTGGAAATTCCTTGGTGTCCAAACACCCTTGGTCTATAAACTAAGTTTTCATTTCTAGCAAATTATCCTAAGAGCCAGACAAACTTCATCTTTTTGTTGTTTCTGGTGGAGCCGTTTAATCGGAGAGGAAAGTATCCTAATTAGGCGAAATCTCTTACAACCGCTCGTTTAAAGACTTCTGTGGGATCAAGAAGTTCTACGAGTACCGTTGGTGGGAAACTAGATAATTGCAGTTTTATTAGTTTTCGATTGATTTGATTAACTATTGGTTGTTGAAACTTTGATTGGACCTAGTTTGTTTATTCTTGAGAATCTTCTCTTCTGATATAAGATTCACTCAAACTAGATCGAAGTATCGACGAGATATTTAGAACTGTTTGTAGATCTAAAGACATCTTGTGATAATCCATTGTTAACAGACTCCATTATGTGTGTGATTGATCACAAGAGATTCAAGTGGTGTTGTGCAGGTGTTTATTGAAGATTAAAGAAGATTTGTATACAAAGAAGATTTCTTATTTGGTTCTCATATCTTTGGGTGTGCACAAACCTTGATCGGCTGGGATCCAACTAGAATCGGATTTATTCGATTGATTAGTTGTGTAAGATCGGCATCACTTTATAGTTTCTTGTTAGAATATATATCGATTGATTGCGAATCTAAACTTGACTACTTTTGTAGTTATTGGATAGATTGATCTAACCAGGCAAAGGAGTTTATTATATTAAACGGAAGAGCCTTTGCGTATGACTTGAGATATCTTTATCTTGAAAGAATCGAAAGAGTTGTTACCAAACATATTTGTTGTTCCTTTACTGTTTGGAATACGGTCCAAAGGAATTGTTCCAGTGTGTGCACTCATTGAAGTCGGAAGCGCAGGGATACTGAGGGAATTAAGTGAACTAGGGGTAGTTGCTTGGTCTCAACTATACAAAGTTGGTTTAGATTTTGTATAGCGGCTTAATTATGAGAGTATTCAATTCTGGAATAGGTCCCGGGGTTTTTCTGCATTTGCAGTTTTCCTCATTAACAAAATCTTGCTGTGTGATTTACTTTTATTTTCCACAATTATATTTGTTTATATAATTTAAAGTAAATTACACAAACGTTAACTCTGATATACTTGATATTGATCCTATAGAGTTTGGTTAAGTCCAAACCTATTATCAAGTATCATACTTCGTTGTTGTATTGTCTCGATCTTGTATATATCCATATTCAATCACACAAGTTATCTTGTTGTCGTATTGTCTCGATCTCGTATCCATAGACGATCACACGATGTGTGAACCGATTTGTTGTATTGCCTCGACTCAGTCTATAGACAATCACTGTAATTGCAGGAAATCCTACAATACCCACCTCACAAGAATTCATAATATCTAACACATATTTAAGATCAATAATCAATCCCTTTATTAATTGAGTTAGAAATTTTACAAGAAGGAAGTGAAGTCAAGAATGTAATTGCTACTCTAGACTTTCTCTCTCCTCTAAACTTTCTCTCCACTCTCGAAAAAGATCTCCCCTTTCTTAAGCCTGTTCGGCTCTTTATATAGGACATTACATAGTGGATGACAGCTAAGCTGTCCTTTATTTTCGGATCTGACTTGCGACACTCTCGCAAGTGTTAAAATGTTAAATCTCGCAACACTCCTAAATCTCGCCAGGTCTTCACATCTTTCTCGTGTTCAGGCTGTCGTCATCCGTTGCGTCATTTATATTACCCATCTGTGATATCTTCGCAATGTGTCGTTTATGGATTTCGCAAGGGTCTTGGTGTTGCGATATTCTGATCCTACATCTTGCCTCTTCTCATGTCTTCTCTGCGAAGGAGAGAATTTCATGAGAATTAGTACTTTCAAAATGCCGCAAATTGTTCATTTTTTCATATTTTTCTGTATTGACATGATTCTGTACTTTTTCGCAGAATTTATTACACGTATCTCTTCCTCCATCCATTTCTTGACACGTCTTTTTCAACTGCTTTTTCTCAACCGTTCATGTCTACTCTTCGCATTAAATATGTTTTCCTTTTCGAGAAACCTTCTCTCTATATATACTTTTCTTACTCCTCTCTTCTTCTTTTTTACTTTCCTTCTTGTTTTCTCTGCAACTTTTCTTCAACATCTCTCCGTAACTTCCGTTTCTGCTACTGTAAATCTTTTCCTTTTCACTTCTTTTTATCTTCAGTTTCTCTTAATTCCCATACTTTGAAAATGCCTCCAGTTGGTCGTAAATATGAAACTTCTCTGGACAAATTGCAGGAAGATTTCGAAGAGAAGGGTTTCGTATTAACCACCATTCGCAATCAAGAATCTAAATCCATTCTTTCTGCCAAATTGTTTGTTGATCATCATTGTGATGGTCAGGAAATCATAATTTCGCTAGGTCAGATTCTCGCTGGCCTTCCCATTCCTCTCTATGACCCTGATCTTCCCTTATTTTATGAAATTCTTGCTCATGCGAAAATCTCGCGAGCCATCTACCAACTGAGCGGGGATTGTATCCGCTTAATGCTTGAGTTCGCCAACCGTGGTGCTGGTAAGGGATCTCTTTACCCAAAAGAAGTCAGAGATCCTAAATTTGTGGACTTAGAGATATTCGTCGAAAAATATACGGTGGAAAGCTTCTTCGAAAACTATGAAGTAATAAATATGAAGAAAGATAAAACTCGCTAGGGTGCTCGTTTGAAGAGAGGAGAGAATGTCGCCAGCGATAAAATACTTATGCAGGATATCGACTGGCATTCTGGCAAGACCAATGTTCCTCGTCATTCTAAAGACGACAGATGGTGCGTCTTTCCGTTGGTTTTGAAAGGACCTTACATTTCAGGTTCACATGTGCTCCCTGCGAATCTCGCCAATTATCAACCTTGGGTTTTTAACTGGCCTGAAAAAGCAAAAGAGGTATACTTCCTAAATTTCGCTCAGTTTATAATATTTACTCCTTTTTATACCTATTAATCTTGCGAAATTTTCAGATTATCAAGTTGAGAAAGAGCTACAAAAGAAATGCTAAGGCAAGTACCATAGCAGCACTCCGTTCGATCACAGATGAAGTAAGAAATACTTTTCTTTATTATTTTTAACAATATTGTTGCCTCTGTTTCTTATCTTCATTCGTGTGCAAAGGTTGGTGCTGAAGTTACTGAAGAAGAAGAAAGTTCTAAGGTTGCGAAGACCAAAAGCAAGAGTAAAGGTTCTCTTCGCAGGGAAAAGTCTACTGCCCCACCTTCAAAGAAACGAAAGATTCGAGTCCAGTAAAGCTCGATGATGAAGATAATGATGATGTTGATACTTCTCTCGCAAAGGAGGATTTTCCAACTGAATCTTCTATGGCACAACTGTCCAGCATCTTCTCTGACTCCATGCAAGGGATTAGAGATGATCGTCTCTCTAGTACGTGCAAAGCTCTCGCGAGTATCTGCGATCCTCCTTTACTATAAGGTGATGATTCTCTTCATGGGGTCTCCAGATCAGTGACTCCTAGCTTTCTAAATTCGCTTGGTGTCTTGGTATGTCTTTGTTCCATTATTTCTTCATAATTTTGATTTTAAGTTATATCTTGATAATTTCTTTACTTTCCTTTATAGTCCGGGAGAGCTTCCTTCGTTGTTGCCTCAGATCTTGAGAAAAGGCGCAGTATTCTCGAAAAGAAGAATCTTCAACTTCGCTTGAGAAAAATGAAGAATTGGAAGCTGAAGTCTTTGCTCTTCGCAAGAGAAATGAAGAATTTGAAACTGAAGCTGCTACTCTTCGCGAGAAAACCAAGCAATTAGAAGCTGATTCTTCCAATCGGAAGAATAAGATTTCTAGTCTTCAAAGTGCCAACCAACAACTTTATGGTATGAGACTTTTCTTTTTTTTCCTTTGGTTTATTCTCTCATTATCTTCCCTCATCTGATTTACCATTTTCGCAGACATTTATAATCTTTCTGATGAAGCCATTCTTCTTCACTCGTTCCCTGACCCTATGGATAACAATGCCCTTCTTGATCACCTCAAAAACTCTTTGAATAGTTTTTCAAATGACAAGATTAAATCTCTTCCTCTAAATGAACTTCAATCCAAGTTTCGCCTCTTATAAATTGATCATAGGTCTAGCTTAGGCTTAGGCTTAGCCAACCAATTTAAGCGTCTCGATCTTAATTCTAAAGAGAAAATTAATACTTTAAGAACCAAAATCAGTGATCTCATAGATGATAAAGATCGCATCGCTAGTCAAGGTGCTCAAGCATTAGCGAAATTCCAAAAGACTCTTCTTGAGGTTCAAATTGAACGAGATGAATCTATCCGCAAAAATGTTATACTTAGCGAAAGAGAGAATCAAATTCGCTCTCTTCTTCTCATAAATAATGACGATGAATTCGCTTGGGCTGCGAAAGTTCTAGATGATGCCAGAAATAATTTAGGTGTTAACGTTAGTCTTCAAGCTGAGCATACGGCTTTCGTTAGGGATATGATTTCTGACAGAGAAGGTTGTTAATTGTTCTTCTCTATTTAACTGTTTGTCTTTCATGAAATTGTTGTTAAGTTGCTGATTCATTGTCACATATTCGCAGGAGTTGAAGAGAGATTTCGTAAAAGAATTGAAGAACTTGAGTCTGAGAAGGAGCAGCTCGCAAAGAACTTTTCTTCTCGAGATGATAAGTACTCTAGGTTGAAGAAGCAACTATAGATTACTGTTGCGAATTTTAAGAATGATGCTACTCTTTTTCTCAATCAGACTATTAAAATGGTCTGCGACGACAATAGTATCCCTCATTCTGCATATCCTTGCCTTCTTGAAGAAATCCCCAAGAATGTGCCTTCTCTGGATATCTATGATAGCGATGCTAGCGAAGAAGAGAAGTCTGATGGAGATGAAGAAGTATAAGGATCTGATGATGATGATGAAGAAGAGGAATCAAACGAGAAATAGCTCTATTTTCTTCCTTCTCTTTTTGCAATATCTGTACATTCATTCTTCTAATCTTCTATTTTTGTAAGACGTCCTGCGAATTTCTTGGATCTTCAAATACAAGTTCTAACTTTGTTGTTCTTTTCTGCACATGTTAGAAGAGCAATTCTTTTTTGCAATATAATTAATCAATATATCATCAACCTTTCATTTTATGAGCGCGTAAATCTATCATATGAAGACAAATAACATGTTTTTATTCTATACATTCTCATACTTTCCTCTGTTATTTGCATTCAAATGCGAGATTAAGCAAGTTATTTTCGAATAGTGATGTGTATTCATGCCTCAATCTCGCAGCGGTTGCTGCTGAATTTTCGCAAGTAAGGAAATCTTGGTTTCTTCCAAGATTTCCTTTTTTCTTTTTCTCTTATGTGGTCTTATTTTGCCTTCCTAGTTAAAGGTCTTATGGCGCCACCTCTTGTCATTGCGACAAAATCGCAGGACGTCTTTGCATTTGCATGCAAAAACCCATTGATCTTGCCTTAACCTTTTCTTTGAAATTTTTGTTGCGATAATATGACAGGCCTAAAAATTCTTGCGAAAATAAAGCCCCATGACATTGCCGTCTTGCGACGAGATCGCCGGACGTCCTTACACTTTCATGTACTGTCCAATTAATCCCGTCTTATCTTTGTCTTTTGTATTATTGCCTCTTCAGGATTGTCGCACAAATATGACAAGCCTAATTTTCCTTGCGAAAATAAAGCCTCATGACATTTGCGTCTTAAGACACTTATCAGCTCCCTAATGGAGGGTGCCGCCCTTATCTTCCCCCTGGTTGCCCCTTCAAGGAGGCGTACTTATGCCATACAAGGCTAGCTCCTCCCATCCGGTCTTAACAACAACCAGTTGTTTTCGCAGCCTTTTATCCCTTTTGCCTATAGGGCTTATGGTTACGAGACTGCACCCTAAGTGGAGTTTTCTTCGGGCCGAGTGCAGCATAAGCTAAGACTTGCCAAGAATGGCCGAGACACTTCAAATGCCCCAGGCACTCTTGGCTCAACCGTGTACCTCGGCGCCTTTGTCAAATGCTGACTCCTTAGAAGAGACCCTCGGTCGTCCAATTTAAGTCATAAGCTTAGATTGAAAATCCAAGGTACCTCTCCTGGATGGGCTTTATTGACCCCAATTCTCCATGACTCAGGTTCCAGGGGCGGTGTAACCTTTTCCCTGAGCCATACAATAGGTACCCCCTTCTATGACACACTTTAGGTCTTACATTTGCCTCTTGCGAAATTTTGATTTCGCGAACTAGGGTGTACGCCATAGTAGGTTCGCCTCTGTCTGATTATTTTGTTGATTATTCTGCATATAAGCTCTTTTGTAATTTCGCAATCTTATCTATATCATTCATAATATATATTTTCTTCTTCTGCATATCAGTTCTCTTTCGCAATCTCATCTCTGTTATTCATAATTATTTTTTTTTTTTTAAGATCAAACCAATCATACATTTTTCTTTCACCTCCCAATTTCTTCTTTGGTAGTCAACAAGTACATTCATTCTTTAAGCCTCTTACTCCTGCTACTTTCTGCCTCCGCATTTTTGAATTTTTCCGTCATTTTCTTGTCCGTTGCGAAGCCTTCTCCACTTCTTATCTTCAATATGCCTTGGATTCGCAAAGTTTCTTCTTCTCTGTGTTCTATTGTGTCTACCATCAGTCTTTCACTCTTTTGTTTATCTTTGATGCTGTGTTTCCATTTCTTCTTCTTCGCAGCTCTTTCTTCACAAGATTCTACATCAATTTCATAACACTTCTTTCCTTCAACCCAATCTCCTTTTATGATGCCAATACCACTAGGATGAGGAAATTTTATACATTGATGGAAAGTCGATGCCACACCTAGAATCTCATGTAACCAAGGTCGTCCAATCAATGCGTTATATGGTGACTCCATATCGACTACACAGAATAAAATTTCAGAAGATAATCCTTTTAGTGGAATTCGCATATGAGCTTCTCCTTTGGGCTTATTTGCAGTACCGTTAAAACCATAGATTTTGTAAGTTGAAGGTATTAGATCTTCATCTTTCCCTCCCATAGTCTTATAAGTGTGATGAAAAAGGATATTCACAGAACTTCCAGTATCGATCAAGATTCTGTTGATTTCCCATGAATTCTCAGCATCATCATCTTCATCTTCATCCTTGCTAGGTTTTGGGTTAATCTCCAATCTTACCACTAATGGGTTGTCGTGCATTTCTCCACCCTTAGGTACTTCTTCTGCGGTAAAAGAGATAGTCTGCATTTTCCATTCTTCCAGTGGCGATGTCTTCGCAATATTCATTATTTCTCTATCATCGGCATCTCTTGCGAAAACCCTGCTGAGAGTGTTATCGTGAAAATCTTCAATTGTCTTGTATGAGTGCACGATAGAGTTACAAAACAGATGCTTTTCCTTTGCTCCAACTTCAATCACAAATGTTTCTCTTTCTTTTGTTGTGTTTGGCTTGTGAATATCTGGAGGAGGTGGTAATGCTTGAGTTTGCGTTTGTCCTACTAGAAAATGATTTAATTTTCCCTGATTTATTATCCTGAGAATGATTCTCTTTATATTTCTGCAGTCATTTGTTGTATGTCCATGTAAATGATGATAAGAGCAAAATTCATTACTTCTGTAGCTTGGAGGTGGTTCACTCCCCATGTTCCATGGTGCAGGTATGTTTTCCATTAGGATTATAGCTTCCCATATCTTCTCCACACTAGCATTCAAAGGTGGCATTTTGATTTCTTCCCATTGTTTGCACCCAAAATAAATTCTAGGCACTAAACACGATGATTTTGGTGTTGTTGATGTAAACGGGGTTAAAAACATGAAACTAGAATAAAGAAATGAGAAGCAGATTTTACGTGGTTCGGCATGGTTTGCCTACATCCACGGACGAATCCCCTTGGGGAGTAGTGTTTTATTGATTATGGAAATACAATGCCCTTTTTTCTCTCTCTTTCCCCCCTCCCTTATGGGTTATAATTCCCCATATTTATACAGCAGCGAATTATCTCCTCTCTTAATTGCGAAATAACATAAATTGAATTAAATTTCCATGCATGCCTCCTGCATTAATCCACCATGCATAACTCCTGTGCATGCCTCCTGGAATTAATCTGCATGTCCTTGCATGCCTCTTGGAATTAAGTTTGCATGAAACTGCATTGCATGAATTGAGCAATTGATGTGTAGTTAATTCTGCATGAAAATTCCATGCATGCCTATTGACTTGCCCGACATGCCTTATTGTATTGATTTGCGTGCCTCCCGTGTATTGTATACACGGTACAAACATCGCCCCCTCTTAACCTCCAACTTGTTGGGGGTTAAGAATTTTGTTTTCCTTCGCGTCGATCGTCGATGACGTAACTCGCCAGTCGCCCCCAAGCGTGAGTAGAGACATTACAAAGACGCCCCCAACTGTGGTAACCTGCAATAAAATTTGCTCACGTGCTAGGTGAGACTTTTTGCCACGTGGTGGACTTGTGATGCTCGATAGCTAGTCGAGTCTTGAGTAGAATGTAGTGTGTGCTTGCGGCTGGGGCAAGGCTTTTTGCTCGCAACGTAACAAGGTTAGCGCTTCTTTGCTTGGGCGGTGGGCTGTTGCTTGTGTTGAGTACGAGTCTTTGGACCAATATCGGGCATTGGGATTGTGGTTCAGACGAGACTTTATGCTTGCCAAGATGCAAGTCTTTCATACTCGCGTGCAAGACGAGATTTTATGCTTGCGATAAAATCAAGACTTATGTGCTCACGTGCAAGGTGAGGCTTTAGGTGCTTGCGAAGTGATGCAAGGCTAAATATTGAAGGGTCTATGCAATCCTCATCTCGAACTCGATCATGTCGCTATCCACGAACCTCGAACTCGATCATGTCGTTATGCACGAACCTCGAACTCGGTCATGTCGTTATCCACGAACCTCGAACTCGATCACGTTGCTTCCCCAAGTGCATATAAAAGTTTCTCGAACACAGAAATTTTTGCTTCCATCTTTGTAGGGAATTAACAAATGTCTGTAGACTCCTTTACATGTGCGTTTCTTAATGCCCGGGGAATTTCAGTTACTCAAATGCTTTTTGGATTTCTCTAAGCATGCACCTGTTCATTGCGCAATTTAATTCATGTAATTAAATTAAAAATAAAAGAGATTTAAGTATTGAAACGTATGCTTTAACTCACGGAATTAAATCAAAAATAATTAATGAGATTTAAGGATAAAAATGTATGATTTAATTCATGAAATTAAATCAAAAATAATTTAACGAGATTTAAGGATAAAAATGTAGGCTTATCTCTTTTGCATGTGTTGTCCGTGCAGATCCATATTGACCAATACGAGCTAATTAATCGATTCCATAAGTTTGGATGTCTTTGAATCACTTATGAGTTGGCCGGTATGAGACGATGAAATCAGCCAAATTTTTCCTAAGCTTTGGTATTTGGACTCGTGCGATCACGGTGGCTGCATCCGGTGTGATTCTAATCCTCAAACATCCGTATGATTTGAAGCACGACCAGAAAGTAAAGAAAAATTTTATTTTTCTCCTATGTGAAATCCTTTGGTTTCTTTTCTGCCAAATACTTCCTTTGGAGATGTTTCACGGACACGAACTCAAATTCTTTCACGAACATAACTTCAAGTTTTTGAAATACTGTTGTTTTTGGTAGAACATGAGGAACTTTTCTCGAATCCCCTTAGTCGGCGCCAATGTTTGTACCCAAAAATACTTTTGGGCACGAAACACGATGAATGGGTAGTTTGATGTGTATTAGGATTTGGAGTCGGATTGAGAAGCAAATAAAGATACACAGAGGTTAACGTGGTTCGGCATGGTTGCCTACGTCCACGGGTGAATCCCCTTGGGGAGAAATGTTTTATTGATTTTTCTATTACAAAATATGTTTTTTCTCTCCTCTCCTCTTGCCCCCCCCCCTCATGACTGATTTCTCCTCTCCCTATTTATACAATGAAAAATATAATTCCAATCTCAACATAAATTCCATTAACTGCCCATTTATGTTCCTATAATGAATTCTCAATGTAACTGCCCATTTATGCTCCTATATTGAATTTCGCAAAGCTGCTCCTTTATGTCTTCACCATAATTTCGTATGGTTTGTCCATTTATGGTCCTATATTGAATTCTCGCATAAAATCGCTCCTTTATGTCTTCACCATAATTTATGTATGAAATCGCCCGATTAATGGCCGGCGTGATTGGTGGAGACCAAATTTGTCGGACGGTGGATCTTGTTTGGTAGGATAGGTGGATCTTGGATGGCGGCGTAATGGGTTGGTTTGTGCATAGTTGGGTGGATGATGATGGATGGGTGGCGGCATAATTGGCTTCTTTGGCGATATGGGTGGAGATCGAAAATTAGCTAGGGGTGTGGTGACTTTGACCATTGACCGGATGTTGACCGACTTTGACTATCGATTGATTCGACCATTGGCCGGTGCATGCAGACCAGGTTGATCGCCTTGGTTGGCTGGGTAGCGGGCTTGGATGAGGACCCAAAAGATGATTCAAGTATCAATTTGGCCCATTAAGTGGTATTTTTACTTATGGTACAAACATCGCCCCCTCTTAAACTCCAACTTGTTGGGGGTTAAGAAAATTCCGTTTTCCTAAGTCATTGATAAAATACGCCCCCAAGTGCGGATTATTGATACTGTGGTGGTGGCGAACTTCCCTTGTTGTTTGCGGAAATCATAATCAGGACGCCCCCAAGTGAGGCTATTGCGGGGTGGAGAATCGACATGAAACGGTTGAGCATGAACCATTGTTGTTATGCAAAATCGAATCAAGTCGAACGCAATGAAAGCGTGATACTTGAGCGGAGTGATGAGTAGTAACATCATTGAGCGGAGTTGGACTGCGGCCATTTATGTCGCTGGATTTGCATAAACAACGAGCATCAGTGCGATTATTGGAATGCGAGAAGCTATGAGCATATTGATTTGCATCATTTGCGATCATTTGGAATGCAAGCGACAACGGATAAAGTTCCTCTGCGGCAGTTGCGTTCGACTAGGCTATTGTAGGAGGCTGCGAGCAAGGCCGGATCGCATCATTGCGTTCATTTGGAATGCGGCGACAGACGAACAAAGTTCGCCCGCGGCCAGTGCGTTCGTTGATGCTGCGGAGCTATGAGCATAGCCGAATCGCATCGGTGCGATCGGTGGAATGCGGCGACACGGACAAAGTTCTTTCGGCAGCAGCACGTTCGCTTCACCGATCAGAATCATGCGAGCAAGGCCGAACCGCATCACCGTTCACCGAATGCAACAAAGAATGAACAAAGTTCTACTGCAGCAGCAGCTGCGTTCACTGGACTCAGGAATCGCGAGCATGGATGGATCGCATCACTGGAATGCAAGAAGAACGAACAAAGTTCCACCGCAGCGGTACGTTTTCACTGATCGGCAGGAATCGCGCATACCGATCGCATCACCAGTGCGTTCACCGAATGCAACAAAGAACGAACAAAGTTCTACCGCAGCAGCAAGCGCGTTCTACCGATCGGGCAGAATCGCGAGCATGGCCGGATCGCATCACCGGAATGCAAAGAAGAACGAACAAAGTTCCACCGCAGCAATTGCCACCGATCACAGAACGCTGGCATAGCCGATCGCATCACTGTTTCACCGAATGCAAGAAAGATCGAACAAGGTTCCTCTGCAGCGTATTGCGTTGGCCTAGACTGCAGGAAGCTGTGAGCATGGTGGACTACATCACCGCGATCGGTGGAATATAGCGACAACGCACGAACAAAGTTATTCTCTAAGAAATTGCATTGGTGGACTGCAGGAAATGAGACCATAGCTTCTGTATCGGTTGTGATTAGCTGACTGCAGTGACAACGATTAGGCTGGATTCTGAAGCAACAATTAGTTGGATTTGCGGCAATAATAATTAGCCGGATGCATGACAATAATAATTAATTTGGACTGCGGCAATTCTTGAGGGATTGGACTTTAAAAAGTTTGATAAACATAGGTGTAAAAGCTATAAATAAAACTAGACAACTGACACCGATTGCGTCCAAGCGAGTGCCACCAGAGGCCGCATCGATTGCGTCCAAGCGAGTCTGAATTCGTAAGCAAAAGCGGGATTTGCATCGATTGCGTCCAAGCGAGTGCGCGATTGCTTTTGAATTGAAGTTTCGATTTTCGGGAGCTTAATTGCAATTAGGTGCTATGTAACTTGCCCCCAAGCGTATGAAGTGTTACCCGACTTGCCCCAAAAGAGTAATTTTAGACCACGAGGTGTTACATATCTCGCCCCCAAGTGATGGTCAGTCATGTTGAAGTGATATGCAACTCGCCCCCGGGAGATAGTAATTGTCATGCTGCTCAATGCTTGCACAAGGGTGCACTGCCTTGCTGCATTTTGCTCGCGCATGGGATTTTGAATATGTCTGCTATCTAGAATTCGCGCGGGGGGCCAATCCCACTATTCCAGATACGCGCAGAATTGAAATGTGTGCATCCCCTCGTTGAGAAGATGCTTGCCACATTAAAGGTGTCTTACCAAAAGTATGCATGAATATATGAAAAGATGCAAAAATATGTAAATTGTATACTTACCTTATTGAAAATGTTCTTTGCGACTTCGCTTTCGAAGTGATTAGGATGCCAGTTGGCTATGTCGGTGTTTTAAGCGACGATGATTAGTATAGTTGCCTTAGCGTCTCGTCTCGACTTAGTAATTGATTTGTCTGTGGGACTGGAATGCACCAATTAAGTCCAAGCTAGATCGAAGACAGTTGCCACGGGAATGTATTTCAGCAGCTGTGATCAGCTGCACTGCAACAGTTATGCGCAGAACTGGACTGAATCAGTTGAGAGGAAAACTGTATTTGAAACAGCTTTTCGTGAAAATCGACTACTGTGATTCGACCCACTGGATGTAGGAATTAAAAAGGATCTGCATTGTTCGACCAACAAGGCCAACAATTTTATTCTTTGTGGCGGATTACAATAGTTCGATCAACTAATCGTAATAGTTATGTGGAAAAGGGCTGCGCGATTGCGGTCAATCGAGGCTGAGTGTTCTTGAGACAACGGGACTACAATGATTCGCATAACCGGATCAGTAGCAGTTTTTACTAGCACTTAGAACATGTGCGCGTCGAGGTTTATGATTCCAATCAGTACTCACGATCTTTGCGTTGTGGGTAGAAAATCGACACAATAGCGCTCGCGAACATTGAACGTGCAATGCCTTGCATCTTGATAGTGTTTGTCGTGCCACTCGGAACCTCAAAAATTAAATTTTCCAAACTCATGATTTTTCACTTCCATGTTGTAGGGAATTGAAAGACGATTCCAACGAGCCAAAAATCACTCGATTCGGACTTAAAACGAAGAAATTATTGACGAAACAAGATTTTCGACCAAGCCCTAGTGGGGCGTACATATCCGCAATGCAAGGGAAACGGGGCGGAATAATCCGAGGGCTACGGGATTAAGTTGCGCCGTGTAGCATTGAAACAATCCTCCAATTCCTCGGCGATTAATCTCCGCATATAAGTAATCGGCAATTAATCGGAGATTAATCGCCGGTTCTTGCTCGTTGGTCGCCGCCGCCGCCGCCGTTTTTTTTTTTTTTTTTTTTTTTTTTTTTTTTTTTTTGCCGCCGGGGTTGGCCGCCGGGGTTGGCCGCCGGGGTAGGCCGCCGGCTTTTTTTTTTTTTTTGAAATCTGATTTTGATGTTTTAGAGATCATCGAAAATTGATGTACCAGGAAGCATCAACGGTCTTGTGTTCAGCGTATCGAAGGTTGATGTACCACCATTGCATCGAACCATTGCTTATAATAATTTTGATGTATTTCGGAGCATCGAAGTTTGATGTACCAATCAGCATCAACGGTTTACATACGCCGAACATCGAAATTTGATGTAACAAGAAGCATCGAACCTTTTTCTTGTTGATGGAAGTGGGTGGTGGACACCTTTGACGTGGGTGAGTGGAAAGTAAAGTGGGTGAACGAAACCCCTGAAGAGGGTGAACAGATCTGATTGCATCTTTGCCGCCGCCGCCTTTCTGCCATGCCGTTGTTGGCCGGGGTTGGCCGCCGGGTGTTTTTGCCGGGGTTGGTTGGTTGGCCTTTCGGGTTGTGGCCGCGGTTTGGCGCCAGTTGGCCTTTTCTCGACCTTTTTTTTTTTTTTTTTTTTGATTTTGAAACGTTTCGCCACGCTTTTCTGACTGTTGCCTTTTGTCTTGAAATTTCTGCAACGGCTGTTGGTGGTGTTATCTTTTCTCTTTGACCTTTTGCAACAGTTTTCTGGGCTGTTGTCTTTTCCTTCACAATTTCAAAGAACGAGGTTTGTTGAATATTACCGATTTCTCATGGAATTTTCACCATGATTTTCTTTGCACTTTTGTGGTCTTTTTCTGGAATTTTCTGAGATGCTTTTCTGAAGGTTTTCCCTCGGGTATTCAGGCACCTTGAGATGTAGACAATTTGACCACTTTGCGATCATAACAGTATTGATTTTGTCATACAGCAAACTCGAACAGGTGGATAATGCGTTACTTGAGGAGCAATTTTTTTTTTTGGACTTTGGACTTGAACATGCTGCGGATCGAACATCCTGACAACAACCTTGGTGGTTTTCGCAGAGAATCAGTTTTGATGGCTTCTGGCTGCGATGCTGGGCTATAATAATTGTGATTAACCGAACTGCAGCAGCTGCGATCAGCTGGACGGCAGTGACAGAAATCGAAACTGGATTCAGCCATGTCGTGGATCGAATATCCTACAACAGTTTTGATGGTATTTCTCCACATCTTATTGCCGCGGACCGAGCGTCCCAGCAACATTATCATCAGATTTTGTAGTGATGTGATTTTCAGCGGTATCCGCAGGTAATAGCTTCAGCAAATCTGAAACGGCGAATCTTGGTTGCAGCAGTTGCGATCAACTGGACTGTAGTATGTGCGATTATTCGGTCAGCAGCAGCTGCGATCAGCTGGATCAATTTGCTGATCTTGTTATGATCAAATTGGACTGCAGCAGTTGCGGTCAACTGGACTGCAGCAGTGATTTTTCAAAACGCTCAGACTGCTTTTTCGCGGACAAGATTTTGAAGCATTTTCTACAACTTTTCTCAATGGGAAAACACGATTTCTTTCACTCGTTTCCCCTTAGTCGGCGCCAATGTTTGCACCCAAAATAAATTCTAGGCACTAAACACGATGATTTTGGTGTTGTTGATGTAAACGGGGTTAAAAACATGAAACTAGAATAAAGAAATGAGAAGCAGATTTTACGTGGTTCGGCATGGTTTGCCTACATCCACGGACGAATCCCCTTGGGGAGTAGTGTTTTATTGATTATGGAAATACAATGCCCTTTTTTCTCTCTCTTTCCCCCCTCCCTTATGGGTTATAATTCCCCATATTTATACAGCAGCGAATTATCTCCTCTCTTAATTGCGAAATAACATAAATTGAATTAAATTTCCATGCATGCCTCCTGCATTAATCCACCATGCATAACTCCTGTGCATGCCTCCTGGAATTAATCTGCATGTCCTTGCATGCCTCTTGGAATTAAGTTTGCATGAAAGCGCATTGCATGAATTGAGCAATTGATGTGTAGTTAATTCTGCATGAAAATTCCATGCATGCCTATTGACTTGCCCGACATGCCTTATTGTATTGATTTGCGTGCCTCCCGTGTATTGTATACACGGTACAAACACCCATATTATCTTATGACTTCGTTGTCCTCTGTGATAGTTTTTCCTCTGGCCTCCATAAGTTTCTTGCGGCTGATGACCTCCATAAGTTTCTTACGGCTGATCAAGTCTTTGGATTTTGTTATTTCCATCACGGCTATAGAAGTTTCTCTCTCTCTCGAATTCTTCTTGATCATGACTCCCAATAGCTACTAGCTTTTGCTGACTATCTCCCATTATCCTCTCTTGTTGCCCTTGCAAGGTGCTCGCCACTGTATTTATCAACTTAGGTAACAAACTCGCATTCGCTGCTTTTGAACTTGTATTCGCAATGGGGTATGATTCCATCTCATTCTGCTTTTCCTCAAGAGCAATATACTCCTCCTGAAGTTCTTGCAACTCAGTAATTGTGATTGTATTCTTGATTCTGAAAATTTGAATGTATAACAGATTGGTTGCGAACATAGCGTTGATGAATGACAAAATGAGATATCTTTCATCCACACGACCAGATATATCACTACACATTGTCTTCCAGCTCACAGTTAGATGCTTCAAACTTTCGCCAACCCTTTGCTTCAACCCAAATACATCTTCAATGCCAGGTCGCGAGGAATTGTTACTTATATATGCCCCTAAAAATATAGCTTGCAAGTGGTTGAAAGATGTTATAGTATTCTTTGGCAAACCTTCAAACCATTTTAATGCCTCTCCTGTTAAACTTGATGCAAAATACTTGCATAATATTGCATCATGGTTCTCCCATTGTAGCATACATCTTACATAAGCTTTGATGTGTTGGACTGCACAAGTTGTTCCATCAAAAATGCTGGTTAACGCAGGTAAATTGCATTTTGGGGGGTATTCCTCCTAATTGTAATTCTTGTGTGAATGGAGTTTTCGCAGCTTCCTCTATGGCTTCATCCAATTGTCTCTTACCTCCTTCTCTTTTATTATTTATCATTCCTCTCATTTCCGCTAACTCTCTCAAAATTTGTTCATTTATACCAGAATTTGGATCCATTGGTCTTTTTAACTCCGCCTCTCTTCTTCTGCGTTCATCTCTGTTTTGACTTTCTTGTTCATCATTTTCCTCTCGTCTTTCTCTGCGATCTTCTCTTTTACTTCTTTCATGAATTCGCACACTGTTATATCTCTCACTTTCTCCTCTTTGCCGCCTTTCAGTTCTCCTTTGTACTCTATCATATTCTTCATTGATATTAACATCATTGCGATTTCGCTCACGCCTCCTTTCTCGATTATCATGATTATTCTGTCGAATTGCCTCTTGTAGCTCTTGTTCTTCCACTTCTGCTCTTAGTCTCGCGATCTAGATGTGCTTGTTCAGTATAGTGTCTTTCAATTTCATCTTCAATTACTCGTTCATTTCTTTGTATTTCTCTCCAATGTAATATTCTCCTTCCTTCTTCCTGATTTTCTTCGCCATCTTGATTATTTCGCCCCTGACGGTGTCTATTTCCCTGATTTCTATCATTTTTCCCGTTTTGAAGAGTTTCAGCACGTTGGATATAACGATCTTCCATTATTTCTCTTCCTTCGCGACGTTCTTCGCCTGGATTTTGTATTCCCTCTCGAGTTTCTTCATTGGCATTTTCTATAGGCAAATTTTGTCTTATTTCTTCTCTAACTGATCTTGAACTTGATCTTGTAGTGCTTCTTTACCTTCTATTTTGTAATCTCATATTTTCCATCCTCAATTCATGATTTTGCCTTGTCAAATTCGCACGTTCTTCTGCTTCTAACCGCCTTTCTTCATGTATTGTTTGCCTCAATGCCTCTAATGCTGCAATCTCTTCATTTCCATGAATTATTCCTCCAATTACTTCTTGGTCTCTATCCTCTTGTCCATTGCCTCCTAATTGCTGCTCTTCTCCCATTTCATCTACAGAATCTGATCGCCAAGTATGTACACTCACTCTGTCATAATCCATAACTCTATTTTGTATTGGTGGTATACGTTGAATTGGCGGTTGAATTTGATTTTCTCTATTGTTCCTTGTATTCATTCTTGAAGATTCCCCCATCTCGTCTCTCATTTCTCCAGCAAGTCTCCTACTCCTTCTAACAGTTGTTGGTTGTTTTGATGCATGTCTTCTTCTAGCCATTTTTCAATCTTGATGAGTTGTTGAAATTCTTTATCTACTATTCCAAATTCTTTCCAATCACAATATCAATCTTCATTGCCTGTTTCTAGCGCCATATGTAATTGCAGGAAATCCTACAATACACACCTCACAAGAATTCATAATATCTAACACATATTTAAGATCAATAATCAATCCCTTTATTAATTGAGTTAGAAATTTTACAAGAAGGAAGTGAAATCAAGAATGTAATTGCTACTCTAGACTTTCTCTCTCCTCTAAACTTTCTCTCCACTCTCGAAAAAGATCTTTAGTAGCAGGAAATCCCACACTACACCCCTCATAAGAATTCACACAATCAAGTCATTTTAAGATGAACAATTATAGTCTTTATTGATTAAAACTCACAAATGTTACAAGATAGGAAGGAAATAAGCTAAAGAATTTACAACCGCTCTAAACTTTCTCTCTCTTACTAACTTGCCCAACACTCGAAAAAAGATCTCTCTTCTCTTAAGCCTATTCGGCTCTTTATATAGCACATTACATGGTGGATGACAGCTAAGCTATCCTTTATTTTCGGATCTGACTTACGACATTCTCGTGAGTGTACAAATATTAAATCTCGCAACACTCCTAAATCTTGCTAGGTCTTCACATCTTTCTCGTGTTCAGGCTGTCGTCATCCGTTGCGTCGTTTATATTACTTTTCTGCGATATCTTCGTAGTGTGTCGTTTATGGATTTCGCAAGGGTCTTGGTGTTGCGATATTCTGATCCTACATCTTGCCTCTTCTCATGTCTTCTCTGCGAAGGAGAGAATGTCATGAGAATTAGTACTTTTCCAAATACCGCAGCTGTTCATTTTTTTCCCTAAATTTTCTGCCGACAAGATTCCATGAATTAAGCATAACCGTTTACACGTGTTAAATTTTCCCCTATTCACCGGCACATTAAATGCTAACCGGTCATCATCTTTTGTATATTTAAGAAGAGATCCATCATAAGAATGTCTTCTTTCTCTTACTTCGTCTTCTTCATCCGTAAATTCTCTTTTTGTCGTCTGCAACTTTTTCATTGTTCATCTTTCCGTGAATCCTCTCCATCTTTCTGCTGCTGTTGTTCTTATGGAGCCATCAAGGTTTGTTGATTTTGCTGAAACTAATCTTCTTAACATTGATCTTCTCTACTGAAATTATTTTATTTGATATTGCTCATCTTTAGATAATTCCCATATTGTTTCTGTTTCAGCAAAAACACTTCCAGCACCAAGTTTACGATCCAAAACACTAACATTCCCAAGAGTTCGCAGCAAAAACTCGTTGTGAACAAAAGAAAGCCTGCGAATAGGAAGGTATTAAGAAACACTTATTCTTTTAATAACAATATTGTTGCCTATGTTTCTTATATGACTTGTGATTCGCAGGGTGATGCAAATGTCGAGAGGCCCCCCAAAAGACCTCGCCATCCTAAAAATGTTGAAACATCTGTTCCATTTCCTTTGTTTAAGCTTTCAACACCTCCTGCGACATCTTCGCAAGCGGAATCTCCTCCTCATTTGCGAAAATGTCGCTGCAGATTCATCCCATGTAACTAATCTTTCTATAAGTGAAATTCCTTACAATAACCCTGTTGTGGATGTACCCTTCTCTTCTTCTACTGTCAATGCCTCTTCTCTTAACATTGCCTCAACCCCAGTCATTAACGATGACATATCTGTGGCGAAAGATGATTCAACTCTCCCACCTTCTGCCATCATCACTTCATCATCCGAATCTCTCCCTTTTACTAAAGAAAATTTGGAAGGGATGGATATTGCTTTCAGGGTTTTATCAGACCTTCTGAATGATGTCAAGAAAGCTTCCACTGATCCTATCAGATTTGGCGTTTGCGAGATTTTAAGTAAATATTTTGGCTCTGACAGAATGGTTTCGCAAACATCCTTAAAAAAGGAAGTTGAAGATCTGAAAAATAATCTCCAAGCTATGACCTTGAAATGTGACACTCTTCATCTTGAGAATCAAAAACTTCAGAATGTTTCGCTGGACCGTGATAATCTTCACAAGAAGAATGAGGAATTAAAAGGTAAGAATATTTTTATTTTTTTTTTATTTTGTTCGCCCTTTAAGCTCTAAACCAGAAACAAAAAATGGAGATATATCAGTTTGAATCCGTCGCCGAAGAAGCCCGAATGGATAGAGATGCTTGGATGGATCAATATAACCAATTAGATAATCTTCATACGTACTCTGTTGATCAAATAGATAATCTTACCAAGGAGAATGCTCAATTAGTCCAGAAGCAAAACTTATTAAGTAATGAATTATCTCGCCTCTCTTACTTTTTGACTAAAGCTAATCTGGAGTTGGAAACTTTATCAGATGAGAATGAAACCCTATCTCAGGAAAAGCGAATCCTTTTAAATAAGGTGGCGATCTCTTCGCAAGAACTTAACATTTGCCAAAAAGTATGTAATGATCAAGAACGGTCCCTCTGCTTATTGAGAAATAAACTCAAAGAAGTAATAGAATCATCCTCTGCCGAGAAAGATAAACTTATTCAAGGTAGAATAACTCTAAGCATAAAGGCAAATGAACTTAAAGATCAATACTCTAAGCTAGAAGAATCCTACACTTCTCTTGCGAAGCAAAAAACCTTACTCATTTCTAATAAAAAGAATTTGCGATCTCGACTGAAAGGCTTGGTGGGTGATAAGTTTGACAATGCCATGGATCACTTGGAGAATAGTTGCCTGGCTTTAACTCCTGGCTTTAACTCAACATCTTATCTCGCAAAAGGAAGGTAGTCATAAAATTTGACTGCCTCAACCATTTTTTCCTTGTTAAGTCTTTTACTATGTCTTCCTTGCGAACTCTTTTCCTAAATGATTTCCTTTATTCTTTGTTTTTACAGAATCTGAGAAAAATCTTCGCTCCTCCCTTTCTACTTTGAAAACTAACTATGCCAAGATTCGCAAAGAGAATGCATTACTTGCCGCTGCTCTTGCTCGTTCTCGCGATCGGGCAGAAAGAAGATTTGATTATCTTTCTTACTCCAAAGATATCCAAAGTAGGAATTACCAGAAGGCACTTCTTCGCCAAGTTCATCTTAGGGGTGAAGTTCTTGTGAATGAAATTTTATTATCCAAATCTCTTTCCCCTGTATCTGTCGAGCCTTTGGAAGTAGCTGATGATGAAGTCCCTAGTACTCCTGACAGTGATTATCATTATGAAAGTGGCGAATATTTCGCAAATGAAGAAGAAGTTCCTCCAAATGATGAAGGTGTCGATAATAATCCAGATGAAGGAGAAGTTGGAATAAACCAAAATGAAGAAAGAACTGGCGAAGCTGAAAAAGCCAGCGAAATTGAGAAAGCTAGCGAGAGTGATAAAATTAGTGAAGGATGTCCATTATCTCCTTCTTGCGAAAAAGTTGATGTTGAGAATTGAAATTCTTTTATAATTTTATTTCTTTGAACTTCTTCACCTGTATAACTTCTTGCATATGGTGCATTTCAGTCATCTTTGAGGTGCATTTACTCCTTTATTATTGTGTTTATTTGCGAGAAAGATAATGTCCATTGTTGAATAATTCCCATACTGCCTCTCATTATCTTTCTTCGGATGGATGACCTGCATAAATAATAATTAGTTTTTATAAATCTTTTTTTGAATCATGTGGTCTTATTTTGCCTTCCTAGTTAAAGGTCTTACTGTGCCACCCCTTGTCATTGTGACAAAATCGCAGGACGTCTTTGCATTTGCATGCAAAAACCCATTGATCTTGCCTTAACCTTTTCTTGCGAAAATAAAGCCCCATGACATTGTCGTCTTGCGACGAAATCGCAGGACGTCTTTACACTTTCATGTACGGACCCATTGATCTCGCCTTATCTTTGTCTTTTGTATTATTGCCTCTTCAGGATTGTCGCACAAATATGACAAGCCTAAATTTCCTTGCGAAAATAAAGCCTTATGACATTTGCGTCTTAAGACACTTATCAGCTCCCTAATAGAGGGTGCCGCCCTTATCATCTCCCTGGTTGCCCCTTCAAGGAGGCGTACTTCTGCCATACAAGGCTAGCTCCCCCTATCCGGTCTTAACAACAACCAGTTGTTTTCGCAGCCTCTCATCCCTTTTGCCTATAGGGCTTATGGTTACGAGACTGCACCCTAAGTGGAGTTTTCTTGGCCGAAAAGCATATGCCAAGACTTGCCAAGAATGGCCGAGACACTTTAAATGCCCCAGGGACTCTTGGCTCAACCGTGTACCTCGGCGCCTTGGTCAAATGTTGACTCCTTAGAAGAGACCCTCGGTCGTCCAATCTAAGTCATAAGCTTAGATTAAAAATCCAAGGTATCTCCCCTGGATGGGCTTTATTGACCCCAATTCTCCATGAACCAGGTTCCAGGGGCGGTGTAACATTTTCCCTGAGCCATGTTAACAGGTACCCCCTTTTATGACGTACTTTAGGTCTTACATTTGCCTCTTGCGAAATTTTGATTTCGCGAACTAGGGTGTACGCCATAGCAGGTTCGCCCCTTTCTGATATGTCATTGATCTTTGATTATCTCTTGTCATTATTTGTGCGAAATTTTCGCATGTTCTTTCTTTATTTTATACAATCTCGGAGTAATATTTTCACAATATTTTCATATAAATTCATTTTGGTTCGATCATACATCAATTCGCAGTCTAATCTTTCCCCACAATTTTTTACGGGTAATATCTCTTCAAGTATAACCTGTTCCATGGTCTATCCAGTCTGTGGCCCACATCTTTACCCTCAGGGTCCATCAATCTATATGCCCCTGTTCCAACTATATCCTTAATGATATAAGGTCCATACCATTTTTTCGTAAGCTTTCCACCACTTTCTCGCTGATATATTGGTGTTTCTCTCAGTACCAAATCACCTGGTTGGAATTCGCGTGTCTTAACACGTTTATTATATTCTCTGGCTAATCTTCGCTGGTAATTCTCCATATGTTGTAGCGCTCTTTCTCTTTTTTCTTCTAATTCATCTAGTTTGGTTAAAATATTACCCGCACTAAGATTTTTCTCCCAAGCTTCTCTCTTTGTTGTTGGAATAATAACTTCTGTTGGTAGTACAGCCTCAACTCCGTATGTTAAACAGAAAGGTGACATTCCCGTAGCTTCTCGCCTGGTTGTATTGTAAGCCCATACTGCATTATGCACCTGTTCACACCATGCTCTATTATGCCCTTCTAATTTCTTCTTCAATATATTTGCGATTTTTTTATTTGTTGCTTCAGCCTGTCCGTTAGCCTGAGGGTATAAAGGAGTTGACTTCCCACATTTTATCTTAAATGCATTAAGTAACAGTTCTATATTCTGTCCCTCAAATTGTTTCCCATTGTCAGATACCAACTGTGCGGGGATTCCAAATCTGCATATGATATTCTCAAATATGAATGTAAAAATATCTTTGTCGCGAATGTGTTGTACTGACTTTACTTCAGCCCATTTTGTGAAATAGTATGTAGCGACAATCAGATATCTTCTTTGCCCGGTTCCTGGTAAGAATGGTCCCACAATATCTAAACCCCATTTTCCAAAAGGCCATACACTTGTTGAAGACGTTAATGGTGCTCCAGGTGCATGTATTTTCTTTCCGTGCCTATGGCAATCTTCGCAACGCTTTGATATTTGCTTCGCATCCTCATGCAAAAATGGCCAATAATAACCTTGCATCTTCGCTTTGTATGCCAAAGATCTTCCGCATTGTGATTGCCAAAGCATCCCCACTATGTAACATCTTTAGTACTTCTTCTCCTTCTTTTCGTGTTAAACATCTGAGTGAAGGTCCATTAAAGGATCTCCGGTACAATATCCCATCCCTTAGTTCATAATTTGTCGCACGGCTTTTTAATTTGTGCGCCTCCAATCTATTATCATTTCAGGTATGCATGAAGTTCTGCTCTCCAATCTTCAATACTAGGTATTTGTTCTCCATCTTCTATTATCATTACATCTACCTCTTCTTCTTCTTCTTTATTAATTGATGGTGATGAAAGTGTTTGTATCTTTATACATCTCGCAGCTGGGTCTGTCATCATACTTGAGATAAAAGCAAAAGCGTCTGCGAGTCTGTTATCTTTTCTTGATATGTGTCTCCACTTAATTTTTGGAATTCTCGCTGACAACTCTTCAACAAGTTTTTTGTATTTCTTCATGGATGATTCATTTGTAGTGTATTCTCCTTTTATTTGACAAATGACTAATTGCGAATCGCTGGTGATTCTTACATTTTCCAACTTCATATCTATTGCGAACCTCAGGGCATGTATCACAGCCTCATATTTTGTCTCATTATTTGTGGATGCAAACTCCAATCTGAAGGAAAAAGCCAATTTGTTGCCCTCTGGTGAAATCAAAACAATTCCAACTCCATTACCTTCCCCATTTGATGATCCATCCACCAATATTTCCCATATATTTGGTTCTGTTAATAGATCTCTTGGATTTCCATGTTCTTCTTCTATATCCATCATTTCTTCGACTGCTTCATCATCTTCTAAGGGAAATTCTGCTAAGAAGTCTGCAACAACTTGCGATTTTGGTGAAGATAATATTTCATATTTGATTTTGAAATGTCCTATCTGTGCATTCCATCTCTCAACTCGCCTGATCTTTTGAATTTTTCATTACCGACTCGATTGGTATTTTTGTCGGTACCCTTATTTCATGCTTTGAAAATATATTCGAAGTTTAAATCCGCATAAACTAATGCCAAAATTAGTTTTTCAATCTTTGAATAATTTTTCTCTGACATTGAATATTTTCTTTGATGTAATAGATTGGTTTTTCAACTCCTGCGTCTACTCGCAATAACACAGCACTTAACGCGTGCGAAGTTGTCGCAAGATAGATTAATAATTCTTCTCCTGGTTTTGCCTTTTGCGAAATAGATATATCCGTCAAATGTTCTTTTATTCCTTGAAAAGCTTTCTCGCAATCGTCTGTCCATCTGAACTTCGCCCCCTTTTTGAGTATATTGAAAAAATGTTTACATTTGTCTGATGATCGCTAAATGAACCTTCCCAGCGAAGCTAAGAGTCCATTTAACTTCTGTACATCTTTTACTGTCGTTGGTGTTGGCATGTCGCGAACTGCTTGTACTTTCTCTGGATCAACTTGTATTCCTTCTTTTGATACGATGTAACCTAAAAAATTTCCCGATGCAACCCCAAAGATACTTTTTTCTGGATTTACCTTGATGTTAAAATGTCTCATTTGTTCAAAAATTTCCCTCAGATCTTGGACATGATTTTTTGCTTCTTTACTTTTTATTAACATATCATATACAAACACTTCCAATGTTTTATGTATCCATTTCGCAAACACCTTTTCTACCATCCTTTGGTATGTTGCTCCAGCATTTCGCAAACCAAATGGTATTTTTGTGTAACAATATAACCCTCTTGGAGCAAAAAAAGCAGTATGCTCCTGATCTTCTTCAGCGAGAGGTATTTGATTGTATCCTTTATATCCGTCTAAAGAAGATATTCTATCATTTCCAGCTGTTGATTCGACCATTTGTGGAATATCTGGCAACGGAAAACTATCCTTCGGACAAGCTTTATTTAGGTCAGTAAAATCTATACAAATTCTTATCCCCTTTTTCTTCTTTGGAACTACGCCATATTTGCTATCCACTCCGGGTATTTTGCTTGTCTTATAATTCATGCATCAAGCATCTTCTGCAACTCTTCTTCTATTTGAGGATGATATGTTGTTGCGATTTTTCTGATTCTTTGTTTGAATGACCTTACATTTTTGTCAATTTCTAACCTATGACATGCCACAGATGGGTCTATTCATGGCACTTCATCCATGTTCCATGCGAAAATGTCTTTAAATTCTCGCAACAGACTGATAGTTCTTTCTTCTTCATCTGCCTCCATCTATGTCCCAATTTTTAGCATTTTGGGTTCTTCTTCAGTTCCAACGTTCACTTCCTTCGTTGGTTCCGCCGCAGTGTAACTGGCCTTAGGTTCTCCCATAGGTGTAGGTTCTTTTATCTCCTTCGCTGGCTCAGTTCCTTCTCCCGAAATTTCGCTGGGTATCCCATTTCCTTCCTCTGCTCTTATCATATAAGCTCTAAATTCCTCTTCTTTATTTGCTTCCTTCGCCATTTTTCTGCGATCTTTTCGCTTCTTTGCACGTCCTTCATATTGTTTTACTTCAATTTGATAACATAATCTCGCTTTATCAGTTTCCCCTCTAATTTCACCAATCCCACTTGGCATAGGAAATTTGATGCATTGATGTAATGTTGATGCTACGGCTTTAATCGCATGTATCTATGGCCTTCCCAATAGCATGTTTTACGGTGATTCCATATCCACCACGCATAGTGCCACTTGTGTTTCAATTCCCCCAGCAAGATTCGCACCTCCATTTCTCCTTTTGGTTTTGTTATAGATCCGCCAAAGCCATGAATATGATAAGTTGAAGGGGACATCTCTTCATCTTTGTATCCCATTCCTCTGTATGCATGGTAAAATATTATATTCGTCGAACTTCCCGTATCAACTAGAGTTCTGTTTACCGCCCATTCTTCCGTAGTTTTTCTTTGATTTTTCCTTTTCTTTCTGTGTGGTTACCGTGATTACCAAAGGAGATGTGTGGTTTAAATTTTCTCTTGGTATCTCTGCTGCTGTGAATGTAATCTTCTGTTTTTCCCAATCTTTCAAGGGTAACACTTTCTCCGTTGTCACGATTTTCTTTCCTTCAAAATCTCGTTTATGTATTCTCCCTCTGATATTTTCATGGAATTCATTAATCATTGTTTTTGTAATCAAGTTACATTCCAACTTTCTATTACATTCCTTGATTTTAATTTTCTCTACTTTAACCGATTTATCAATTTGTTTCATCGTATTCTTGATTTGAACAATCTTAACAACAATCTCTAATCTTTAATCTTCATTCCCTGTTTCTAGCGCCATATGTAGTAGCAGGAAATCCCACACTACACCCCTCGTAAGAATTCACACAATCAAGTCATTTTAAGATGAACAATTATAGTCTTTATTGATTAAAACTCACAAATGTTACAAGATATGAAGGAAATAAGCTAAAGAATTTACAACCGCTCTAAACTTTCTCTCTCTTACTAACTTGCCCAACACTCGAAAAAAGATCTCTCTTCTCTTAAGCCTATTCGGATCTTTATATAGGACATTACATGGTGGATGACAGCTAAGCTGTCCTTTATTTTCGGATCTGACTTGCGACATTCTCGCGAGTGTACAAATGTTAAATCTCGCAACACTCCTAAATCTCTCTAGGTATTCACATCTTTCTCGTGTTCAGGCTGTCATCATCCGTTGCGTCATTTATATTACTTTTCTGCGATATCTTCGCAGTGTGTCGTTTATGGATTTCGCAAGGGTCTTGGTGTTGCGATATTCTGATCCTACAAGATCTCCCCTTTCTTAAGCCTATTCGGCTCTTTATATAGGACATTACATAGTGGATGACGGCTAAGCTGTCCTTTATTTTCGGATCTGACTTGCGACACTCTCGCAAGTGTTCAAATGTTAAATCTCGCAACACTCCTAAATCTCGCCAGGTCTTCACATCTTTCTCGTGTTCAGGCTGTCGTCATCCGTTGCGTCATTTATATTACCCATCTGCGATATCTTCGCAATGTGTCGTTTATGGATTTCGCAAGGGTCTTGGTGTTGCGATATTCTGATCCTACAATCACTTTTGGTAGAGGACTTATAGGTGGATAAATAAAAGATTGTGGTGTATTTGGGTACCCTCGGCTTTTCACATTACAATCCCTGTTTTTCGCCTTTTCCAATTTTGTTGATAAAAAGAGAGATATTTATCTAGTAGTATTCTACTACAACGTATGGATTTTCGGAGCATTATGTGAGGGGGTGGATTATAATCTATTGGTTTTACCTATTATGCAAAAGATGTAAGTAATAACTAAGGGGAGTAAATATCATCGTAGTATTGCTTCAAAGTTGCAGTACAATTGAACTTTGAGGAATAGAACAATACTATATTTTTGCATAACAACTTGAGTAGATTGATTATTCACTCTAAATAACGTTCTTTGGTATTCTCATAAGTTGTTAATATGTTATGGATCTTCAACAAGTACAGAATGAACACATACAGAATCGAAGGCGTTAAAGATTCAAGAAATCAAGAAGCACATATAGTGGAATTAGAGCATATGTAAAATGTTTTTGTCACTAAAATTTACAAGGGGGGGGATTGTTAGAGCATTGCTTGGTTGAACCCACTGGCGTTGGTATGTCAAGTCAATTGTCAAATTTAGATGCCAAAATGCATTCATGATTTAGTCACTAAAGTCAGCTTCAGACTAGATTAGGTTTAAGTATTAGAATATGGAATCAAAGCTATCCTTGAAGATTGAAGACTCACGAAGACATTTATGGAGAAATTCATTAAAAGTTAGTAACAAATACTTGACTCTCTTGTTTACTCTACCTCTCCATCTATCGAAACAAGTGCTCACTCTATGGAACAATTCTTATGACGGTTATTATATATTTATGTATGCACTAGAGGATATTTGAGCCCAAGAATTTTGTGAGAATGGCCTTTATCCCTAAAAAGGAAAAGGTCCTCATGTTGTAGCTAATGAAAATATGAAGTTATGAGTGATTTATCATAGCAACATTTATTTGTGTGCCTCATGTTCATTTCTTGGATAGAAAACTGTACACTAACTTTTGGCAACAGTTCTTGGACTAAAACCACGAATACGTGACTAAATGCCTATTTTAGTCAAGCACTTGGTATTTCCTTTCCTAAACAAGGTAGCTTTCTTTTTAAACAACCTAGCCTTGATCGTTCACTGGAGGTTTCATGTAACCACACAAACTATCCCTTGGAAAATTATGTGTGTGTTGCATAAGGTTGTTTTCCATATCTTTGTTCTTCTCGAACAAGATCAGTGAGATTCTAAAAGTATTTACTTGGGGATCGCAAAGCACATACAAGCTATCTTTTTTCGTAGTTAAGGAACTTGTTTCTAGTTGTTTTTCATAAACCCTAGATTTAATAGATCAAGATACATATAGATTATTTCTAGGTGATCTTGTGGGGGAGAATCAATTAGGTCGCAGAACGTGTAAACCCTAATTGTTGAGGAGCATCTTTTAAAGAGAACTAACGTTCTGCTAGAAGATTTTTCAAGAGCATCTTCTAAAGAGAATTGGCGTTCTGTTAGAAGATTTATAAAATCAATCCTAAAAGAGATCGGTGTTCTGTTAGGAGTTTTACAGGTGCACGAATACAACTGAAGCAGGTATGTATTACATCTAGTCTGAAATCTGGTAATAGGTAATTGGTGTAACAGTTTAAATCATTGTGTTAAATCTGGACTAGGTCCCGAGATTTTTCAACAAGATTGTAGTTTTCCTCGTTAACAAAAATATATGGTGTATGTTATATTTCTTTTCCGCATTATATTATTTTATCTTTATACTTGAAATATCACAGGTTGTATATATTTAAACCTACTTAGTATTAACTCAACTTTAAAGAACCTACAAGACTCGTTCTTGTTGAATTTGTATCTTGAAATATTAATTATAAGACTTTTTCTTGTTGGAATTCGATTCGTGAACAGTTCGGATATATACTAGGTTTACCTTGTTAAAAAAACCTTAAATGCAGTTTCATACCGAACGTATAGATTGTACAAGGATTGTCCATATAGGTTCCCAAACGAAAAAGTTGGTGGTGTACTAGTTACCCTCACCTTTTCACTCTTCTTTATACAAAGCTTTATCTATTTCCATATCTTCCTCAAAAGAATCAAAATTAGGATTCATGGTTGAAAAACTAAATTGATTAAAATTGAGAGAAAATGGATATGTGTGGAGAATGTTGTGATTTGATTGGTTGAAATTGAGAGAAAATAAATACGTGTAAAGAGTGTTGTGACTTGGTATGAGAGAATTGAATAATTTATATATATTTAAAAAAAATAGTCCATAATTATTGTTGGAATTAACTATTGGCGGCAGACGGTAAGCCGTAGGCATCCAAAGTTCAGTCGCGCGTCCCAATATTTGCCGCGCATTTCTTGTGCTTTCGCCAAACACATTTTACTATTGTGGCAAGACCTAGTTTGCCAGTCCATCAAATTTTCATAATTGCCAAGTTCCATAGGATCTGCCCTTATTATTTAATGAAATTGATAAGCTACTTTCCTAGTATTTAGTAAAGGATAGGCTTCTTTACTAGTATATCATGGGTGAGTAAAGGTTATGCTAGTAAAAGTTGTGTTTATTTGAGTTATTATTAAAGATCATGGGAATAGCATTGAGATCTTAAGTCATTTTTATTAATTTTATTTTATATATTTTAAATATTAATTATATAAGAAATCCGTTGGATCATCTGCATCCAATCCGTCAGATGTTGGATAGGATGTGGATGTCACAATTAAAAAATCCACCAAGCATTGGATTGGATGTAGAGCTGCACAAGACCCGCCCAACTTACCCGAACCCGCCTGTACCCGCTTAATCCGTGGTTTTTAATCCGAACCCGCCCGTTGTGGGTTCGGGGTTGGTTATGAAAATAAAAATCCGCTATAGTTGGGTTGGTAGTTGGTATTAGCTAAAACCCGCCCGAAAAAACCCGCTAAATATACACCATTGATAAAACTAATCCTAATTGTCCGTTATTGAAACCCTAGTGGTACTAGTAGATAAGATAACCTTCTTTCTCTCCCCATACTGTTGGTCTGCAAACCTTTATTGTTAAGTTTTAATCTTAACTTTGAAGTAGTAGTACTGTTTAAACTTGTTTTTATTGGAAGTACTAGTGTACATAGTACAATAGAACTTGTTTAAGCTTAACAATGAAGACTTATGTTTATGGTTTGATTTTTTAAGTAATTAAGAACTTAAGTAAGAAGTATGTTTAAACACTACAGGTGAAAAACTTGCAGAAAATATTGAACTACAGTCTGAAGCGGGTTTAAGCGGATTTAAAACCGAACCCGACCGACCCGACCCGACCCGCCCGATGTTTGTGGGTGCAGGGTTGGTTATGAAAATAAAAACCCGCTATAGTTGGGTTGGTAGTTGGTATTAGCTAAAACCCGACCCGCCCGACCCATATGCAGCTCTAATTGGATGCGGATGAGGCGAAACCCGGCCCTAGTCTATGTGTATCCTTAAACCCTGGGCTTGAGAGGAAGAAAAAAACTGGGCCTGAGCCCTTTTCTCCTTTCTCCGTTTTCTCCCGCAGTTAAAACCCCACAAATTGACTGCTTCACAAAGACAGAGCTAAACCCTTGCGCGGCGCCTACAGAGAGCACAAATATCAACATTTTTGAAAGAAAATTAAATGTCAACGAGATGTTGTCTCGTTAAAACCTTGTCAGGAAAACCACATGGGACAAAGCCTGAAACGAAGGGAAAAGAGTACAACTTTTGACATATTTATGGATGCTAACTCAACTATATGAGTACTAGAGAAAACAAGCATCAAACCATAATGTATAGTCTATTTAATAGACAAGTGTTATGCAAACATAATTCTAAAACTGCAGATTAAGAAAAATAAAAAATTATGCTGCTTAAACGTGGATTTTTAGTGTTTTTAAGGACTCGTCAAGAGACCAATAAAGTTGATAACATCAACTAATCCGGTTTTTGGTACTTTACAAAACTTTTAAAAAACACTTCAAGGATTGTCAAACCTGATATAATCGAGTCAGGTGCCTGGATATAAATTTGAATATATTCTATGAATGCAATACAAGTCCTTCAAATTAAGACTACCACGCCAATATGCATTATTCAGGGAGAAAAGAATATTTTTGAATCAATCCTAGGGTTTGAGAAAGAAAAAAAAATGAAACCCTCAAATTATTTTTACAACGAACAAATTTCTCGAATAATGCATTATAACACACCAACCTGTAAGTAATAGGCTTTGCAATTTTAAAGTGTTAAGTCTTGGATCCAAAATTGCGTTAATCGAGAAATTAATCCAACTTAATTTGGATTGTATGCCAACCAATCACATATGTCGATATTTCTCTGCAGAGGGGTTCAAAACCACCGTCATTTATTTCAGTAGCTACTTTAAATGGATATTCGACAATACGATCCCACACAAGTCTCAAGTGTATGCATATCTTGAAAAAAACATCATAAAATTGATGGTACCAACGCCCACAGGCATTAATAACTTTAAGAATGTGAATCTTGTTTTTGGGACACTCAATTGGAACACTACCAGTAGCCTCTTATGGAACGCTACATATTTTACTAGATGTGACTGGATTTTCCTCTCAAAGAGGCAAATGCTTATGTAAAAGCAAATGAGACATTTCACGCCTTGTCAATAGCAGCCTTTTTAAATTTGATCATGATGGGAGAGAAGTGATATAACCTTTAAGTTAATTAATGCCAACCTTTAATAGCATAGACTCTCCTCCTGATTCTGGCGGAAATTGTCATCTCATATACGAAAACAAGTTCGTAGAGTATTATCCGATTAAATCAAGGACATATACTCATAATAATTTATGGATTTTAACAATACCAGTTGGACTGTAGATAATGACTTCAAAAGCCATAAAAAAAAATTGTCCTAAAAATAAAATCGTAGTTTAGCAGACATACAATCGTAGTTTAGCTGACATAAAAGCATATAAAATATGCAAATAAAACTCCAAAAAGATAAAACTTGTGACATATAGGGCCAACAAGATAGTGATTCAGAACGAAATTTTGGACACTTCTTATTCAAAAGAAATTAAATTCAATATCAATTTAGTCACTACTACTAGGACTAATGATATAGGCTAACAAGCCGGGTGCGCACCCATTGACCTTTAGTGTCCTTAGAATATTCCAACTACAAGTGGAAAAAATTCGAACTTTGGATATTTTTACCAAAAAAACTAAAAAAAATCCAATATCTTTCAGCAATTTTTATTCACTGGTATTTGCAATTAGTTTAAACCATAATAACGATATAGAAAATCCAATTCCAATTGGTTTAAATGATTCTTTTGTTAAAAATGAAGAATGTTAAAAATGAAGAAATCATTATCGTTGATGAAGATTTCATTGAAAGAATAGTAATCAATAACAATAATTGACTAAAAATTCTTAGAATGCCAACTTTTACATCTCATTACAGGAAACTAATGGATAAAAACCAATACCAATTGGTTTGTAAAATTTACCAAAATTTAATCGACAAAATTAAAAAAAAAATATTGTCGTTTTAGCCATCGGAAAAATCCACTTTGTGGTTGAAGGATAGTTTCTTGTAAAAAGAAAAATAGAAACCATATAGATAAATCACGTGATCCTTGTATAGAGGACAAGGATACCAAATTTAATTGGTCGTAGGTTTTTCAACCATGCACGTGATTTGTTACCGTAAAGATAATCAAATCTTTGATGACATCAATTTTTGGTGATTATAGTTTCGTTTCAAACGATAGAAACTATAAACCATCTTTTGATGGATTGTTTTTTTTTTCTTTCTCTTTGAAAAAATAAGAGAAGAAAGGAAATCAAACTTACAAAAAAATTTGATCGCCCACGGATAACGATGTCAAAGAATATCACCAGATTACTCAAGCCAATATTTATTAAGCCACCATAGATATTAAAATAATATAACAATACCTGGAAACTTCTGAGGAACCCAGGTTTGATTCCTCTCTCTTTTAAAAACCCATCATTAAGATGGTATATATATGTAGCCATATAGATTATTAGATGTACGGTTAAGATTAGTAGATTTAGATTAAATCTGTCTCTTTACATTTTTAGGAGGACTAAATTAACCTTTTACCCCAATCCTGCTACATGACCCGCATTGTAACAGCGGAGTGACAGCCAATCCGACGTGGTGGACGTTGTGGCAAAAAAATTGAGATTTCTTTTAACCACGTCATCAAAACTGAAACAAGAAAATCAAAATTATTTTTACCACCGATACAAGTATCAGTAGAACAACCATTGTTTACTGTAACAAATCATCTTCACCATTCTCAAGTGGTAATTGTAATTGGTTCAGAGGAGAATAATACACAGTTGTTGAGAATGAGTTTGATTCAAACGGATTTCAATTCAAACCGGATAATACCACATCAATAATCGTGTTTATGATGATTAATTCACTCATCATAAAATAAGATATAATCCTGATGATCGTTATTGGATGTTGTTAACTCAGTCATAGGAACAAGGAGTAAGCTTTAGATCTTGTTGCTTGCCGTCATGTGTCTTTTGTTACGAAGATTAAAAAATGGACGAAAATGAAATTGGTGTTATACATAATCTGCACAGTTCATCATCCTTCAAAGTCTTAAAAAATTAGGTTGGCGATAATGGGGTAATAGGTTAGTGGTGACATAGAGAAAACACAAAGATGTTCATTGAATATCCTAATTCTCTTTTATCCATTGATTGATTTTAGGAAGAATATTTAGTTAATTTTTTTTTTTTTTTTACATGACGTGGATAAAACAACGGAATTCTCTTTCCGCCACATTATCAGACACGTCAATTTCAGCTGTCACTCAGCTGGTATTAAGCTGTTCAAATAGCAATTTCGCTTTTACCCAAACCGTTATTAACAAAGATAAATCTAAAAGGAAACTTCATAGATAGGATAATACTAGTTTGTTTAGTCGTGAGTGTTTTTCATGGGAAGTAAGGTGTTCTACCATTATTTACGCCCGGCTTAGATATTGTTAAATCTAAAATTCCGTGTTAGATTTTGGATTGTGGTATATCTTCTTCGTAGAAACGTGTGATACACTGTTAGTAGCCACCACTGCTTGAATCCCAGTAAAACATGTTCAAACTCCTTAAAAAAAAAATCCTGTCCATTCTAATTGAAACGAAGATAGAGACAAGATTTGTTATGAAAGGTCAAGTTAGATAATGGTATGATACGAGAGTTAGGCTACTGGCTTGAGTAATTAGGTTGTCCATATTGGCAGGATACGAGAGTTGGAGGATACCCTTATTGGAGCTTTTTCGGTTTCGATAAAATTTCGAAATGTTAGTGACAATTTTACTTGGGATTTCACATCTGTCTATGGGGCTACGGATCCAGCTGATCATGAGCAATATTGGCAGGAGTTGCAGGATATTCGTATTCTTTTCTCTGATCCCTGGCTGATTGGTGGTGATTGGAATGCTATTCTTCATCAATCTGAGAGGAATCGCACAGGAGGATGTAGAAGAAGTAGAAATTTTTTTCAGAAATTCATCAACAAAAACAATCTAATTGACATTCCAATGTCAGGTGGTTGTTATACTTGGACAAATTCACAAAATCCACCTACTCTGGTTAGGCTGGATAGATTTGTTTTTTCTGCAGAGTGGCAAGAAAGATGCATTTCTTTGGTGCAATTTAGGCTCAGGAGGCCTATCTCAGATCATGCTCCCATTCTTTTGAATTGTAATGCAGGTAATATCACTAAGTCACCTTTCAGGTTTGAGAATTATTATCTGACTCATCCAGATTTCTTAGTTCAATTGAAAATCTGGTGGGCAAATCTCACTTTCACTTTGGGTCTCCAAGCTATATTTTAGCTAAGAAACTACAAGGTCTGAAATTCTTTATAAAAAAATGGGGTAGAGATACTTTTGGGGTCCTTACAAGCTGAAGTGGATAAGTTGGAAACTCTTATTGATGTCTATGATAGCTTAGAAGAATTGGAACTTTTGGATGAAGAGGATTATGCAGCTAGGGAGACAGCAAGGGTTAACCACAAAAAAACTTCTCTTAATTTGGCAAGAAAGTGGTTTGCAAGATCAAAGGGTCAGTGGCTAGCTGATGGTGAAAGAAGTTCAAGATTTTTCTACCAGAATGCTAACTACAATCACAAGGTGAATTCTATTAATTCTCTTCTTATTAATGAGGTTATGTGCCATGATAAAGACCTAATCAATGCAGAAGCTAAAACTTTTTATGAGACCTTATTTTCTGAAGAAGTTGGTGTAAGGCCTACTTTTAGTGAGCTTGAGCTTCCAAGTTTAAGTGTGCAACACAGGATTATGCTAGAGAAGCCTTTTTTGGAGGATGAAGTTAAAGAAGTGATTTGGAATTTTGGGACAAACAAATCTCCTGGTCCTGATGGATTTACAATGGAATTTTTAAGGCAGACACGGGATATCATCAAACCAGAAATAATGGCGATTATGGGTGAATTTCAACATACCAAGAAGCTAGATTGGAGACTCAACTGCACTAACATAATTCTTATACCCAAGTGTGAAGGTGCAGTGAGTATGCATAATTTTAGACCCATCAGTCTCATAGGTGGTGTCTATAAAATTATCTCTAAGTTGCTGGCTAACAGATTGAAGTTGGTGTTACCTACAATCATCTCAGATTTTCAAGGTGCTTTTGTGGACTCTAGGCAGATTACGGATGGAATTTTGATTGCTTCGAGGTGGTGGATGCTAGAGAAAGAGAGAAGAAAGCAGTTTGGTGGTTAAAGTGGATTTACAAAAGGCTTTTGATAATATAAGTTGGAGTTGTCTGGATTACACTTTAACCAAATTTGGTTTTGGTAATGTTTGGAAGAGCTGGATTAAGTGGTGTTTGACTTCTACAAGATTTTCAATGGCCATTAATGGTACTGCTTCTTCTTTGTTCAGAAGTCATAAGGGTGTTAAGCAGGGGGATCCAATTTCTCCATTTCTTTTCATAATGGTGGTGGAGGTGTTGTCTTTAATGATAAAAAGAGCTGCCAATTTGAACCTGATTTCTGGTTTTAAGCCAGCTCCACATGCTTCTGCAATACATCATCTACAATTTGCAGATGATTTGATAGTTTTTTTGGATGATAAGGTGGAGGAAGTTCAAAATCTAAAGAACATTCTGTTAAGTTTTGAGTTGGTTTCTGGCATGAAAGTGAATTTTTAAAAAAGTGCTATTGTAGCAGTTGGTGATGCTGTAAATGCTGAGGCATGTGCTGTAGTTTTTGGTTGTGCCTTGGCTACTTTCCCAATGAAATATTTGGGTATTCCACTGGGTAGTAAATCAAAATCTGTAGGAGTCTGGGATGTTATTATACAAAAATTTCATAAGAAGCTAAGTGCTTGGCAAAGAAGGTACCTTTCTAAAGGTGGAAGATTGATGTTGATCAAGAGTGTGCTTTGCAGTCTTCCAGTTTACTATTTATCTTTGTTTCAGCTGCCTGCTTCTGTTGAGAAACAATTGGATAAAATCATGAGGCAGTTCTTATGGGGGACTTCTAAAACAAAATCAAAAAGGAGTTGGGTGGCATGGAAGACAGTGCATCTGCCAAAAGAAAAAGGAGGGGTTGGTATCAAGAAGTTAAGACTCATGAATAAGTCTTTACATGCTAAGTGGATATGGAGGTATGGAAATGAGCAGAAGGCTTTGTGGAGGAAAGTAGTTAATGACAAATTTGGAGGTAATGAAAAAGCTTTCTTCCCAAATCAAACTAATAGTTCTGTGGGAAAAAGTTTGTGGTGTGGTATCTTGAAGAGTAGTGTTGCTATTCAATCCAATTCTACAATTCAAGTAAATAGTGGAGACAGGTGTTTGTTTTGGAAGGATAATTGGGTTAATGGACGGTCTCGAAGTCCTTATTTCTGCTCTATACAAGATTACTAGGAAAAAAGATGCAACAATTCAAGACTTACTAGTTTTATCTAGTTCATGTAGTTTGGAATCGGCTTTTTGCGGGAATTTGAAAGACTACGAAGTGGAAGATGTGGCTATTCTATTGAATTTGTTGCCAACAATCAACATTAATGGGGGTCAAGATCAAAGAATTTGGATGGCAGGTAACAATGGTTTTTCTGTGGCTCACTGTTATAAAGCTCTTGAGGATGAAGGATTGATTATGTTTCCTTATAAATCTGTGTGGAATCCAAAAATACCACAGAAGGTAATCTTCTTCATATGGACTTTATGTTATAATCTTTGCACCTACATTTGATTCTTACGGGAATTCTTATGTAGTTAATGGTTGTTTGCTTTGTAAAAAAGCATACGAAACAAACCAACACATTTTTCTACATTGTGATACTACTAGAGCAAAGTGTGGCACTATTTCCTGAAGTTTTACAACCTTAATTGGGTTTTTCAAGATTGTGTGAGGAACACTATTTGGGAGTGGAGGAAGAAAAAGGGTAATCCAACAACTATAAGGAAAAGAATTTGGGATATGTATCCATTTGCAATTTGGTAGGCAATCTGGATTGAAAGGAATGAAAGGTGTTTCAATGGTAAATATAAGCAGGTGGATTCCATCATTGACAGTGTGAAAGTGTTTTTATACAACTGGTGTGTAGGAACTGATATTTTTCAGGGATACTCATTGAGTTTGTTTTTGCTCAATGGGAAGCATTTATGTCTTAATTTTGTTTCTATTTTTTCCTTCAGGGAACTCTACTAAAATTGAGTTTCTTTTGTACTTTTGTTCCAATCAACTTGCCACTCTCTTGGTGGTAGGCTGATTTTTTTTTCAATATATCTTGCCCTTTTTGAGTAAAAAAAAAAAATTAGGTTGTCCATTATACGTTGCTTTGCTTGTGTCCCCCTTGTGTTGTACGCCGTGCTCCATGTACTTCTTTATGGTACTTGTTCGCTATTGGCATTCGATCTCCATGCATGGGTCGTGTTTTTTTTTCCTGCAACTAATAGTAGTTGGTGTGAATCGTGCTAACTCAAACTTGGATGCTTTGTTAAAATCTTAAATTACTGATCTTTTATTTTTTGAATTTTGATGGACTTTGTTTAAAGATGAAAACAAGTGAAAGATCAAATTTTCCAATTTTTTATGTGAAAATTCCGTTTTTCAATTGTATTTTGAGTGAAATTTTCTATTATCATCTGTATAGGTTTCGTGAATAAATCATTTTTCACATTTGATCTTTCCACCTTCATATATACCAGTAACTTTGTAGAGGGTAATTTTTCAAGCCAAACAACAACTCTAGAGATATCATAAGTATCCCATCTTGCAACTCTTTCGGTTAGTGCTTTAACACATGCGCGTCTCTACAACTAGGAATGCCCGGCAAACCAATACTGGAAAAACACAAACAGTAAGGTGAGATTACAAACTAAAATGAAAAATAGTTAGCCTGAAACAGGCTCTAAACAACTTTGTAGTTTCTAGAAAATGTACGCAAGGGTCACAATGAAAAAAATTCAGGTGTGATAATGGTCATTTTCATGACCGTATTCAGTGAAAATTAAAACTTCCACAACAAAATTAAAAAAATCTTTATAAAAAAAGATGAAAAAACAGTCTAATACCTCTTTTGCTTCGATCCATTGTTGTCCGTTTCGAAGGTTTTGTAGAATTCAACTTGTTGTTTCTTAACCACCTCAACGAAATCATCTCTGACCGATAATTGACGAGATATTGCCATCTTATGAATAATCTCAGCACTATAAAAAACAAACAAAAAGATATTGCCATCTTATGAATAATCTCTGCACTATCTGGTTCACCAATAACAGACATGATTAAGATAGAAAAATGACAAATAAGTGATCAAAAAACAAGGAATTGGGATTTTAACTTGTTTGAATGCTCTACATATGTAAGAAAACAAACAGCGATATCTGCATACCAGTCTTATTACTTTTGAATGCTCTAGCTTCTGTAGTGCATTTAGAGTTTTCTGGTTTTATGCCTAGAAAACAAACAAGTTTTTGCAGTGGAATTATAGGAGAAAGTAGAGAGGCAAAGTAGTTTCCATTCATCAAGATAATAGGGTTATATAGAACAATATTCTTTTATATACAAGTAGGAAGAAGACCCTAGACACTATATTGGGCCGCACATCCATGGGCTACAAGCCCTACAACACTCCCCCTTGTGCGGTCCAGTAGAACTTCATATCCAGTGCTTCACATTTAGTGCTTCGAATATAGTTCTTAAAATGTCGTCCTCTCCTTGATGACTTGTGCCGAAATAAATTACCTCATTAAAACTTTGACAAGGAAAAATCCAGTGGGACAAAACCTTGGTATGACTCTTCACATGTAGTACTTCACATGTTATCAAATACTTTACATGTAGTTCATCACATGCAATACGATCTTCAAGGACCGACTAGTCTAAGTTAATTGACTCGTTAAAACCTCGTCAGGAAAACCCAGAGGGACAAAACCTGAACTAAAGAATACGAGTACAATGTTAAGAAATATGTTGCCTCATTAAAACCTTGACAAGGAAAACCCAGTGGGATAAAACCTTGACGAAGGGAAAAGAGTACAACATGACAGATGCAAGTAAAGGTGATCTGTTGCAGATGATCACTTTGTTCCGTTGAAGTTGACTAGTTGCTTCACAACTCCTAAGGCAGAAAATCCTTGTGGGAAAGACAATAGCCTTAGTTGGGAAATTACTTCCCGGTGTTTCTTGTTGTCTCATTAAAAAACCTTGCCGAGCAACAAAACCCTATGGGAAAAAGTAACCTCGGTGAAGGAAAATAGTTCAAAACACCATAGATGCTCCCCCTGATGTCAGACAATTTTCATTAGTCTAATGCAGTCAAAAGGAGTTTATCACACTTTACGTTGGTGACTTGAAAGCTTATAAGACCATGTTGTTGATTCTGGAAGTTACGTTGCTTAACAGACTAGCGCGTTTCATTTCTTTGATTCAGATATTTTCGGCAATATCAACGTGATCATCCTGTCTTCCTCTTTCAACATACTTGACGTTTTAGTGTTGCCTCGCTAAAAACCTTGTCGAGTAACAAAACCCTTTGGGAAAAACTATTCTCTATCAAAGGGAAAAAGAGTACAACACAGCTTCAATTTCGAAGTAAAATATGTCGACATCATATCCTTGGATCCTCCCCCTGATGTCGGCATCTCCCCGTGATTACATTCAGAGTTGTACCAGACAGTTCCTTTAGTCATGTACTTTTCGAAATTGAATATCGGTAGTGAATTAGAAAATGGTCTACCATATCTCCCCTGATTACTTTTGGTGGAGAAGATATTATTGTTCCTTCATAATCAACAACCTTTGGATTGCAGTTCCTTTAGCATTCCTTTTTATGTCTTTGCAGGAATAAAACAAGTTTATGTCAATGGTTACTTTTAAGTACATGATTACATTCCCTATACCATCCAATGACGTTGCGTTGGCGCTGAGCTATATCTAGTTAACAAGTTCACTAAGGATGAAATATTTGGTCGAGTACATTATGCTAAGTACAGTAATGCGTCTATTATACTTAGATAAGGAAAGTTCATCTCCCGACCCAACTTCGTCATCTTCCTTTAGACGAATTGGTCATTTATGTACATTTGAAACTCGACTACTCATGGAAGTGCTATCAGGATGCATGTCTTTGTTAAATTGCCTGACAACTTTAGACATATACAAACTGGTGGAATAATATACCACAAGCTCAGTATTCGATCGAGCTTTCCCTAGATTTTTCATCTCAAATTCGGATTTTAAATAGCTTTTAAGATCTCTTATTACATCAAGAGTACCCGTCTTGTCTGTATCATCGACATAGATAGCTACAATTCCAAATCAGGAACTTTCTTCTAAATACGCAAGGAAAAATACCTTACTTGTCTATCCCCTCCAAATCAAATAGTCACTTAGACGGGTATACCACATCCGCCTGATTGCTTCAATCTATAAGTGAGCGTTATATCTAACTGTAAACGCACTCTGTGGTTTAAAGTCACTTGATTTGGGAAACAAAAGTCTATCAAGTACTTTTGTAAATATCTGATATCTCTTGATTCTTTCAGAGATACGTAACAACCACATACATATCTTTGCATTTCAAGTTCTTTTGAAATTACCAAGCAAACTAAGTAGTAGAACGCTATAACGTTCATTACAAGAGGACAATTCCAGGGCTTTGTGAGAAACCTCGCGCCACAAGGTGAGTCTTGATACTTTGAGACTTTATTCTTCCCACTGTGCTCTATGACGAATAATCATGTATGTCCCATAGGCTTTACACTTGGTTGGTTAGCACTACCACACCAAATACCTGTATATTTGTAAAAGAACCAAGTTCTACCTGGATTTTATATGCCAAATATGCTCTTCGTTGAAATTAAGCAACAAGGATCTTGGTTCGATCTCATCTTGCTTTATTTCCTTAAGCAAGTGTATAAGAAATTAATCATTAATATGCTCGCATGATCTTTCCATTGACTCGTGCGCATTCTCATAATCCACTTGGGATATCATTGTTCTCTGGAATCATTAAACTTCGGAGCGTCCTCCAGTATTGATTCATGGACATAGTCAGAGACAATCAAATGAGATGATTTCATTAATTATACAAATTAGGTTGTGCCTTACTCATCTACTTCCTTTCTAGGTGAGTATTGATCGAACCTGGTGGTTTCTCCATCTTCCTTTATGGAGCCACGGCCTCAACCACACTTCCACTAAGTATAGTTGCAACACCTTAGTATATGGTGTATATCCCTTATTGAGGATTCGTAACCTTGCAGGTAGGTTTGCAGCTGGTATGTGTGATCTCATCACTTTAGCGACATCAGTGTACATTCTGAAAATCGATTATTCTTTGTCACTTCACATTTACATTTGTGGAGTACAAGAATCAATATGATACACAATGGGAACACACCACGACAATTCCTGTCGTTCCCTTAGAAAATACTTTTCTTGTCTCCCCCTAACAACGGGAAGACTATCTCATTAAAGTGATAACCCGCATATCTAGCGGTAAGAGATCTCCTGCCAAAGGTTTTAAAATACGGATAATTGTTGACAGTAAATATTCAACAAAATTACTTAATCATTTTCGTGACCCATCATAGTACGATGTGGACTCGTAATGGCACATATATAGTGCAACCAAAAATGCGTAAGAACGCAAATGTCTGGCTTAAATTCAGTTACCAACTGGTATGCAGAAAAGGTTGACTAATATTGGGTTCTAAAATGAATTAAGTAATGATGCGCGTAATATTGCATATCCCCAAAGCAACAAAAGGTAGGTTGGTACGCATAACCTATTCTTTAGACACCATCTGTAACCTTTGATGGTAGTCTCTGCGAGACCATTGGGTATAAGATGCTCTACATTGATCTTATTAAACATGCAATATTCATCGAATTCTTTTGATGTAAATTCTCTAGCATTAACAAGGGTAGTGAGTCCTTACATGTAGAATATGTGCTAGTTGTGATTGCAGGAATTCCTACAATACATCCCTCATAAGAATTCATAATATTCAACTCATCTTTAAGATCAATAATCAACCTTTTTATTAATTGAGTTAGAAATTTTACAAGGAAGTGAAATTAAGAATATAATTGCAACTCTAGACTTTCTCTCTCCTCAAAACTTTCTCTCTACTCTAAAAAGATCTCCCCCTCTCTTAAGCCTACTCGGTCCATTATATAGGACATTACATAGTGGATGACAGCTAAGCTGTCCTTTATTTTCGGATCTGGCTTGCGACATTCTCGCAAGTATTCAAATGTTAAATCTCGATACACTCCTAAATCTCGCTAGGTCTTCACATCTTTCTCGTGTTCAGGCTGTCGTCATCCGTTGCGTCATTTTTATTACCAATCTGCGATATCTTCGCAGTGTGTTGTTCAAGGATTTCGCAAGGATATTAATGTTGCGATATTTTGATCCTACATCTTGCCTCTTATCATGTCTTCTCTGCGAAGGAGAGAATGATGTGAGAATTAATACTTCGAATTGCCGCAACTGTTCATTTCTTTCCTTAAATTTTCTACCGACAAGATTCCATGAATTAAGCATAACTGCTTACACGTGTTAAATATTCCCCTATTCACCGGCACATTAAATGCTAACCGGTCATCACTTTCGTATCTATTTAAGAAGAGATCCATCATAAGAATATTTTCTTTCTTTTACTTCGTCTTCTTCATCTCTACATTCTCTGTGAATCTTTTTGTCATCTGTAACTTTTTTCTACTGTTCATCTTTCCGTAAATCTTCTCCATCTTTCTGCTACTGTTCTTATGGAGCCATCAAGGTTTGTTGATTTTGCTGAAACTGATCTTTTTGGGATTGATCTCTTCTATTGAAATTGTCTTGTTTGATCTTTGAATAATTCCCATATTGCTTATGTTTCAGCAAAAGCACCTCTAGCACCAAGTTCACAATCCAAAACCCTAATGTTCCCAAGGGTTCGCAGCCAAAAATCGTTGTAAACAAAAGAAAACCTGCGAATAGCAAGGTATTAAGAAACACTTATTCTTTTAATAACAATATTGTTGCCTCTGTTTCTTATTTGACTTGTGATTCGCAGGGTGATGAAAATGTCGATAGGCCACCCAAAAGATCTCACCACCTTAAAAATGTTGAAACTTTAGTTCCATTTCTTATGTTTAAGCTTTCAACACCTCTTGCGATACCTTCGCAAGCTGAATCCCCTCTCCTTATTCGCGAAAGTGTCGCCACAGACTTCTCCCCTGTAACTGACCTTTCTATAAATGAAATTCCTCGTGATAACCCTGTTGCGAATTAACCCTTCTCTTCTTCTGCTGTCAATGCCTCTTCTCTTGACACTGCCTCATTGATCATTAACCTTCATCAAATTTCATCTTCGGATGATACATCTATGACGAAAGATGATTCAACTCTCCCATCTTCTGTCATCATCACTTCTTCATCCGAATCTTTCCCTTTTACTAAAGAAAATCTGGAAGGGATGGATATTGCTTTCAAGGTTTTATCAGATATTCTGGATGATGTTAAGAAAGCTTCCATTGATCCTATCAAATCTGGTGTCTGCGAAATTTTGAGTAAATATTTTGGCTCTGACAGAATGGTTTCGCAAACATCCTTAGAAAATGAAGTTGAAACTTTGAAGAATAACCTCCAAGCCATGACCTTGAGATGTGATACTCTTCATCTTGAAAATCAAAAGCTTCAGAATGTTTCGCTGGATCGTGACAATCTTCGCAAGAAGAACGAGGAATTAAAAGGTATAACTTTTTTTTTTTAAATCCCTTGTTCGCCCTTTAAGCTTTAAACCAGAAACGAAAAATGGAGATATATCAGTTTGAATCCGTCGCTGAAGAAACCCGAATGGATAGAGATGCTTAGATGGATCAATATAACCAATTAGATAATCTTCACACATACTTTGTTGATCAAGTAGATAATCTTACCAAGGAGAATGCTCAATTAGTTCAGAAGCAAAACTTATTAAGTAGTGAATTATCTCGCCTCTCTTACTCTTTGACTAAAGCTAATCTGGAGTTGGAAACTTTATCAGATGAGAATGAAACCCTATCTCAAAAGAAGCGAATTCTTTTAAATAAGGTGGCGATCTCTTCGCAACAGCTTAACATTTGTCAAAAAGTATGAGTAAGAACAATCTCTCTGTTCGTTGAGAAGTAAACTTAAAGAAGTCATTGTTGAGAGGGACAAACTTATTCAAGGTAGAATAACTTTAAGTGTAAAGGAAAGCCAACCCAAGGATCAATATTCCAAGCTATAAGAATCCTACTCTTCTCTTGCGAAGGAAAACACCTTACTCATTTCTAATGAAAAGAATTTGCGATCTCGACTGAAAGGTTTGGTTGGAGATAAGTTTGACAATGCCATGGACCACTTGGAGAATAGTTGTTTGTCTTTAACCCAATATCTTATCTCGCAAAAGAAAGGTAGTCATAAAATTTGACTGCCTCAACCATTTTTTCTTTGTTAAGTCTTTTTATGATATCTTCCTTGCAAATTCTTCGCCTGAATGATTTTCTTTATTCTTTGTTTTTGCAGAATCTGAGAAAAATTTTCGCTCCTCCCTTTCTACTTAGGAATCTAGATATGCCAAAATTCGCAAAGAGAATCCATTACTTGCCTCTACCCTTGCTCGTTCTCACGATCGGGCAGAAAGAAAATTTGATTATCTTGCCTACTCCAAAGATATACAAAGTAGGAATCACCAGAAAGCACTCCTTCGCCAAGTTCATCTCAGGTTTGAAGTCCTTGTGAATGATATCTTATTGTCCAAATCTCTTGCTCATATATCTGTCGAACCTTTGGAAGTAAATGATGATGAAGTTACTTGTTCTCCTGATAGTGATTATCATTATGAAAGTGGCGAAGATTTCGCAAATGAAGAGGAAGTTCCTCCTAATTATGAAGCTGTTGATAATAACCCCAATGAAGAAGAAACTAGAATAAACAAGAATGAAGGAAGGACTGGCGAAGCTGAAAAAGCTGGCGAAAGTGAGAAAGCTGGTGAAAGTGATAAAATTGGTGAAGAATGTCCATTATCTCCTTTTGGTGAAAAAGTTGATGTTGAGGCTTGAACTTCTTTTGTAATTTTACTTCTTTGGATTACTTCATCTTTATAACTTTTTGCCAATGGTGTACTTCAGTCATCTTTGAGATGTATTTACTCTTTTATTATTCTGCGTACTAGCGAGGAAGATAATGCTTGTTGTTTAACAATTCCCATGCTGCCTCTCATTATCTTTCTTGCGATGAAAGATCTGCATAAGTAATAGTTAATTCTTAATTTTTTTTTTTTTTTAGATCATGTGGTCTTATTTTGCCTTCCTAGTTAAAGGTCTTATTGTGCCACCTCTTGTCATTGCGACAAAATCGCAGGACGTCTTTGCATTTGCATGCAAAAACCCATTGATCTTGCCTTAACTCTCTCTTTGAAATTTTTGTTGCGACAATATGACAGGCCTAAAAATTCTCGCGAAAATAAAGCCCCATGACATTGCCGTCTTGCGACGAAATCGCAGGACGTCCTTACACTTTCATGTACTGACCCATTGATCTCGTCTTATCTTTTTCTTTTGTATTATTGCCTCTTCAGGATTGTCGCAAAAATATGACAAGCCTAAATTTTCTTGCGAAAATAAAGCCTCATGACATTTGCGTCTTAAGACACTTATCAGCTCCCTAAAGGAGGGTGCCGCCCTTATCTTCCCCCTGGTTGCCCCTTCAAGGATGCGTACCTCTACCATACAAGGTTGGCTCCTCCCATCCGGTCTTAACAACAACCAGTTGTTTTCGCAGCCTCTTATCCCTTTTGCCTATAGGGCTTATGGTTACGAGACTGCACCCTAAGTGGAGTTTTCTTTCAGCCGAAAAGATAAGCCAAGACTTGCCAAGAATGGCCGAGACGTTTCAAACGCCCCTGAGGCACTCTTGGCTCAACCGTGTACCTCGGCGCCTTGATCAGATGCTGACTCCTTAGAAGAGACCCTCAGTCGTCCAACCTAAGTCATAAGCTTAGGTTGAAAATCCAAGGTACCTCTCCTGGATGGGATTTATTGACCTCAATTCTCCATGACTCAAGATCCAGGGGCGGTGTAACATTTTCCCTGAGCCATGCAACAGGTACCCCCTTTTATGACGCACTTTAGGTCTTACATTTTCCTCTTGCGAAATTTTGATTTCGCGAACTAGGGTGTACGCCATAGCAGGTTCGCCCCTTTCTAGTATGCCATTGATCTTTCATCATCTATGCGAAATTTTCGCATGTTCTTTCTTTGTGTTGTAATCTCGCAATAATTCTTTCACAAGATTTTCATATAGATTCATTTTGCTTCAATCATACATCATTTCGCAATCTATTCTTTCCTCACGATTTTTTACGGGTAATATCTCTTTAAGTATAACCTGTTCCATGGTCTATCGAATCTGCGCTCACATTTTTACCTTCAGGGTCCATCAATCTATATGCCCCTGTTCCAACTATATCCTTAATGATATAAGGTCCATCCCATTTTCTCGCAAGTTTTCCACCACTTTCTCGCTGATATATTGGTGTTTCTCGCAGCAACAAGTCACCTGGTTGAAATTCACGTGTTTTAACACGTTTATTATATTCTCGGGCTAATCTTCGCTGGTAATTTTCTATATGATGTAGAGCTCTTTCTCTTTTTTCTTCTAATTCATCTAACTTAGTTAAAATAATACCCTTACTAATATTTTTCTCCCAAGCTTCTCTCTTTGTTGTTGGAATAATAACTTTTGTTGGTAGTACAGCCTCAACTCCATATGTTAAACAGAAAGGTGACATTCCCGTAGCTTCTCGCCTGGTTGTGTTGTAAGCCCATACTGCATTATGCAGGCTCTATTATGCCCTTCTAATTTCTTCTTCAATATATCTGCGATTGTCTTATTTGTTGCTTCTGCCTGTCCGTTGGCCTGAGGGTATAAAGGAGTTGACTTCCCACATTTTATCTTAAATGCATTAAGTAACAGTTCTATATTGCAATCCCTCAAAACTGTTACCCATTATCAGATACCAATTGTGCGGGGATTCCAAATCTGCATATGATATTCTCAAATATGAATGTAAAAACGTCTTTGTCGTGAATGTGTTGTACTGCCTTTACTTCTGCCCATTTTGTGAAATAGTCTGTAGCGACAATCAAATATCTTCTTTGTCCAGACCCCGGTAAAAACGGTCCCACAATATCTAAACCCCATTTTCCAAAAGTCCATACACTTGTTGAAGATGTTAATGGTGCTCCAGGTGCATGTATCTTCTTTCCGTGCCTTTGGCAATCTTCGCAACGTCTTGATATTTGTTTCGCATCTTCATGCATATATGGCCAATAATAACCTTGTATTTTCGCTTTGTATGCCAAAGATCTTCCGCCGCTGTGATTACCACCATCCCCACTATGTAACATCCTTAATACTTCTTCTCCTTCTTTTCGTGTCAAACATTTGAGTGAAGGTCCGTTAAAGGATCTCCGGTACAGTATCCCATCTCTTAGTTCATAATTTGTCGCACAGCTTTTTAATTTGTGCGCCTCAAATCTATTCTTGGTGTTTCTCCTCTCATTAGATATGCATGAAGTTCTGCTCTCCAATCTTCGATATTGGGTGTTTGTTCTCCATCTTCTATTATCATTACATCTACCTCTTCTTCTTCTTCTTCTTTATTGATTGATGGTGATAAAAATGTCTGTATCTTTATGCATCTCGCAGTTGGGTTTGTCATCATACTTGAGATAAAAGCAAAAGCATCTGCGAGTCTGTTATCTTTTCTTGATATGTGTCTCCATTTTATTTTTGGGATTCTCGCTGACAATTCTTCAACAAGTTTCTTGTATTTCTTCATGGATGATTTATTTGTAGTGTATTCTCCTTTTATTTAACGAATGACTAGTTGCGAATCACTGGTGATTCTCACATTTTCCAACTTCATTTCTATTGCGAACTTCGGGCATGTATCATGACTTCATATTCGTTTCATTATTGGTGGATGTAAACTCCAATCTGAAGGAAAAAGCCATTTTGTTGCCCTCTGGAGAAATCAAAACAATTCCAACTATGTTACCTTCCCCATTTGATGATCCATCTACCAATATTTCCCATCTATTTGGCTCTGTTAATAGATCTCTCGGATTTCCATATTCTTTTTCTACATCCATCATTTCTTCCATGACTTCATCATCTTCGAAGGAAATTTCGCTAAGAAGTCTCGCAACAAATTGCGATTTGGGTGAAGATAATATTTCATATTTGATTTTGAAATGTCCAATTTGTGCATTCAATCTCTCAACTCTGCCTGATCTTTTTGAATTCTTCATTACTGACTCGATTGGTATTTTTGTCAATACCCTTATTTCATGTGCACGAAAATATATGCGAAGTTTAAATCTTGCATAAACTAATGCCAAAATTAGCTTTTCAATTTTTGAGTAATTTTTCTGCGGCATTGAAGGTTTTTTGATGTAATAAATTGGTTTTTCAACTCCTGCGTCTACTCGTAATAACACAGCACTTAATGCATGCGAAGTTGTCGCAAGGTAGATTAATAATTCTTCTACTGGTTCTGCCTTTTGCGAAATAGATATATTCGTCAGATGTTCTTTTATTCCTTGAAAAGCTTTCTCACATTCGTCTGTCCATCTACACTTCGTAACCTTTTTGAGTATGTTGAAAAAATGTTTACATTTGTCTGATGATCGCGAAATGAACCTTCCCATCAAAGCTAAGAGCCCATTTAACTTCTGTATATCTTTTACCGTCGCTGGTGTTGGCATGTCACGAACCGCTTGCACTTTTCTCGGATCAACTTGTATTCCTTCTTTTGATACGATGTAGCCTAAAATTTTTCCTGACGCAACCCCAAAGATACACTTTTCTGGATTTACTTTGATGTTAAAATATCTCATATGTTCAAAAATTTCCCTCAGATCTTGGACATGATCTTTTGCTTCTTTACTTTTATTAACATATCATCCACATACACTTCCAATGTTTTGTGTATCCATTTCGCAAACACCTTCTCTACCATCCTTTGGTATGTTGCTCCAGTATTTCGCAAACCAAATGGCATTTTTGTATAACAATATAACCCTTTTGGAGCGAAAAAAGCAGTTGGCTCCTAATCTTCTTCAGCGAGAGGGATTTGATTGTAGCCTTTGTATCCGTCTAGAGAAGATATTCTATCATTTTTCGCTGCTTTGATTCGACCATTTGTGGAATATCCAGTAACGGAAATGTCTTTTGGACAAGCTTTATTTAGATCAAGTAAAATCTATACAAATTCTTATCCCCTTTTTCTTCTTTGGTACCACAACCATGTTTGCTATCCACTCTCTGGATATTTTGCTTGTCTTATGATTCCGCCTCAAGCATCTTCGCAACTCTTCTTCTATTTGAGGATGATATCTTGTTGCGATTTTTCTTATCCTTTGTTTGAATGGCCTCGCATTTTTGTCAATCTCCAACCTATGACACGCCACGGACGGGTCTATTCTGCATCTCATCCATGTTCCACGCAAAAATATCTTTAAATTCTCGCAATGAGACCAATAGTTCTTTCTTCTTCATCCGCCTCCATCTTAGTCCCAATTTTTAGTATTTTGGGATCTTCTTCGGTTCCAACATTCACTTCCTTTGTTGGTTCCGCTGCATGTAACTGGTCTTATGTTCTCCCATAGGTGTGGGTTCTTTTATCTCCTTCGCAGGCTCATTCCCTTCTCCCGAAATTTCTTGGGTATTCCTTTTCCTTCCTCTCGCTCTTATCATATAAGCTCTAAATTCTTCTTCTTTCTTTGCCTCCTTCGCTACTTTTCTCGCGATTTTTTCGCTTCTTTGCACGTCCTTCATCTTGTTTCACCTCAATTTGATAACATAATCTCGCTTTATCGCCTCCCCTCTAATTTCACCAATCCCACTTGGCATAGGAAATTTAATGCATCGATGTAATGTTGATGCTACTGACTTTAATTGCATGTATTCATGGCCTTCCCAACAAAGATGTTGTACGGTGATTCCATATCCACTACGCATAGTGCCACTTGTGTTTCAATCTCTCCTAGCGAAATTCGCACCTCTATTTCTCCTTTTGGTTTTGTTGTAGATTTGCCAAAGCCATGAATATGATAGGTTGAAGGAGACATCTCTTCATCTTTGTATCCCATTCCTCTATATGCATGGTAAAATATTATGTCGGCCGAACTCCCTGTATTAACCAGAGTTCTGTTTACCGCCCATTCTTCTATAGTTTTTGCTGATTTCTCCTTTTCTTTCCGTGTGGTTACTGTGATTACCAAAGGAGATGTGTGGTTTAAATTTTCTCTTGGTACCTCTGCTGCTGTGAATGTAATCTTCTGTTTTCCCAATCTTTCAAGGGTGAATCTCGTTTATGTATTCTCCCTCTGATATTTTCATGGAATTCATTAATCATTGTTTTTGTAATCAAGCTACACTCCAACTTTCTATTACATTCCTTGATTTTAATTTTCTCTACTTTAACTGATTTATCAATTTGTTTCATCATTTTCTTGATTTGAACAATCTTAATAACAATCTTTAATCTTTAATCTTCAATCCCTGTTTCTAGCGCTATTATGTGATTGCAGGAATTCCTACAATACATCCCTCATAAGAATTCATAATATTCAACTCATCTTTAAGATCAATAATCAACCTTTTTATTAATTGAGTTAGAAATTTTACAAGAAGGAAGTGAAATTAAGAATATAATTGCAACTCTAGACTTTCTCTCTCCTCAAAACTTTCTCTCTACTCTAAAAATATCTCCCCCTCTCTTAAGCCTACTCGGTCCTTTATATAGGACATTACATAGTGGATGATGACTAAAGTTTGTCCTTTATTTTCGGATCGGCTTGCGACATTCTCGCAAGTATTCAAATGTTAAATCTCGCAACACTCCTAAATCTCGCTAGGTCTTCACATCTTTCTCGTGTTCAGGCTGTCGTCATCTGTTGCGTCATTTTTATTACCAATCTGCGAAATCTTCGCAGTGTGTTGTTCAAGGATTTCGCAAGGATATTAATGTTGCGATATTCTGATCCTACACTAGTAGTTTTCCAAACGCAAATTTCTTGGGAACTATAATTAGTCCAAAATGTCAAAACATTCACCAGAGCCATAAGTCACTTTAATGGTCGGTAAAATTATTGTTGGGGTTACATTTTCCATGTTCAATACATGTACTTTGGTGTCATTACTGTCGGGGAAAAATTACATTTTCTTTTTCTCATGATATATATCTCCCTTTTCACATGCTTTACATGAGTCGGTAAGTCTAACCCTCATTACTTCGGGATTCTTTCCATTTTCAATTTTCTACATTAAGCTTAATTTGAGAAATTTCTTTATCTCAACAGGCCAAGAGAATCTCACTATACATGTCAACCACTTACGTTAGGATGAATATATTACTAAAGATAGTCCTCTTGTTGTCATACTTCAACATATACTGGTTCGTTAGTATCATGGATGAAGTAGAGAAATGGAAATTTTCTGACTCATATCATATTTTGTGAGTTCTTCCACAAAAATTTGAATACATGTGATTTTATTTGAACGTATTTTTGAAACTACTGACAAATTAATAGTCGAGCAAATGGATTACATTCCACGGAACATTCAAATTATGGAAAGAAAATATCAAGTACGCAATAATGGTCCAAGTACTTCTAAATCCCAAATGAATACATACATTGGAATCGAGTTGGTACAACCAATTGAACAAAAGATAAACATCATTCAACCATAGCCAATATCATACTCAAGAGAACAAAATAATATTTAGACCAACATACTTAATAATCGGGATCAGCACTCATAATTTTAATTTGGCCGTTTATGGACTTATCTTAAGAGGAAAAAAAACAGAACTAGGCATGTTCTAAAAAAAAAAAAAAAAAAAGCCCAGCAGGTATTTAATGTAAAAATCCACGTTACATTAGTGACATACCTCGTATATTGGTTGGTTCCCGGTGTATATGTATATACACATAACCGGAACAGCCTTGGTCGCGCATATCCCAAAGAAATGGAAACAGAACAGAACAGGCCACTGCTAGAACGCGGTCGGAATAGAATAGTCCACGGGCTGGAACGGGGTCGGTACGAAACAGGTTCGAGTTGGACAGGACCGGTTCAGGTTGAACTGGATCGGGTCGGCTGGACTGGACTGGTTTGGGATGGGCCGAACCGGTTGGCTAGACCAAAACGGGAGCCGGATCGGAACGGGATAGGACATGAGCCGTATCGGAACGGGATAGGACGGGAGATGGATCGGAACGGGATCGGACAGGAGCTGGATCGGAACGGTACAGGATCGGGTCGGCTGTTCTTTTCCACTCTTCTTCCAGATGAGTGTTCTTTTTCCTCTTTCACGAGAACATGGGTGTTCTTTTTCCTCTTTCCGCCGATTTGTCCCAAATTCCAAACCATTGCCCTCACTAGTACGTACATACACAGTGCAACAAAGATTAGTACACAGTACAGTTCGACAAGGATTAGTACAAATAATCCCTAATTCATACAAAGTACCAAACAATTACAGATTACAAAAGATTAATCAATCAAAATAATCCCTAATTTATAATCAAAATAATACCTAATTAATTTCGCCTAGAAACGGATTGATTAAATCAAAATAATCCCTAATTCATAATCAAAATAATACCTAATTAATTTCGCCTAGAAACGGATTGATTAAATCAAAATAATACCTAATTCATAATCAAATCAATTTTCACCTACATTTTTAATATCCCAACGTTTGTGCCAAAATCAAAAAATGGGAAAAGAAAAAGGAAAAAAAATAAAATAATCCAACTTAGCTTATTTGATTCCGGCGTTGATGGAAATCATCCATGTAGAGAAAGAAAAAAAAATCAATCGACCCATATAGCTCTGCGGTACAGCTTCGTGCATGATAACGTTTTGCAGTGGAATTATAGGAGAAAGTAGAGAGGCAAAGTAGTTTCCATTCATCAAGATAATAGGGTTATATAGAACAATATTCTTTTATATACAAGTAGGAAGAAGACCCTAGACACTATATTGGGCCGCACATCCATAGGCTACAAGCCCTACAACACGAGTATATTTATGGAAAATTTAATTTTTCACAAGAACAAAAGATGATAATTGCATATATCACAGTAATAATATAAAAAAAATCAAATTATCACATAAATATACTGTAAAATCTACGTACCAGCTTCAGTAGTGCATTTAGAGGTTTTTGCCTCTCTGATTTTCCTGTTCTTTTTGGATGGACAATTAGAGAACTTTGGGTTTCTTGTTCTACACTTCTTTTTAGAAGAGATTTTGGAAGTTATAAGGACTCTTGTTTTCCTTTTCTCTTTAGATATGATTTAGGGGTTACTGGGTCTATTGTTTTCCTTTTCTTCGGATGCTGAACCTCGAAATCGTCTTTGGTACTGGATTCACTGAGTACAATATCTTTGTCACATTCATTTTTCATTTTGTTACTACTCCATGCAACAAACGATTCAATGTTTCAGTCAAAAATCAGATTAAGCAATACATGTGATAATTTTATAATTCACAGTTTTCATATTGTTACTACACTGTGATAATTAAGAATACATGTGAAAACTAAGAATTTCAGGTATGACATAACAAACCCAATCATTCAAATGGTGAATCACATTGAGAAAACAACACGCATGATCATTTGAACTAAAAATAATATGATCAAGATTATCAGAAGAAGAAAAAAAGATGATCAATAAGATGATATGCATAATTCAAAAAATCACAATCATATTCTTTTCTAAACGATTTACATGATAATTAAGATAAATAACATGATTACTATGAGTATCATCTGTTTCTTTTTTACTAATGAATACGTATCAACATCACAATAAAGAAAAAGTGTGAAAAATCAAATTGAACTGGTTTTGCAACCCATTATTAATGATTACGTATCCACTGTGATGTTTGGAAAAAATCTCAAATTAAAGTGCGAAAATCAAAGAACTTACCACATCTGTTGGTGGATGCTCTGAGTATGTCGAATGGTTTTAATGGCTTCTCATTGAACTGTTTAGGATAAAGAACAAAAGTTAGAGAGGAAGACGGCTTGATAAACAAGAGTTGCATGATTTGTGGAATTCCTAAATCTTTGCTCCTTTGACTCTTTTCACGGCCCATATAAAAAGCTAATTTTCTTAAAATAACAAAATATCAGATGCTAAATTATGAAAGGTTAAATTAGTAAACTAATATAACTGGGTTCTAGATATTATGAATCTTAATGGTAGGCTACTCATATAATAAAAAGGAGAAATGGGCTATAAATAAGTTCCCCCATAACAATACTATGTACTGCTTGAAATAAATAAATAAAAAAAAAAATAAAAAAAAAAAAAAAAAAAATTTATTAAGCATACAACAACGATATTAGAAGCTCAGCCATATAGAATACCGTATAAGTTGGATACAAATCTCTTGATGGCTAAAAGAGATATGGATCAAGTTGATGGTCGTCAGCTTATTGACTCATAGTCTCATTCCCTACACAAGATTCTTACATACTTTCCCATTCAAGTACATGCAAAAAAAAAAAAAACCAACGAGTCCTGCTGTCACGCGCGCGTCGGCGTGACAGCGCAAATGAACTCGCGGCTGGTAGCCGTCCGATTCTCATCATCTATTTAAGTTCTTAGTAATAGGATATTTCGTTATTTTTTTGGAAAATATATTAGTTAAATACCCTTAAACTTTCTATTTAACTTGAAATGAACCTTGTACCTAAAGTCAGATTTACGGTTCTTCTGCGCATCATCTTCTCAACTATCAACTATGGGAGGCAGAGAACCTTATTTCAGTTTATCATTTTATAAAAAACAAAAAAATCTTTTCCAACTTGCATATTAGTTTAATTTCGTCTTCGTCATCCTCACCACCATTTCCAATAGCTAAAGGCACGAATATTTTTAATTGGGGTTCTTGTGGTTGAGATGAAAAAAATTGAAATTTGTGGGAAAGCAAGGAATGGATTTAGAACGAAGCTCAGGCTGAATAGAAATTTCCATTTGATTCGTCTAACAAAGACTTCAAATAGGAGATCTAATTAACTTTAATTAATCTTGTTTCTCTTACTTAGGTTTTGAGGATGATGTTGATAATGAATTATGAATTTTGATGGAAAAATACAAAAGTTTTGCATAATCAGTAACAACATATTGTTTATATCATTGGTGATAAAAATTAATCCCATGTTAGAACGGACTTTTCCAATCCGTCTTCTCTTTCATCTCACTCACCCTGCTTGGTTCAAATGTTTCTGTCCCTCCTGTGTGTATACTAATAGAATTTACGTTCTTCATAATGAAATTTCGCCGTCACGCAGACGCGCATGGCAGATGATAAGAACAACGGCTATCAGCCGCGAGTTCATTGAAGCTGTCACGCAGACGCGCGCGTGACAGCATGACTCAAAACGAAAAGAGAAACAGAAGTCATTATTTGAATAGACAACTATAATCTTGTTATGGTTAGATAAAACAACTCATAAGAAAAATAATAAACAAAATACGAGATTGAAAGTTTTTTTTTTTTTTTTTATAATCTGTTTCACGCTGCTGTATTGCACGGCATTGAGAAAAATAAAAAAACTAAAATATTTTTCTTCTTAGAGCTTTAAAGACGGGGGGTCGTATAACTCGGTGTAGAGCGTGCTGATCACGTCTTATAAAAGGAGAAGGAGACAGAAAAGAGAGAGTGATTTCTTATTAATGTGTGTCTATAATACAGTGTTTAAGCCTTTATTTATATAGATAGAAGACTTGGTGTCCAAGATAAGTAAACCATAAACTTAGACACGAAGGGCATCTTAGTAAATAAATAATGGTTTATAACAAACCCGCTATAGTTGGGTTGGTAGTTGGTATTAGCTAAAACCCGACCCGCCCGACCCATGTGCAACTCTAATTGGATGCGGATGAGGCAAAACCCGGCCCTAGTCTATGTGTATCCTTAAAACTTTTTTTGTAGCCCATTTTTCTAAATTTTTATCTATCAAACCCACCATTAAGATTGGATATATACAAAACCCATATTTAGTAATAATAGGATCAGATTTACATGATTAGCCTTTTGGTTAACGGATTACTCAAAAAAGAAAAAAAGAAAAAAAAAACAGTTGTGAAAAAGTCAAAACTCTTGAATTTAAGAAACTCCCTAAATTCACTCACATGCCACTAATACCGCCCACTTTCAACTTAGTTTGTTATATTTATACCGCCATTAATCTAGAATTTAGTTTATCACACTATTTTTTTTCTTCTTTCCTCATAAAATCAAAAACCTGATTTAAGAACTAAAAAGCCTTTCCTAAATCATTCCCTTACATAAAAAAAAACGAGATTAGATCTAATTCTTAAAAAAACTCGCCTTAAATAACTCTTCTAAACAAATGACCTTACATCACTCCCTTAAAAGCCTTTCCTAAATCATTCCCTTACATAAAAACTCTAATTAATTCTTTGAAATAAAAAAAAAAAAAAAGGAAAGGAAAACTCTAATTATCACCCTAGCGGTTGAGCAAAAGACTAAATTGAAAATTAACTAAGATAGTAATCGATTCATAAGTTCTTATACCATTTCCCTAGCAACAAGAGAAAACTCAATAATATCTTAATAATGCACAAGTGATGTATATCTAGCAACAAAATTAGAAGAAGAGGAGGAATCACAACTCAAACACCAAAGACGAAGGAAGAGGCTATTGAATAATTAAGGAATGACTACACAAAATCATGAATTCATTTCAAGAAATCAAAACAAGAATCAAATATATAGAAAACTCTAATTATCACCCCTAAAATAACTCCAATTATCATGACAACATTGACAAGCAATTACTACTAATTGAAAGACACTTACTACTTCAAAAGATCAAAACCCTAGGTAGGAGAGAATCACTTTGGTAAGTAAATCAAGTTCATGGAGTTTTCACACATTAGTAACAAAAAGAACTCCAATTATCACAAAAATTGGGAAAGGTTGCAATGGGAAAACTCCACTTATCACCCCACGTGATATCCATGAAAATGGTAATTATCATAGATTTATTTTAAGGTAAACCTAATGATAAAAAGAAAAAAAAGAAAAACAATATATATGTACAAAAATATCAAATGGGAAGTCTAAGTAGTACTCACAGCATCACTCACTAATAAAATTGAGAAATCAAACGTTACGCTGACCAGACAACTAGCATAAATTCTGTTTTTAAACTAGCGAATTTGATTGTTCTATAGTGCAATTTAATTGGCAGTGTCGTGGATGTGTTAAATTCTCAGAACAACACCTTGATCTCGTCAATTTTCCATTTCTTTGAAATATGGAAATGCTATTGGAAAAAAAAAACTCCATGCAGAAGAACAACGAGTTAAAGAAGGTACGATATAATCACTGTAGTTGTTGTAATCATCAATTCAATGGGGAACAGAAGGTAATTGGTGAGGAGTGAAACTAGGCAGGATGCGCACTAACTAGAGAAATGAATTTCAATGAAACGGGCCCCTAGCTCAGCTGGTCATCCCCGTTCCCCAAAGTTTAATGCGCTCCAGGAGGTCCCAGGTTCGAGTCCCCAATGGCGTAATATTGCAGGAATTAACATGGAAGGTAGTGTTAGTTTGCCCCCTTGTGACACAATCTCAGCCCCCCTCCCGTCGTTTCGGCTCCCTTGGCTAGGTTACCCATGAGGCTCGCTGGTAGGTTAGCACAGCAACCTGTTCAATTAATGTAGTAGTATGTCGTTGGAGCTTAGCTTGTTAGGCTTCCAACTAGTTTCATGTAATAATATTTAAATAAGTATACATAAAGAAAGATGACAACATGATCATTAAATTTCGCAATTAATGGGAATAACTTCCCCTAGCGAAAATTATGGGAGTAACATTAATTTGACGAAAAGTATGTTAACAATTTGACGGAAAACATGGTAACAACTTTCATTGACTGGATTATCAGATTATTTATTTAAAAAAAAAAACTTATATTAATAATTCGTAATTAATTAAGGATAAATTAGTCCATCTTAAAGTAGGAAAGAGATAAGTCTAATCTAGAATATTAATCTTAACCGCATATCTAAATTTTTGGGCTACATATATATACCATCTTAATGATGGGTTTCAGGAAGAGGGAGGAACCAAAGTTGGATTCCTCCGAAATTTCCACATATCCTTAAACCCTGGGCTTGAGAGGAAGAAAAAAACTGGGCCTGAGCCCTTTTCTCTTTTCTCCGTTTTCTCCCGCAGTTAAAACCCCACAAATTGACTGCTTCACAAAGACAGAGCTAAACCCTTGCGCGGCGCCTACATAGAGAAACAACACATCATGACTCTAATAGCTGGTTCTTGGGAGAAGTTTCTATGGGGATTCAAGCTCAAATCTGAAACCCTAATCCCACTTTTCTCATACCCATCTCATATCTCAGCAATCAAATGTGTTGCCATCTCTGGTCCGGTAGCGGTCTCTGGTGGAGCAGATGACTTCATTAAAGTTTACAATATATCCACTTCTTCAGAAGTTGGATCTCTCATGAACCAAACAGGAGCTATCACTTGTGTTTCTTTCTTTAACTCATCTTCGCTTTCTTACCCTCGTAATCTCCTCGGTGGTTCTGAAGATGGTACTGTCAGTATCTATGATGCTGATCCTTTTGTGCATTACAAAAGTATACAAGCTCATAGAAAAAGTGTTAATGATTTGAGTATACATAAGTCTGGAAAGTTGGCATTGAGTGTTGGTAGAGATTCTTGTTTAGCTATGTCGAATTTAGTCAGAGGAAGAAGGAGTTTTTGCTGCAGGTTAAATAAAGAAGCTTCAATGGTGAAATTTGATTCAGATGGGAGTAAATTCTTTTTGGTCATTGAAGATAAGATTTGTATGCATGAAGCTGAGGATGCCAAGTTGGTTTTGGAGATGGAAAGCCCGAACCAGAAGAGAATTCTTTGTGCTGCTGTATCTGCCAATGGACTGTTAACTACTGGCGGCGAAGACTGTAATGTCACAGCATGGGATCCAACCAGTGGGAAGGTAGCATATTGTATTCAGAAAGCACATTCAAACCGTGTGAAAGGAATTTCGGTCCTGTCGAGAAGTAGCAGTACCATTGATGATGTGGAAAACTCTGAATCTCCATATCTAGTAGCATCTGCATCGTCAGATGGAGTCATAAGGGTGTGGGATGTTCGCATGGTTAAAAAGGAGCAGCCAAGTCCATTTGCAGAGGCAAACACAAAATCTAGGTTGACGTGTCTTGCAGGATCCTCCATCAAACACCTGAACTCTGCGGGAAATTCCTCAAAGTAAGATGAGGAAAATGATTATGCGCTGAGAAAAAGGCAACACAGCCCCCTTATTTCATGCTCCAAAAGTATTCGTGCAGGATCAAGGATCTTTTACAGTGGTCGGTTTACTGATTCCATTCTTCAACCTTCAGTTTTGGTATGTTAAGGAACATAAGTTAGTACATGTTTTTTATTTTATACAGCATTTAGTTTAAAATAAGCAGGTATAGAAAAGTTCTGTAACAAATTTCTCAAGGCACAATTTGTATTCGATTGCCCATTTAATGGTTTCTCCATTTAAAAGAATATTATGAACTTCTCTCATCAAGAAGAGAGTTTTAAATGTTTGATTCAATTTGAATAGAAAATATTATTTATAGACGAAAAATATATTAAAACAAAAGTTCTGCTCAATCAGTCCTTTCAGTACAAATGCACCAGTCCTAAAATTTGTAGCTTGTGCTGAATGATTAGTATACTAGAAATGCAATACACCAGTCCTAAAATTTGTAGGTCTCAACCAGTTAGGCACTGCAAACCTGCCTGGAGAATGTGCATCAGCTCCGGTCAGCTGTGGGTAAGGATTTTGCAATCCTCACCCAACGTAATCCTCTTCATCATCTTAATATTTCTAGTTGGACTTGGAAAAGTATCTTGCAGGGCTTAGATATTGTTAGAAATCATTCTTTCGCTGGTCATTTGGATAGTGCCATAGTGTCTCCATACTTGTCCTACTCACAACCCTTATATCCTAACTCTATGAATTTCCATTTGGTCTGTGAACTTTTCCTGCCCAACACTGTGTCATGGAACAGCATCAAATATCTTGAAGATCACTTGATTTGGTCACCAGCCAAAAATGGAATCTCAGTCAAAAGTGCTTATAATACTGTCCGCAGCTCTACTAGTACTAGTAATAGCAACATCAATGTGAACCATGATGTCTGGGAAACCTCTTTAGGGATCCTCCAGCTCCTCATAGGGTAGACACTTCCTAAAATATAGGTACTTTGTGCTCTCCGTGGACAAGATCACAATATCTTCTCCACTGCAAGTATTCCAGAAGAATCTGGATGCAAGTAAATGCCAACATAAGCTCCTTTCAAAACTTCAGGAGTTCAGCTCACATTGGATCTCTGGATCTCTTCTTGGTTTCTTCCTACCAGGATAGCAGGCCTAATCCTAGATGAAGAAGACCAGAGAGAATGGAAGAAAATGTGTGCTCACATATTCCAAAACCAATTCTCAGTGGTAAGCCCACTGCTCAAAGAATCAAGATCATGACTGCCAGTATTAAAATTCAAGAGAGTAAACTCAGTTGAAATCAAAATTGCTATTAATGGTCGTCTCCTGTGACTTCTCTACAAACACTGCTGAGCTGGGTCCAATTTTGCATGGTTCTGCAGGAAAATGCAGGGGAATCAAGTGAAATTTAGATCAATAGAGCATTGGGAGAGCAGCAATGACAATGATTGGCTCTCAGGGCTGTCAAATGGGCCAAACGGCCCAAACAGCATCATCTTCACACAGTTTCTTTTGAAACCAACTCCTATATCATAGCTAGAGCTATCACAGATGCAATTGCTAATGCACAGTAGGAGGCTTACTGCAGAAAGAAAGCATCTGCTTCTGGAGATTGTTGTTTGGGGTCCTAATTATGTTCATACCATAGGTAGTAGAGCTGCTTATGATATAAAACCAGGCTATTTGCTTCTACTCTCTCAATGAGGATACTGAAAACTGGATGTTATTGCAGTACTGCAGTACTAGAAGTAACTGTTTTTAAGGCACCAAGGAGAACATTCTGATCTAACAATGAAAAATAAAACAGCTAGGCACCAAGCTCTGATTTTTAAGGCAGCAAAATGGTTACTTGAGCTGCCCAGAAATGGCTTGTCATCAATCAGGGAACAGTATCACACTCTCGACATAAAAGTTTAAGACCCAACAATGAATAATAAGAAGATAGAATTGGACAAGCAATTTATATTTTTCTAAATCTCATGCTGCAAAAACCACTAAAAGAATTTGTAGTACCCACACAGGGACTTGCTATAAAAATGCTTTTACATTAAAAAAGACAAGGAGAACATTCTGATCTAAAATTAGTTGCTGAACCATCTCCACGTGAGCTACCAAGGACGCGGGGTTTCAGTAGTAACCAAACAAAGCAGGGCAATAGATGACCCTCCTCAAAATAATCAGAACCTAAATGGGTGTTTCATTAAAAAGATTGGGGGGAAAAATGTTCCTCACCGGTGAATTGCAACGAAAGTTGGAACAAGTATACAAATCCCACCAAGCGAACCCTGTAAAAAAAATACTTTACAACTGAGCAAGATCCTGCGGATTTTCAATAGCTTCCTTCAGAATTTGCTCTGCTCTCCTTTTCTTATCATCTTTCTCTTCATCCCTTCGGAACCAAACAATTGGCTTTCCGATGCTGTTTTGAAGAGTCAAATCTACAGGCATTCCTAAGGATTTCCGCCCAATTCCAAATTTAAAATGAACAACCGGTTTCTTGTTTAGAGGACGAACAGCTTTACTCTCACCATCACCCACTTCAGAAGACCCGCTCTTACTTGCTGCTTCAATAGCTGGTGCAAACGTCTCTAGCACGGAGATCCGATTCTCCACTACCAATTCTTTCCGCGACTTAGATGAATGAACATGTACTGGTTCTTCTTCATTATCAGAAGATGTGATAGGTGGAGCAAGAAAAGGATTAGTATCTAATGCTTGGCTAGTACCCTTTCCAACTGAGCTGGGTAACTCTGAACCACTAGAAGCTAACCTCTGCTGCAAACTCAACAATGAACGTTCTGCTTTTCTCCTCTGTCTTGCTTGTTCGATTTTATCTGCTTTAGGATCCCTCACTTTCTCATTCCATACAGGAGTATGAATATAAGTATGAGGATCAGGAAAAGCAGGTAACCAAGCAGGAATATGTTTACCAGCTGGTGTTTCACCAATTTGAAGAAAACTCGGTGTAGCTTTCCGTTCTCTAACAAAAGGAAACCGTGGAACAGTTCTGGCAAACGGAATATCTTTTGCTGAATTCACATAATCCGTTATCTCTCTAACTATACCCGACTCAACTAAACAACGATTCATATCTGATGCGTTAACAAAACCCTGTGAGAAACCCAAATCTTCCAACCCTTGAATTATATCGAAAACATTAGAATCCATTCTTCCAGCCAAATTAGCATAAAAATGAGCCGTTTTCCCTAAATCACAAAGGTAACGAATCACAATGTCAGAAAGAGCATCTAAAGCAGACTCATGAAGGGTTTCAAATCCCGTAGTTTCACATATCTGTGCCACCGCAATTCTCGCAATTGCTCTAGCAAAATCATCTCCACCACCACCACCATTATTTAGCAATAATTTCTTCTTCCCTTTGTTGCTGTTCTGACTTCCATTCTCCTTACCTCCATCATTCATATTCAATACACTTCATATCACTTCACCACAAAGAAACAACACCATATCTCTCTTTGTTCCTCTCCTCTTCTTCTTCACTCAAATCTCCTCCCCTAAGGTTTTCACCAAAATCTTCGTTTAGGGTTTTTAATAGAAATAATCCGTTCATTCAAGAACAAAAACTCTCTGACAATAAGATTCAAAGAATAAACCCTAGACTGATATTGCATTTCAAACAGAAACAAAAAACAAGAAAACTCAAACAAATTTCTAGAGGTGAAGTGTCTTACCAGTAGTAGTTAGGGTTTCAAAAAACCCAAGAATCACCACCTTTCGCACCAAAGAAACCCTAATTTTGGAATAATTGGGATGAAAAATTGGGGGAAATCTAAAACCCTGACAAAACCCTAGAAGAAAATGAAAAGGAGAGATGGTTTAGGAGGTGGTGGTGGTGGTGGTGGTGGTCGTGGTCGCGGTGGTGGTGAGAAGAGGCAGATCCATTAGAGGTTGTGTCTCGTGCTTATTTATAGAACTGCGCTTCTAGTGAACACAGATCGGGAATTTCTAGGGGAAAATATTTTCTTACCTGTGGTGACGTTCCAGAATTGTTATCCTGCTCACGCGTTATTACCGTGTTGCCATATGACGTGGATTGTTTATGTGCTGACGTATAGTGAATAACCACGTGGACAGATACTCACGCCAAGCAGTTGGCAGGGACAGAGTATTACGAGTTTCAAAACTTCCGACCATAAATTTGTTGGGAAATTATATTTGAATCTCATAAACAAAGAGAAGATGAATTTTTAGATCAGCAATGTCAAGAGTTGTTGATCATTGCATGAGCCAAACCAATACCTAAGAAACCCATTATAGGGGCTCCAAGAAGGGGCGGAGCTACGTGGAAGGGTGGGTGTGCAATTGCCCACCCATCTGGTTTCCAAGCCCAATTTTTCATATTTTAGCCAAATTTATCCATTTTGTACCCCTAATTTGTCACCCATTCATGACCTGCCCACCCAATTCTCAAAAGCTGGCTCCGCCTCTGGCTCCAAGAAAAGAGTTTTAAGGGCTCACAAGATGACAAAATCGGGTTATGAAATAGTAATCAACAAAACCTCATATCTAACTATTTTTTGTGATGGCTAAAATACCCTCCATGAATTATAAAATTAAATTCATTATCTTTTCCTTCTCTTTTCAATCATAAATCATGATGAAGATGATGATCATATACAAAAAAACTAAATCCATTATCTTGTCCTTCTCTTTCCATTCATAAATCATGATGATGATGACCATAAAAAAAAACCCTATTATTATTCTTCTTTTTCTTCTCCGTCATGATGAAGATGACGATCATAAAAAGAAAAAACTAAGAAAACCCATCACTTATTTTTGCAAAAAACAGTTTCAGTACTGTCTACGGTTTGGAAAACTCATATTTCCCCACCGTAGACAATTTCCCAACCGTAGACAGTCTACGGGTTGGAAAATTCATACTTCCCAACCGTAGGCAGTTCAGTCTACGGTGGGGAAAATTCATACTTCCCAATCGTAGACAGTTAAGCCTACGGTTGGGAAAATTCATATTTCACAACCGTAGACACTTCTGAAACTGTTTTTCAAAAAACCCAATTCGATCGATTCCGCTTATCCATGCATTGAAACCAATTAAATAAGATGGGCTTTTGATTTTTACCTTATTGAAGTTATTGCGGGTGGATTAAATGGTGTTAATCGATAATGAATTATTTTGAGAATTGACGATTAATCGAAGAAATAAGCGATGGAGGTGATGGGGAAGAAGGAAATGGAAGAATTAAAGGAGAGGAATGAAAACAAATTAGTTTTAGGTTTTCAATATTTAATAGGTTAAGGGTATTTTAGTATTTTCTTATGAATTAGGTCCCCTTATCTTCATTGTGGGATATTTGAATCCTCATTGTGGGATATTTGAATCCTTATTTAGATCCTTATTTGTGGGGGAGCCTTCAAAACTCTTTTCTTAATTAACCCTAAAATTTTGATTAGATTAATTAAGTTTAAATTGATTGAATAGATTAAAACTTATGAATTTTAAGTTATGAAATTTTGTTTTTGATTGAAGGTTTCATAACTAAATCGAGTTCGATTATTGTGCTTAGAGCATCTCCAAGGCCAAAGTGGCCTAAAAGATGATCTTTTCGACCTTGCCGACTTTTTGTTTTTGACATACGGAGATTTAAAAATTTTAGGTATTGCTACAAATCCTATATGTGTGAGTTTTATTTAGATCCTTACAAAAACTAGAAATCATAATTTTCGATTTCTAACCTAATATATCAAATCACACAACACAATGGGTTTGAGTTATATTTATATATATATGTAGCGGAAAGAATAATGATTTTTTACATGAACCATCTGAAGAAGAAGAGTGTGGGGTGTTAGTTTTAGGATTTGTATTTTTTGATAAAGATAAAAATGATTCATTTTTTCCTATTGGTTTAGAAAAATTTATTTAAAAATAATAATTAAAAAAATAGTCAAAAAGATGACGTGGAGGTCATTCTCAAAATCTAAATAAGAATTTTCAAAAAAGACCTTCATATTTATTTTGACACCCTTCCTACTTTACAGGATCTACTGTTGGAGATGGATTTTATCTAAATGAGGGTCTAAAATCCTATGTGTCAAAAGAAAATAAAACTTTCACCCTCTGTTGGAGATGCTCTTAGAGCATCTCCAATAGCGGGTGTTAAAAATCCTACGTGGAATTTTTTAAGACCCTTATATAGGAGGATTTGCACATATAGTAAATGTAGGACTCCATGACTAATAAACCATCTCCAATAGTATAGAGGTTTGACCCTTAAAAAACCTTATGTGATGAAATCTTAACCGTTTAATTACATTTTAATTAATTATTAAAAATAAAAAATATGACGTGGAGGTCATTCGGAGGTCAAGATAAGACTTTCTTCAAAACCTTCAAAATTAGTATTTCATCCCTCCTGTTTTGTAGGACCTACTGTTGGAGATGGATTTAGTTAAAATGAAGGTCTAAAATCCTATGTGTCACTAAAAAATAAATCTTCCACCTTCTATTGGAGATGCTCTTAGTAGTTAAACATGTGTAATTAGACTTAACCTCCAACATTGAATAAGATTCTAGAAATTCAATTCTCTCAAAAAATTTCTCTTATACGCGTTAATTTAACAATAGCTTTCTTTTTTTTTCTTTTTTTTTTTGGAAAAAATACTATCATTTTTTCAATTTAACCTGACTGAAATATTTTTAAAGAAGTTTGGATGAAATGCCTCCATTCTAAATCGACTTCATCAAAGAAATGTCGATTAAAATCTTAGATTTTGTCATGCGGCAGAATCTTTCTAGGTTAATGGAACTGTAATACTAAGAAGATCCCACTCAACAGAATCAATGTCTCTGCCTGTCCTAAAAACCTATATTTAGGACTTAAGTGACACACTACCAAGTCAAAAGCTAATGTTTTCAGAGAGATAAGTCTAACCACCACATGTCAATCTCCCTAAAAGCCACGTGGCAACAGTATTTAGGACTTCCTACCCCTGCCACCCTTGACTTTCATATGTCGACTGTCGTCACCATTTCATGACTTCACTTCAATCGACACACCTAAAGTGTGCCGAACATATACCACCTAAGATTGAATTTAACATGAGCACTTTAGAAACATGCCCACATTCCGCTCCTATTGACCTTTAATTCAAATAAAAGTGTGCACACTCAATCAGAACCTGAAACAAAGATTACTTTCGAGTACAAGCTATACAGCCAAAAATCTTTTCGCTTGTGCTCACTTGACGGGAACTATATTTTCATGTACGATCTGCTTTTCAGAAAACGGCAACCAACATATACTAGTACAAAGGTTATTGCCCCAACTTTTAATTGACTCATTAGGTTTTCTGGAAACTTGCTTGTCTGCTGCTGCTTCTGGTTCAGTCTGCATTCCTTTATCGACTTAGAATAAGGGTTTTTCTTAAAAGAGGCGTACTTATCGACTGCTTCTCTAGTTAATGCAGGTTTTAATGATTCCTTTACTGTTTGGAAATGGCGATTGAGAACTACTACTGCAGTGATATCTTCCCTAAGAGCTACCATTCCAGCTTCTCTACAAAGACCTTCTAGTTCAGCACCAGTGAAAAGATCGGTCTCTTCTGCAACCTGTCTAAGATCAACATCATCGCTAACCTTCATATTACGGGTATGCACACGCAATATCTCATAGCGAGCTTCTAGATCAGGTGGTGGTACATAAAGAACCTGCAGATTCAGATGAACTAACGTAAATGAGAAGTGGGGTAAACAGAAGCAGAAACTGATCCTGTTTGCTATTATTTATACTGTGAATCATTTTGTGATTTTAGGACTCATTTATAAAATGAAGAATGAGTAGTTATTTGGTTAACCACACAATTAGCCTTTTTTCCTACAGAGAAAAAAGAATCGTGGCAACCATACCAAATCAAAGCGACCAGGCCGCATAAGTGCGGCATCAATAGCATGAGGACGATTTGTAGCAGCCAATACAAGAATTCCCTGTAGACAGAGGGATGCGAGAGAAAAAATCAGAGAGTAATTGAAGTGCTAAAGTTACTGACAGCTGTATCCTACACTGGAGTGTATGTTATATGATCTTGAACCTTAGCCTGTTCTAAGCCATCCATTTCAGTTAGCAAAGTAGATAGAAGTCTCTCACCAATAGCAGCGCTGTTGCTTGAGCTATCACTTCTGCCATTTGTTGAAGTCATAACGTAATGGTTAAGCATAAAACAAGATGTAAATGTAATAGATAAGAAACTCAAAAACATGTGATGAAATGAACTTCTGCAAGATAGATTACATTTTCGCAAAGAAACCTACAAAGTACAGATTTGACAGCACCACCAATTGTCTACTACTAGTTTTGGAATATATTGAAGCTACAAATAAGAAAATTATTGATGGTACAAGATAAATATTTGATTGTGAAGCTCTTCGTGTACTAGTAGTTAGACCATGGATACAGATTGAATCTTGATGATCCAACCACTCCTACAAATTACTAAACCTGTAGCCACAGGTAAGTCCTACCAGATAAGAAAGTTCAAAAAATTTGCTAAACCAAACAATGTCAAATACTTACCGCTTGCTAGCAACCACATCAGCCTCATCGAAGAATATTATACTAGGTGCTGCAAGTCTAGCCCTTTGAAATGTATTCCGTAATAAAGCTTCTCCTTCTCCAACATACATCGAATACAATTCTGCACCACTGCGACATAGTTTATATATATCAAGGACATGAATTCTCCATATAAAGCATTACAAATTAAAAAAGTTACAAGGTTAGCAAAGGAAGCAATGTACAGTAAATAAGATTTTCAGCTATATTACTTCTAAGAGGATTCAAAAACAAACGATGCTACAATTTGGTTGAGAAAATATCATCACATATCTGATCTCCAATTTCAAGAGATCCCAATGAAATTGAAGTTTTATGACGTGCATAGGAGGAGCTGAGACTGAACTTATATTACTTCCGGAAGATTTCTTACAGTTCAAGTTAGGGCGAAGCGAGGAATTTAACTTTGGCGGTCCACAACACAAAGTAATCCAAGGCTTCAAGCCAATCCATATTAGCCGACTAATAGTGGATAATCGTCTTTTATAAAGCTAAAGGTAAATCAACACAAAGAGTACCAATATACAAAGGGACCCCAGAACCAAATGTGGCTCTGACATAACAGAACTTTTCACAAACTTATGCTTTGACCTAGGATGTGTTTTAAGGACTCCCTGGGTTGTGGTGTCTGTTTGGACTTCCTTAAGTGTTTAAAGGCATGCAACAATCGGTCATTGGTGAACCATCCTCCAACCATTCCATGAGACATACAATCCTATATCCTCATCCATTTTATATTATCAAGCCAAAGGGGAAGAAAATCAACCTCAAAGAGAAAAATGAAGCTTGAGCAGCATGCGCGGCAGCCTTGGCTAGGGTAGTCTTTGAGCATCCAGGAGGTCCATGTAGAAGAACCCCACGTACTGGTGATATTGCCAACCTCTCAAATGCCTCAGCATGTTTAATAGGCCACTCAACCGCTTGCTGAAGTTTTTTCTGTTTTCATTGCAATTGTTGGAAAGAAGTTAGAAGTCAGGTAGTCAGGTTTTCAGTAGCGCGACAGAGAAAGATAGTAACAACAGACCTTTAAATCATTTAGACCTCCAATATCATCCCACGACACCTTAGGGATTTCGACCGTAACACCTCTTGTTATGCTTGGACCAACCACTGATCTTGCATGGTTCCAGTCGTCCAATGTTAAGTCAGATATTAAACCATCTTTACTTGTGTCTGATGATCTCCTAACTGCGGACATTGCAGCTTCCCGACACAAAGCTTCTAAATCTGCTCCAACGTATCCATTGCACCATGCAGCTATGGCTTGCAGGTCGACACTGGAGTCCAGTGGAAGCTTTTTTGAGTAAAGCTGAAAAGTATTACAAAAGCATTATTACAGGGTCCGTACAAATACTAGTCTATAAGAGTATAAGGGCATAAATTTTCAATTGCGTGAACCTAATGTTAAGTAACAAGCATGGTACTAAGAAATCATTTAACTAGACCTTAGTATCTACATACCTGGAGGATTTGAAAGCGCTCCTCTTCGGTAGGTGTTGTAACTTCAATTTCAGCATCAAAACGCCCTGACCTTCTCAGTGCTGGATCAATTGCATCCACTCTAAAGTACCAAAACAGATAACGTTAATCAGTCATTTAATAATTATTTGACGAACAAATTCGAAGATGATTATATATGAAACAGGCAAAATGAGCCCTAAAATTTGGTAATTTGGCATATGGGAACACACCTAAAAGTAACACATAAATGACCCATTTTGCATGAACTTAATCAATTTTGCATATATGAAAATTCCGTGCAAACTGAACTACAGAAGAAATACAAGACAACTATTTTAGGTTGTAGAACTATCTATCTAACCTGTTTGTTGACGCCACAACAAAAACTTGAGAAGTAGATGTTTGTGAGGGTTTAAGGGAATCCATCAATGTAAAAAGTTGAGAAGCTAAGCGGGCATCCTGCTCTCTCCTGCATAAAATAATTATTATAATGTGCAATACCATGTAAAGATTAATATGATTCCTTTTCACCCTTAAGGTTTCTATAATCTACAACTAAACCCTGTAATATACCTGGAGTCACGACGAGGACACAGCGCATCAATTTCATCGATAAATATAACTGATGGCTTGCCTAAAGTTGCCTTAGATGATGCTTCTGCAAAAGCTTCACGCAGGATTTTCTCACTTTCACCAGCGTATGGTCTGTGAACAGTGTGAAGACTGCAGATACACAACCAAAAAAACACATCAAACACAATTCATCAACAGTAATTAACTGTAACCCAGTTCTTGTCAATCCCAACTATTAAAATACTGTACCTGATCAAAACCAAATGAGCGTCACATTCTCTAACAACAGCACGGACCAAACTTGTCTGCAACAAGGAACAAAACCGAATTCGTAAAATTACCCAATAGGCAAACACAGTTTCATAGTAAACACAGAATTTGGATACCTTTCCAGTACCAGGTGGACCATACAAGAGTAATCCTCTCCGCCACTGCAATTCAGAAAATGAAATTAATCTTTCAAGAATCAAGTTCTTCTTTATTTAATAATGGGATTTGATTGTGAAATTTGAGTTGACATCATGAGAACAAGAATTTCTTACTTTAAGACCGAGTTTTTGAGCCTCCTCAGAATAATGCATTGGGTAGATGATGAGTTCTCTAAGAGCTTCAAGTGCTTGAGCATTTCCAGCAATGGCTTCTTCAGCCTTCCATTGAGTGTTTCTGACATCACTACTACTGCTAGTACTTTCCATTGAACCCTAAAATCCAACAATCAATAGAACGGGAAATGATCATCTATCTAGAAGAATATAACACATTAAATCCCGTAAAGTCTGAAAAAAGTTAGATGGTTATTCACACCCAAACATTTTACTTGTTACACTTTTGAAGTCTAATGTTTGTTCAATTGATGGAAGATTTTTCGTTTTACTAATTGTTAAAGTATAACCACTATATCCCATCAAGAAAAGAATTTGGAACCGCCGTATGATCTTTTTTTTAACCAACGGTAGAATTTAAAATGCACCTAACGACTATATACTGACTAGCCGCAGAAAAGTGCTACACACAAATCATTATTCAGAAACAGACAACTAACATCTGAATTGGATTGACAACCATCAGACCACAAAACAACTTCTCTTGGATATTAAAAAAATAATTAATAATAATAAATGAAAAAAAAAATGCAATCCTGCAACCGATCCACCACATCATTATCTTATAAAACGTAGCAATAGTAGCAGGAATCTATCATCAAACCAACACAAGCAGTATCTTAATTGTTCTTAAAATTGCTCAACTACTATAAATTGTTATACTGTTTGTATTGATGATTCTGTTTATAGAAACGCCAAGTATGCTATTTAAAATCATCATTCATGGAACATGACAAACCTATGGGCAAGAGCTAATAGAGCATCAGCCTAATATGTAGGGCAGGCAGAACCCCCGGTTTTACTAGAAGCTGTGAAATGATTCTTGATCAATTCAACGCTGCTACCCTTGTAAGTGATAAAACAGCGGTAGCGATTGTAGAAACTATTATAGATCAAATTCTATACCTTCATTTTGTATGTCCAAGTGGGAGGAATTTATTGTAAAATATCTGTCCAGGTCATGTAAACAGCTGGAAATGCAGTCATGTTAAGGTATAATAGGGTTGCGGTTTCCTACGCTTTCGCTATGCATGCTGCAAAGAGATGTAATCTCAGTATTTGGATGCATAATCCTCCTCATTTTTTGTATCAGTTCTGTAAGTATGCTATGGTGTAACTGTCTTCTGTGCTAAATATATGTTTTCTTTGCAAAAACAACAATAACTAAGGTTATTCAGCTGATCATAAACATGCTTCATTATAACTTTACCCTACAAATATATGCAGATACACAAATATTTATAAACAGCCAAACATAAGGAGTTCTGGAGGCAAGGGATTAACTTACCAGCTACACTTTCATGTACAAGTTCTCGAGCAGGGCCAGTATCTTTATCCGATACAAGCTTAACGCGAAAGCTTCTGTGACCTCGTTGACTAAGTAAATTGCGGCAACAAAAAAACTTCGATTGGTGAGATACACATGTCCTGGACGCAACATAAGTGAAAGCATTGGAAATCTTCATAGGTAATGAATAATATATTTCGAAAAATTGATCAATATATGCAGAGATGACATTTAAATCTATTAATGATCTGTGCGTAGGGATTAATTTCCATTGCAGTGTTATTCTTCCGAGTAATCTAGACTCCAGAGTGAGTGCCGTCTACCACATAAGTATTTCCACCGGAAGAGAACAGAACAAAAAATATCTATAAGAAGTGTTCATTGATTGAAGTTATTTCATACAGAAAAACTGCTCTAGATTACTAAGACAGCACAAAAATAATATTCGGAACTTGTCTTGTCTAACTCTAAAATAGAACTTGATAGTCAAATGATACAGCACATTGTAACCCACAGAACCAAAATGATGGAAATATGAGTTTTTCTTTTGAAAGTAGAAAGAAATTGTTTCTTTCGGGTATATTGTCAAACAGTTGAAGTTCAAAAAGAAGCAAAGCAGTACACCGTCGACGCAGAAATTATTTATTCAGAGGCCCAAAACCAAACATTAAACGTGCATCAAGAAACAAATTACAGGTACAACTTAACATAAATGATCCAACTTACCTTGCCGAAGTTTTGACAGAAGGTTTGAGCTTTAAAAACCTTAAAACTTTTGAATCCAAATCAGCTGAACTGAGTTTGGTAGTAGCACGAAAAATCGCCGCAAAATTTGAAATGGAACCCCCAAGTTATAATCACTGTTATAAAAAAAGGTGGTCTTTGACTCTGAGATTTGAGAGTCATTAGACGGACAGGATTTGACGGGGACCCTGATCCGGCGGTCGGAATCATCCTGATCGAGCTATGATTTGGACGGTTGGGAATTTTCAGTATTATTGTTACGGGTGGGTATGTGGGTCAACAGGAATAGGGGATGACATGTCCAGATTTTGATGACCGAGGGATCTATTCCTATCTCACCTAAGCCTGTTTTTTCTTCCCTTCCCTCATCTCTCCACTCCAAAAACTCAAATTCTCAACAATGGAGACCATTCATTGCACGAAGAAACACTGGAGACTTTTATGTCGGTGTTAGTTTGATACTAAAAATTCCATCTTTTAAAAAATATTTTTGTTTTAATTTAAGATTAGTCTCCTATTCCAATTTGAGTCTGCTAATAAATCGTTGAAACCCTTCTTCATCATCCCCGTGTTTCACCAAATTCGGACTTCTGTTCATTAACCTTTCTTTTGCTTCAAGTTCATATTTAATTGTATTGACATGTTTTTATTTTGTGATTGAGGTGGAATAAAAAAGACGGTGCAGAGGAATTAAAGAAGGTAAACATTTAAAACCCTAGAATTTCATTCTTAAGTTTTTTTTTCCTTTCTTCTTTTTGGCTTTTTTTGATTTTTGGTTTAGGTTGGTGTTTCCTAATCTCTTCTTCTCATCTTCTTTCTTTTTCTCTTTAACCTTGCGTCAATCTCAAAATCTATGAAACCAAACATACCCTGATTCTAGATGGAATTCAATGATATCGTCTTATTTTCATATTGTTGGAGCTGTTGTCGAGGAGGATTCATCTAGAGCTGCCACTGTGTTAAATTAGGGTAATTGGGATTGTTCAAATCATGTAGTTGTTGTCCAGGAGGATTCGTCTGGAGCTGCTGATGTTGTTTAAATTTAAATTAGGGTAATGGGGATTGTTCGAATCCAAATCTAACGTATATGATCGTAATTATTATGGGGATTGTTTGATTTCACACCATTAGTCATGGATTCTAAATTTTGATTTTGTCATTGATTGAACTGCATGCTGATTTTGATTCTTGAGTTTAGTCGAAGTTAGAAACCCTAATTTTTTTTTTTTTTTTTTTTTTTTTTTTAAAAGGTTCCACCTTTAAGATTTTGGGTATACATACAAATTCTGTACAAATTTTAGTTGATTTTTCTATACAAATTTTGTTTTTGTTTTGCTATACATCTATGGTCAAGCTAATAAAAAGTATTGGAGTCTGAATCACACGTCTTTTGGTTTTCGTTTTGCAGGGTAGGACGAAAAGAATATGTTAGGTAAAGCATCATGTTTACTGAGTTTGTAATTTAACGGCTAACAACAAATTCACGTGTTTGGTAGTCTAGGTTGATTTATTGACTCTGCTTTCTGAATTGTTTTGCATTGCTCATTGATTAATGGAAAAAATCTCATATGTTTTCTTTACTCTCCTTTGTGCTTAAAGCTTGAATGTGTGAACTTAAAAATTAGATTAATTGTGTCTTATAGCAGGGCTATGTAAGTGCTGGGATATGTTGATTGTCAGTCTGAGTACGTTGAATGGCTTGCTGCTGAGATTGTGTCATCCATGGAGGAATGGAGAAAACTAATCATGAAATATATACATTTGAGGAACCATATAACACAACCAGAAGCTTATGGTGATGAAACCAGAAGATGATGAGTTCATGTACAAGATCATGCAAAGTTTAGCCAGTACTTACCAGCAAAGGTTAGTAAAATGCATCTTCTTCGAAATATTACTCGGGGTTCTCTTTCAAATTCCCTTAACCAATCGTTTTTTCAGCAATGTGAGCATGACAAACAGATTGGATTACGAAAGGCACGAGTTAATAACCTTCATTTTTAAAAGCATTAAAAGCATTAGTAGTTGTATTTTATCATGGTATGTTCTTATCTTGAGAGATGTCAAAACTTTTATGCATATCCTCGCAAGGCGGCATTGGGACCTCTTTGATTTTTCCTTTTGATTTAATAAATGGTTAGTATGTTTTAATTTGTTTGCTTATTACTATTTTATCCACTACTATATGAAATAGCTATAACCAGCCATATCTTGATCTGTGTATATGGCGCGGAGGTGGTAGCGAAAAGAAATATTAATGGGCTTCATCTGATAGGAAAAGTATTATAGGAGAATAATGATTTACGCAACCATATACATGCTTAATCTTAAAGAGCTCATTCCAGTCGTTTCATACTAGCCATAGATTAATTCGGTAATCAATCCATTTCTTTCTTCTTCTTTTTTTTTTTCTTTTGGATTCGGTTAGTAATCATGGATTTTTATTTTTTCCCCAAATTTTGTTATGAGTGGGTGTGTTAGGGAATTTGATAAATACCAGAAAAAGAAAAGGAAGACAATGGTGAAGGTGTAGCTAATAAAATCTTCACCATTCCATTTTCTCTAATTATGTCTGCGGTTGTTTTCAATGTAGTTTTGTAGTGGTCTTGCATTCTTAACAGATTCCAACTATGAATGGTAAACATGGTCTCTATCAGATCTGTATTGGGCCACCTCCTCATTTCTCCCTGTTTGTAAATATCATGATCTACGTCTTTTATTTAGGTAAAGATTAAACCAAATCTCGGTTGGTTAACTATTCATCATTTTTGGTTTATTTGTTAATTAATTTGTACCCAATATAATTTCTCCTTTATATGCCCCCTACTGTTGGTAATTTTATTCCTAATTCTAAATCATCGTTTCGTTTCTGTGTTAGATTGTTTTCTATAAAATATGTTGTTGTTTTTTTTGCTCCTTCTTCTTTGATTTGTCCAAGTATGCATTTATATATTTATCTTTATCAACGTTCAATAGTTTCAAGTGTTCAGCTGTTTTGTGATAGTAATCCAGCCGTACTCAAATTGATGCAATTTGATGTGGGTTTCTCATCGCAAAGAAAAAGTTATTTTATTACCTATTTCTTCTTTTTGGGGTGTTATAGTTGGGTATAAATTGATTATTATAGTGTAAACCGAATTCCAAACTACGAACACAAAATATTACCAAGTCAACTGTGCATATCATTAGAACTTAAATCAATTTTGTTTGGTAATTTATGCTAATTATTTTCATTATAATCTAAAATGTAGATGAACCAAATAACAAAGGGAGCCCAAACGCAAAGGGATTGAGTCAAGAAGTTAGAATCTAACCCAACTTCTAAACCAAAAAGACCAAACGAAATATTGGGAATTTATCTTAAGAGAAGATGTCAGAAGGTACAATCTTCATTGTATCTTGGGTTTTCCCTTCATGCCTATCCAGTGTCATCTAACACTTTCTTGAAAGTTTTCCAATCAAGGTTATTCCTGCAAATTTTCCCATGATTCATCTCCCTTGACGAAATCTCAGGTACTATCATTTCAGGCTTCTATGAAAGCATAATCTGTACTTTAATGAGTAAGCGAAGCTCGAGAGCATAATCTTAGAAAACCTAGAAAATATCGAATAAAACATCAGCATTATGGTATGTTTCTTAAATTAGTTGGGATTTAATTGGATAATATGATTGTAACAAGGTGGTCATGGATACAGGAATACAATGGAATGATTACTACCATTTTCCATAATCAAAGGATGAGTACAAGTCTTTGTTTGCTTAAGCTTTAGGTGTTTGGTGCACACCCTTAGCTTGATAATTAACAATTGTATTGTCTTAGGGAAAACAAATGAAGAATTGGATTATTTAGATATGTAGTAGGAGATTGGATGCTTATTCACACAAATCCCAGTTATGATGCTGATGCTCAATCGCAATATGAAATTTCCAATTCCATGCTTTGCTAATGTTATTTACTAAATAACAACCCATACTTAGTTTAATTTCATTTTCTTTCGGGTCTTTGTGCAGATTTTTCATTTAGTTTATGTTGGATTCACTGACGGAGACATGATGAAGTCTTGACTGTGAGTTCCATTTTGATAAAATTCTGAAAGGGTAACCTCTGCACGAATACACATTATACAACTTTTTAACTGAGATTATTTGTTTCCTTCAAATATAAAACGCAATCATCACCAATGAGATAACCAGCCTATATCTTCTTCTATGGGATGACAACGTGAGGAACCAAAAGAGTTTACATTTGATACTCGAACTGTAGTGACTTAATTATTAAAAAAAAATCGTTGCTTTCATTATAGGTGGATCCATTAGAAACTCTTGAAACTCTGTATCATTATTGACAAGGAACTGTTGTGACCAATGGTTGGTATGTAATTTTCCCCAAAAAACTATGTGGAATCTGGAACCTCTATTTCAAGAGTTTCATCATAACAATGTAGGAAACACTGACTCAGAAATGGCAGAGCAAATGAAGAGTAGCGCCCAAAAGTTCAACTTATCTTATCTCAATAACGTATAATCACAGAGGAATGCTTCCAGGTATTTCAATTGCCCAGAGCAAGAGTTATATAATGCAGAGTATCTAAACATCTAAAAATTCAACATATAATAATTGAATAAGTTAGAATACATAATGCACACATCTAAACTGATAATAAATTGTATCCATCTGCGGAGAGGAGTATCTGATGTCGAGTACAATGTGTTGAGTGGAGCCTTTTTTTGAGAAACATCGAGTCACTATAGCAGAAATGAATGCAGACTATAATTGAGTAAATAGAGTTTCAATTGAATAGACTATAATTTGTAGTGATGACAGTTTGGACGTTTTTTCCATGTTAAAGACTTTTCACCACCGTACTATGCCATTGTATGTCTGAAGCTGAGATCCTTTGAAGGATAAGAGCCTGTCCTCTTTACAGGTTCATATTAGTCGAGGTTCTGTCGTTTGTAAGTAAACGAAGAATTTGTCATTTATCAATTTTCCATAGAAGTTCCAGCACTGTTGATTTTGTAAGCTCAAATTAGTTCGTCGTTTACGCTATACAGACTAAGTTTGTGGTTTATAAACTGTTTTAGGCTTTTTACTTTGGTAGTTGGGTACCTCACTTCATATTAAATCTTTGAGTAAGTTGGTACTATTAAAATGTTTTTCTTTTTGTCCAGGGACTGGGAGAGGCCACTACAGAAGGAACAACTCTCAAAACCCGACAAAAGTAAGTGTAATTAAATATTAATGTTTTCGACAATTAATCAATACGATAGGATTGTAATATGGATGGTTTCGTATTATAGGACTGAAATTGTGGTATTGTCATATTTGGTGCTCGCATGTCCAGATTTCTTGAGCTTTTGTGGCAGTATCCATTCCGTGCTTTGAAAGAGGTTTATAATCGAACCGTTATGGCTCATTAATTCCTAATCCACTACCTTCGATGTTAACTGATCCAGATTTTTTCATGCGACCACATATCAATTTCTGTGAGAAAGGTAATATATATTTTCTTTTGTACTCAGCAATGAATCACTTTTCCACTTAACAATGAATCATTATGTACGTAAGTCTGTTAAAAAGTAGTTTTGAGACTAGGAAATATCAGGGGATGACATTATGAATACTACCAGGGTCGTGGACTGGAAAACATGGCTTACCTGCTCCATGAGGTGTCTCCTGAAAATATAATCTAATAAAAAAATTGGTCATGATCTGTCTTTACTTGGAATTATAGCAATCTACAATTTTACCTAGAGTGCTTCTATAGATTTTTTTTTGTGTTGTATTATCTCTCTGGTATTTAATTAAAACCATTGTTAGTTTTTTTTTTTTTTTGGTTACTCAGTAGCATCGATCCTCCATTTCCTACTAACTTGAACATTGAACATGAATCTATTTCTTTAATTTTGTTCGTATGTTTTTAAAAAGGTGGTCTTTGACTCTGAGATTTGAGAGTCATTAGACGGACAGGATTTAACGGGGAACCCGATGCGGCGGTCGGAATCATCCTGATCGAGCTATGACTTGGACGGCTGGGAATGATAGGGGGCCACACTTATTAAACTCGAGTTTTAGCATATAAGTATATCATTTACTTTGAGGCCTGGAAAAGACGGACGCTGGAGTCATTCGTGTCCATCCAGATGCGATCCTATGGCCGAGATCGCGGGTCCTTTTATCTTATGTATCTTCGAGGGGAGACTGAAACCCTGCTATTTTTTCCTCCTCTTTTCTCTTTTCTTGATATGTGTCTCCATTTTATTTTTGGGATTCTCGCTGACAATTCTTCAACAAGTTTCTTGTATTTCTTCATGGATGATTCATTTGTAGTGTATTCTCCTTTTATTTGACGAATGACTAGTTGCGAATCACTGGTGATTCTCACATTTTCCAACTTCATTTCTATTGCGAACTTCAGGGCATGTATCACAGCTTCATATTCTGTTTCATTATTGGTGGATGTAAACTCCAATCTGAAGGAAAAAGCCATTTTGTTGCCCTCTGGAGAAATCAAAACAATTCCAACTATGTTACCTCCCCATTTGATGATCCATCTACCAATATTTCCCATCTATTTGGCTCTGTTAATAGATCTCTCGGATTTCCATATTCTTTTTCTACATCCATCATTTCTTCCACAGCTTCATCATCTTCTGAAGGAAATTCTGCTAAGAAGTCTGCAACAAATTGCGATTTGGGTGAAGATAATATTTCATATTTGATTTTGAAATGTCCAATTTGTGCATTCAATCTCTCAACTCTGCCTGATCTTTTTGAATTCTTCATTACTGACTCGATTGGTATTTTTGTCAATACCCTTATTTCATGTGCCTGAAAATATATGCGAAGTTTAAATGCTGCATAAACTAATGCCAAAATTAGCTTTTCAATTTTTGAGTAATTTTTCTCTGCGGCATTGAAGATTTTGCTGATGTAATAAATTGGTTTTTCAACTCTTGCGTCTACTCGTAATAACACAGCACTTAATGCATGCGAAGTTGTCGCAAGGTAGATTAATAATTCTTCTACTGGTTCTGCCTTTTGCGAAATAGATATATTCGTCAGATGTTCTTTTATTCCTTGAAAAGCTTTCTCACATTCGTCTGTCCATCTACACTTCGTAACCTTTTTGAGTATGTTGAAAAAATGTTTACATTTGTCTGATGATCGCGAAATGAACCTTCCCATCAAAGCTAAGAGCCCATTTAACTTCTGTATATCTTTTACCGTCGCTGGTGTTGGCATGTCACGAACTGCTTGCACTTTCTCTGGATCAACTTGTATTCCTTCTTTTGATACGATGTAGCCTAAAATTTTTCCTGACGCAACCCCAAAGATACACTTTTCTGGATTTACTTTGATGTTAAAATATCTCATATGTTCAAAAATTTCCCTCAGATCTTGGACATGATCTTTTGCTTCTTTACTTTTATTAACATATCATCCACATACACTTCCAATGTTTTGTGTATCCATTTCGCAAACACCTTCTCTACCATCCTTTGGTATGTTGCTCCAGTATTTCGCAAACCAAATGGCATTTTTGTATAACAATATAACCCTTTTGGAGCGAAAAAAGCAGTTGGCTCCTAATCTTCTTCAGCGAGAGGGATTTGATTGTAGCCTTTGTATCCGTCTAGAGAAGATATTCTATCATTTTCTGCTGCTGATTCGACCATTTGTGGAATATCTGGTAACGGAAAACTATCTTTTGGACAAGCTTTATTTAGATCAGTAAAATCTATACAAATTCTTATCCCCTTTTTCTTCTTTGGTACCACAACCATGTTTGCTATCCACTCTGGATATTTTGCTTGTCTTATGATTCCTGCCTCAAGCATCTTCTGCAACTCTTCTTCTATTTGAGGATGATATCTTGTTGCGATTTTTCTTATCCTTTGTTTGAATGGCCTCGCATTTTTGTCAATCTCCAACCTATGACACGCCACAGACGGGTCTATTCCAGGCATCTCATCCATGTTCCACGCGAAAATATCTTTAAATTCTCGCAACAGACCAATAGTTCTTTCTTCTTCATCTGCCTCCATCTTAGTCCCAATTTTTAGTATTTTGGGATCTTCTTCGGTTCCAACATTCACTTCCTTTGTTGGTTCCGCCGCAGTGTAACTGGTCTTATGTTCTCCCATAGGTGTGGGTTCTTTTATCTCCTTCGCAGGCTCATTCCCTTCTCCCGAAATTTCGCTGGGTATTCCTTTTCCTTCCTCTGCTCTTATCATATAAGCTCTAAATTCTTCTTCTTTCTTTGTCTCCTTCGCTACTTTTCTGCGATTTTTTCGCTTCTTTGCACGTCCTTCATACTGTTTCACCTCAATTTGATAACATAATCTCGCTTTATCAGCCTCCCCTATAATTTCACCAATCCCACTTGGCATAGGAAATTTAATGCACTGATGTAATGTTGATGCTACAGCTTTAATTGCATGTATCCATGGCCTTCCCAACAGCATGTTGTACGGTGATTCCATATCCACTACGCATAGTGCCACTTGTGTTTCAATCTCTCCTAGCGAAATTCGCACCTCTATTTCTCCTTTTGGTTTTGTTGTAGATTTGCCAAAGCCATGAATATGATAGGTTGAAGGAGACATCTCTTCATCTTTGTATCCCATTCCTCTATATGCATGGTAAAATATTATGTCGTCCGAACTCCCTGTATTAACCAGAGTTCTGTTTACCGCCCATTCTTCTATAGTTTTTGCTGATTTCTCATTTTCTTTCCGTGTGGTTACTGTGATTACCAAAGGAGATGTGTGGTTTAAATTTTCTCTTGGTACCTCTGCTGCTGTGAATGTAATCTTCTGTTTTCCCAATCTTTCAAGGGTGAATCTCGTTTATGTATTCTCCCTCTGATATTTTCATGGAATTCATTAATCATTGTTTTTGTAATCAAGCTACACTCCAACTTTCTATTACATTCCTTGATTTTAATTTTCTCTACTTTAACTGATTTATCAATTTGTTTCATCATTTTCTTGATTTGAACAATCTTAATAACAATCTTTAATCTTTAATCTTCAATCCCTGTTTCTAGCGCCATTATGTGATTGCAGGAATTCCTACAATACATCCCTCATAAGAATTCATAATATTCAACTCATCTTTAAGATCAATAATCAACCTTTTTATTAATTGAGTTAGAAATTTTACAAGAAGGAAGTGAAATTAAGAATATAATTGCAACTCTAGACTTTCTCTCTCCTCAAAACTTTCTCTCTACTCTAAAAATATCTCCCCCTCTCTTAAGCCTACTCGGTCCTTTATATAGGACATTACATAGTGGATGACAGCTAAGCTGTCCTTTATTTTCGGATCTGGCTTGCGACATTCTCGCAAGTATTCAAATGTTAAATCTCGCAACACTCCTAAATCTCGCTAGGTCTTCACATCTTTCTCGTGTTCAGGCTGTCGTCATCTGTTGCGTCATTTTTATTACCAATCTGCGAAATCTTCGCAGTGTGTTGTTCAAGGATTTCGCAAGGATATTAATGTTGCGATATTCTGATCCTACACTAGTAGTTTTCCAAACGCAAATTTCTTGGGAACTATAATTAGTCCAAAATGTCAAAACATTCACCAGAGCCATAAGTCACTTTAATGGTCGGTAAAATTATTGTTGGGGTTACATTTTCCATGTTCAATACATGTACTTTGGTGTCATTACTGTTGGGGAAAAATTACATTTTCTTTTTCTCATGATATATATCTCCCTTTTCACATGCTTTACATGAGTCGGTAAGTCTAACCCTCATTACTTCGGGATTCTTTCCATTTTCAATTTTCTACATTAAGCTTAATTTGAGAAATTTCTTTATCTCAACAGGCCAAGAGAATCTCACTATACATGTCAACCACTTACGTTAGGATGAATATATTACTAAAGATAGTCCTCTTGTTGTCATACTTCAACATATACTGGTTCGTTAGTATCATGGATGAAGTAGAGAAATGGAAATTTTCTGACTCATATCATATTTTGTGAGTTCTTCCACAAAAATTTGAATACATGTGATTTTATTTGAACGTATTTTTGAAACTACTGACAAATTAATAGTCGAGCAAATGGATTACATTCCACGGAACATTCAAATTATGGAAAGAAAATATCAAGTACGCAATAATGGTCCAAGTACTTCTAAATCCCAAATGAATACATACATTGGAATCGAGTTGGTACAACCAATTGAACAAAAGATAAACATCATTCAACCATAGCCAATATCATACTCAAGAGAACAAAATAATATTTAGACCAACATACTTAATAATCGGGATCAACACTCATAATTTAAATTTGGCCGTTTATGGACTTATCTTAAGAGGAAAAATTTGGCCGTTTATGGACTTATTTAAATTTGGCCGTTTATATTTCGAATGGTTTCTTTGCAGAGGGTTTTAATGAAACACAGAGAATGATAATTTAAGTTAGTTGTTCTCTACACATTGGGTGAGATTACAAAGGGATACTAGGGAAAGTTAAGGTGTACATTACCTTTTCTTAACTTCCTTTTTTGATGGTTTAGAATCAAGTTCAAAATTTGGCTTCTTTCGAGGATTAATTAGTCTACTGCCTCTTTTCCTCTCCCTATTCTCCTGCTCTCTTCTTTCGGGTTCTGCTCCGGTTCTCCATCGACTCATCGATTTTTTGTTTAGGTTTGATACCCTTTATATGCTGACCTGAAGGCCAGAAAGATCTTTGGAAGATCATTGTGCGGAAACAATCTCTGAATCCAAACCATAGGTCGATTATCTTGACTTCTGTCAATGAGTTTATCATTTTATGATTTTGATTTATTAGTTTCTACAGTTTTGGATTGTCTTTGACTTCTGTCAATGAGTTTTGTTGCAGATTTTTGGGTAATTGAATTCTGTATTTGCAGATTGATTAAGAACTGATGACAATAGCAATCAATATTTGGAACAGAAGCTCTTTTGGAATCTTTTTGCAAGTTGAAGATGTATCGGATACCACAAAGAGGGTTTTCTAAACTAATTGTGTTTCTCGAGTACTACTTAGTATCTTACATGGGTAATGGACTAATGGTTAATTACCGACCATATTGTTGTTTGTGCGGGAAATTTGAGTGATTACCAAGAAATTCGAGGTTAGTTTTAATATGAGCAGCACATAAATCAGTACATGAAGAATCTTTCGGGTAGATTATGCGTTGGACAACGAGATAAACTCAATATCTTCGTTAGTGAACTGGATTAATGGGGACCGAGTTTATAAATATCACGGATAGGGAAACTGGATTAATGTTACGATATTTATACTATTTGTATCAAAGATATGAGATGACATCCTTTTGTTGAATGATCTTAATGTTTATTTATGTTGAGTAGTTTTTTGGTCGGCCCATGTAGAACGACTTCATGACCGGTTTCTTGACTCAATTAGATTTTCTAATATTTACGGTCTGCAGACACTCTCCATGGAAGTGTTTAGTGGCGGTTCTCAATGAGTGAATCCTCACCCAAGCATTTCAGGGTATATGGTTCGTATTCTATATCTTAATTTCTAAGATTTATACTTCTTCTCTTAGTTTCAGTTGGACACTAAGATTAATTGGAAGGGTAGATGTATAAGGTGATTATAATTGACTGCATGATGGCTATTGATTGTATGGACACCTACGGTCTAATATACAATAACTAATCCTTTTCTCGCAACCCTAATAGTCTAATGCTTCTTTTCCTCTCCCTATTCTTTTCGTTTGATTCCGTTTCTTAGTTGTTTTATCTTATTCATGCAGGTTTAATGTTCTTCTTCACAATGCTTCTGTATAGATTAGTGGTAAACCTGTGTGCATCACTCGCGATAATAAGGATTGAAATCCTTCAACAATTTTCGTTTACCACAATTGAAGCTAGGTCTTATAAAGACTGAATAACGGGTTCACTTTTAATGATGGATATTAGTTTTTGTTAAGTAATTCTCATTAAAACAAGAACTACAAAGCAATTCCTAGCTTTTATATATTTCAACTAGCTTTCTTTGCAGTGGCGATTAATATGGCTTTTCACGTCATCCAATTCTTATCATTTTGTTGACAGTACCATCAATTTTATATATAGCTGAACTATTTTGCAATTGATCCTGTAATTACTGAGGTGAGCAGTGCATTATTTATCCTCATCATAGAATACTACTCAGTTTATGTTTTTGCTCTCTATTGGATTACAAAACCATGGTTAACGACAAGCTAAGCATATTGCTTATGTTAAGAAAACAACGCAATATTGGACGGAAATGTCTGCAATTATTCACCTGACGAGTCAGATTTGGTTTCATCTCTTAATTTGAATTTAAATTTCATTTGCTATGTTTCAAAACCAGAAACTATATCATATAATGGCATTTGCTATATTTCAAAACCAGAAACTATATCATATAATCTTTGTGAAGAGTAGAAGTCGAATGGTAAAAGATCTTTGGTTGGTTGCCAATGTTGTACTTCGTTTAGACTTGTGGAAGTTAAGTAACGTTGCTTGCTTCAAGGTGCTAGAGTGGATGTTAAATGAGCAATGAGAAAAATCAAGTTACAAATATTACAAACAGTGTTGAGGTTCCCCCCCTGAAGCTATAGGGACAGAGTTAGATTGAACTATTTTAAACCATTTGTCTAAAGCACAGAGGATGTACACAACAAGCAATGAACATTCATATCGCAGCCTGCAGGATGCTCAAGATAACAACTATTTCACCAACTGCAGGATGCTCAAGATAACAACTACTTCGCCAATCTTACCGAACTTAAGATGCACACAGGTTGAGTATGAATTTAACTTTTTGCATAATCCGGAAATGTAGACTTCGTAAGAGTTTCAGAAACCCGTAACCATTGTCAAGAAGCACCAATGCACTCATGATACCATTAGCTACGCAAGTCGAACATAAACCTTCCCTAGGTGTATTATCAACTTCATGAACGTCCGCATACTCCCCGTAGTGAACTACTGAGTGAGATACTCGCTTAAGGAAGGGTAGTTTTCTAATAAAGCTTAATTAAGTGGTTATGGGATTCATTGTAATTGACATGTTAATCACTGTTGTAAGAAAGAGAATCACTTGATATCGGGCTAATGCTAAACTGAATGTAGTGCACAATGTGGGGTTTTAGTATGTTATTTTTTTTTTATTTTTTTTTATCATTTTTGAAGATTATGTGATTTCTAAAACATCACTGTTTGGTTTCTCTTCCAGTTTTTTGGACCATGTGTATTTATCTTTTAAATTTTCTTAATTTTTTTTTTTTTTTTCTGTTTACGCACTCTTTTTTTCTCAAACACCACATTTATAGATAAATCGATGACATCTATATATTTTCTTGGCTTTTAATGTGTGTTGAGTATTTGTAAGTGAGAACTATGGAATTTCAGAAGGTGTTTATAGGTAATCAACCTAATGTATCAAATGAGAACTATGGAATCTGGGTTTGGGAAAATAAATCCGGGATGGTGTTTATTACATATGGATTTGGCCACTCTCCAAGTAATTTGAGACTTAAAATATCTTATATGACCTAAAATTACAAGGAATGCGGTTGTTTGCTCATGTACGTGTTTTTGGGCTGGAAAATAGATAATGGCCTGTACATAAGGTTGTGTTTTACATGTTTTGGGGACAAAAAAAAATTACCTGTAAGGGTGTATTTTAATTTTAATTTATAGACAACCCATAAATAGATATACACAAGAGATATGTGCGCTAATATGCGTAAGGACTTACCATTTTAACCGGAACAAGACAAGAAAGACATAAATTTTGGCCGACCGTTTTCCCCATATTGATATGTATATATCATCCATGCGAGTATATTTTGCCTTTCTATTCTGTTAGTTAAGCATTTGTGTTACATGCTTCTTAACTTCATAGTAAAAGGTGAATATGACAATAGAAACGTTAGGAGAGAGAGAAAGACAACAATAGCTAATTTTAAGTAACAGATATATGTACGACAGTTCAATGCACCTTCTGCGGAAAAAATCATCCAAATATACATGAATCATCTTTACATGACGCATTTACCCATGTTAATGTATATTTCGTGTTTTTGTTATAGATGCGTTCTTATTTGTGCAATGGATATCCGAAGTTTTGATTATTGTTCTACTTGCCACCTGACACAGCTTAATGTAGCAAACATGTCGCCAAAGCATGCTTCTCTTGCCTCGGTAATAAAAGATCAACGAGATAACAAAAATGCTGGAAGAGACAAAGACAACAACGATCAGACATCTGAAATCCAATGCAACCTCTACAGAAGTGGACACCTAAATCCACATGTCTCATCGATTCTCTCCAATTCAGTTAGAGGCACCACCACTATTACCCAGACCCATCACCGCACCTTTCATTTTCTTTTGCAATCTACATAATATATGTTCAGATCTGTTACTACTATCTCTATTACCAGTTTGCTTATATTCTTAATTCCTAATTCAAGTCACACATATAGGTTAGTTTTTATCAGATATGTTGTACAGATATTTTTTGATGTCCCTTTGCACCTACGTGGTCCTTTGGTTTGATTCACGTTAGTCATTTTGGTGTGGTTAACTGATCATGATTTGTCTTATTCAAAATTATCGATCTTACATATTTGTTGACACATTGCTGATAGCTATTTGAGTGGTGCAGAGAAGATATGCAAGGGATATCACACTGCACCTTGCAAAAGTAGGTAGATTGGTGATTGGTGGTCTAACACTCTGTGGTATTTCCGCATCATTATTTGTTGTTGTTCTGCAAAATCCATGTTTGCGAACTTAAATTTATGTTGTTTTTATTTAGTGATTGGAGAAATGGGTCTTGGACTTCTGATTAATATTCTGATTTTTTTATTTTTAGGTGTTTGTCGTTGTACATGGTTGGGTGCTCTGATCGCATGGTATTTTCTTAAATGACGAAGGCAGAGCTAAAGCTATAGTGGATATGAGTATTTATTTTCCAAGAAGAACAGCAACCAAGACCACCAGTTGAGAGCTTAAAGCCAGTGATAATTACAGAATTAGCAGATTTCAGGTTTAGTTTTCTTTTTCTATTTCCAATTTACCTTTTATCCTTTCGTGATGCCCGTTGATGTAATATTAAAATGATAGCACTTACCTACAGTTAGTAGTTCGGATCCGAGCCAAAACGTTGATTGGAATTTGAATTTCTTAATCCATTAGATGACTTATGCCAATATTCTAAAGGTCCAGAAATGAAACCAAACTCCAAATTACCAATGCATAAAAGTTAAAAAAAAATGAAAGCGAGTAAGAATTCAACATTTATATGAGGTATAACTAATCTTCACGTGATCCATTAGTAAGTTAATACGGAAAATGCAGTCATGAGTAGTTGACAACAAAATTAGTAACAAAGACATTGAACTGCCATGAGATCTAGCATGGTTAACAAAGTAAGACATCAGTCTTTATAATGTGTTTTGGACCAAATCGCAGTTAAACTATACAAAAGCCTATGAATAATTCATATATACGACTAGATAAGAACTGTTGCCGAAAAGATGCTTGAGTGCCGCTGAGGATGGTGATGAGACATGGTTTATCATGTTTTGTGTGTTGCTAGATATTATACTGGATTCTGGAATGTGTTTCAAAGCAGTTTCATACTAGCCATAGATTAATTCGGTAATCAATCCATTTCTTTCTTCTTCTTTTTTTTTTCTTTTGGATTCGGTTAGTAATCATGGATTTTTATTTTTTTCCCCAAATTTTGTTATGAGTGGGTGTGTTAGGGAATTTGATAAATACCAGAAAAAGAAAAGGAAGACAATGGTGAAGGTGTAGCTAATAAAATCTTCACCATTCCATTTTCTCTAATTATGTCTGCGGTTGTTTTCAATGTAGTTTTGTAGTGGTCTTGCATTCTTAACAGATTCCAACTATGAATGGTAAACATGGTCTCTATCAGATCTGTATTGGGCCACCTCCTCATTTCTCCCTGTTTGTAAATATCATGATCTACGTCTTTTATTTAGGTAAAGATTAAACCAAATCTCTGTTGGTTAACTATTCATCATTTTTGGTTTATTTGTTAATTAATTTGTACCCAATATAATTTCCTCTATATGCCCCCTACTATTGGTAATTTTATTCCTAATTCTAAATCATCGTTTCGTTTCTGTGTTAGATTGTTTTCTATAAAATATGTTGTTGTTTTTTTTTGCTCCTTCTTCTTTGATTTGTCCAAGTATGCATTTATATATTTATCTTTATCAACGTTCAATCGTTTCAAGTGTTCAGCTGTTTTGTGATAGTAATCCAGCCGTACTCAAATTGATGCAATTTGATGTGGGTTTCTCATCGCAAAGAAAAAGTTATTTTATTACCTATTTCTTCTTTTTGGGGTGTTATAGTTGGGTATAAATTGATTATTATAGTGTAAACCGAATTCCAAACTACGAACAAAAAATATTACCAAGTCAACTGTGCATATCATTAGAACTTAAATCAATTTTGTTTGGTAATTTATGCTAATTATTTTCATTATAATCTGAAATGTAGATGAACCAAATAACAAAGGGAGCCCAAACGCAAAGGGATTGAGTCTAGAAGTTAGAATCTAACCCAACTTCTAAACCAAAAAGACCAAACGAAATATTGGGAATTTATCTTAAGAGAAGATGTCAGAAGGTACAATCTTCATTGTATCTTGGGTTTTCCCTTCATGCCTATCCAGTGTCATCTAACATTTTCTTGAAAGTTTTCCAATCAAGGTTATTCCTGCAAATTTTCCCATGATTCATCTCCCTTGACGAAATCTCAGGTACTATCATTTCAGGCTTCTATGTAAGCATAATCTGTACTTTAATGAGTAACTGAAGCTGAGAGCATAATCTTAGAAAACCTAGAAAATATCGAATAAAACATCAGCATTATGGTATGTTTCTTAAATTAGTTGGGATTTAATTGGATAATATGATTGTAACAAGGTGGTCATGGATACAGGAATACAATGGAAGGATTACTACCATTTTCCATAATCAAAGGATGAGTACAAGTCTTTGTTTGCTTAAGCTTTAGGTGTTTGGTGCACACCCTTAGCTCGATAATTAACAATTGTATTGTCTTAGGGAAAACAAATGAAGAATTGGATTATTTAGATATGTAGTAGGAGATTGGATGCTTATTCACACAAATCCCAGTTATGATGCTGATGCTCAATCGCAATATGAAATTTCCAATTCCATGCTTTGCTAATGTTATTTACTAAATAACAACCCATACTTAGTTTAATTTCATTTTCTTTCGGGTCTTTGTGCAGATTTTTCATTTAGTTTCTGTTGGATTCACCGATGGAGACATGATGAAGTCTTGATTTGTGAGTTCCATTTTGATAAAATTCTGAAAGGGTAACCTCTGCACGAATACACATTATACAACTTTTTAACTGAGTTTATTTGTTTCCTTCAAATATAAAACGCAATCATCACCAATGAGATAACCATCCTATATCTTCTTCTATGGGATGACAACGTGAGGAACCAAAAGAGTTTACATTTGATACTCGAACTGTAGTGACTTAATTATTAAAAAAAAAATCGTTGCTTTCATTATAGGTGGATCCATTAGAAACTCTTGAAACTCTGTATCATTATTGACAAGGAACTGTTGTGACCAATGGTTGGTATGTAATTTTCCCCAAAAAACTATGTGGAATCTGGAACCTCTATTTCAAGAGTTTCATCATAACAATGTAGGAAACACTGACTCAGAAATGGCAGAGCAAATGAAGAGTAGCGCCCAAAAGTTCAACTTATCTTATCTCAATAACGTATAATCACGAGAGGAATGCTTCCTGTGTATTTCAATTGCCCAGAGCAAGAGTTATATAATGCAGAGTATCTAAACATCTAAAAATTCAACATATAATAATTGAATAAGTTAGAATACATAATGCACACATCTAAACTGATAATGAATTGTATCCATCTGCGGAGAGGAGTATCTGATGTCGAGTACAATGTGTTGAGTGGAGCCTTTTTTGAGAAACATTGAGTCACTATAGCAGAAATGAATGCAGACTATAATTGAGTAATAGAGTTTCAATTGAATAGACTATAATTTGTAGTGATGACAGTATGGACGTTTTTTCCATGTTAAAGACTTTTCACCACCGTACTATGCCATTGTATGTCTGGAAAGCCGAGATCCTTTGAAGGATAAGAGCTTGTCCTCTTTACTGAGTTCATATTAGTCGAGGTTAAATCGTTTGTAAGTAAACGAAGAATTTGTCATTTATCAATTTGCCATAGAAGTTCCAGCACTGTTGATTTTGTAAGCTCAAATTAGTTCGTCGTTTACGCTATACAGACTAAGTTTGTGGTTTATAAACTGTTTTAGGCTTTTTACTTTGGTAGTTGGGTACCTCACTTCATATTAAATCTTTGAGTAAGTTGGTACTATTAAAATGTTTTTCTTTTTGTCCAGGGACTGGGAGAGGCCACTACAGAAGGAACAACTCTCAAAACCCGACAAAAGTAAGTGTAATTAAATATTAATGTTTTCGACAATTAATCAATACGATAGGATTGTAATATGGATGGTTTCGTATTATAGGACTGAAATTGTGGTATTGTCATATTTGGTGCTCGCATGTCCAGATTTCTTGAGCTTTTGTGGCAGTATCCATTCCGTGCTTTGAAAGAGGTTTATAATCGAACCGTTATGGCTCATTAATTCCTAATCCACTACCTTCGATGTTAACTGATCCAGATTTTTTCATGCGACCACATATCAATTTCTGTGAGAAAGGTAATATATATTTTATTTTGTACTCAGCAATGAATCACTTTTCCACTTAACAATGAATCATTATGTACGTAAGTCTGTTAAAAAGTAGTTTTGAGACTAGGAAATATCAGGGGATGACATTATGAATACTACCGGGGTCGTGGATTTGGAAAACATGGCTTACCCGCTCCATGAGGTGTCTCCTGAAAATATAATCTAATAAAAAAATTGGTCATGATCTGTCTTTACTTGGAATTATAGCAATCTACAATTTTACCTAGAGTGCTTCTATAGATTATTTTTTTTTGTGTTGTATTATCTCTCTGGTATTTAATTAAAACCATTGTTTTTTTTTTTTTTTTTTTTTTTTTGGTTACTCAGTAGCATCGATCCTCCATTTCCTACTAACTTGAACATTGAACATGAATCTATTTCTTTAATATTGTTCGTATGTTTTTAAAAAGGTGGTCTTTGACTCTGAGATTTGAGAGTCATTAGACGGACAGGATTTAACGGGGAACCTGATCTGGCGGTCGGAATCATCCTGATCGAGCTATGACTTGGACGGCTGGGAATGATAGGGGGCCACACTTATTAAACTCGAGTTTTAGCATATAAGTATATCATTTACTTTGAGGCCTGGAAAAGACGGACGCTGGAGTCATTCGTGTCCATCCAGATGCGATCCTATGGCTGAGATCGCGGGTCCTTTTATCTTATGTATCTTCGAGGGGAGACTGAAACCCTGCTATTTTTTCCTCCTCTTTTCTCTTCAACCTTGCCTCGATCTCAATCTCAAACTCTATGCAGCCGAACATATCCTGATTTTGGAGGGAATTTAGTGAGAAAATTGTTCGATTTAGTACCGTGTGGATGATTAATTTTATGACTAAATAAAGATCGATTTAGATTCAGTTCCATGAATTGTGGCTGTATTCAAAGATTTGCTTAGGGTTTTTTCTCGAGAGACTCGATCAATGATTCTTTCAAATTTGCCTGAGAAAAAGGTTATTTCTCTTCTTATTTCTTTTCCTCTAACCTCAATTCTCTATACTTCCTGAATCCTTGTGTTATTTGGGATTTTAGGGCTAGCTAATTCTTAGTAAAATATCAAAGATGACATAATCAGTCCTTCTTCGGATTTCTTTTTGATTAATGCTGGTGGTTGTCGTATTAAGGTATACAATGATGGGTAAAGAGATGAATGATTCTGATTTTGGTCAATTTTACGCTTTTGAAATTTGATTGGTTTTTAAGAGCAAGAGAATTGGGATTTTAATTTGTTTTAATTGGTTTAGATTCAGAGCTATTGAAACTCAACTCATTCATGGAAACTTTAGTGAAGATTATGGTTAATTTTTAATATGTAGTTTTGTGTACCATCTAATTTTTCTCTTTATTCTTCGTTCCTTTTTCCTTTCTTTCTGGCCAAATTTTTAGGGTTGTTGTAATCAAATTGATGTAGCAAAATGATGAGGTATTGAAATTTATTAGGTTTTTTTTGTGTACAGAAAACGATTGATTAACGACAGATTATCTTCTTCTTCATTAATCTAGCTACCAGTGAAAATGGTCCAGTCTGCCTCGATTCCAAAAGAAATTTCACGTCCTGAACTGGTATGTGGGTATGTACCCCAATTTTGTATTTGTGTTTCGGTAAGTTTTGATTAAGGCTTTTGTTTACAGCGGATATCCAGTGTTTTTAAAATTCTAATTATTAAAATCATCCAAACTTATTGTAATTAATTTGATTTACAGTTTATTTGATGTGATTGTTATAGATGAATCGATAGGTGTGATGAGATTTTGTAGATGGACGTAATGGGTTTAAGTGGATGAAGCTAAGGGAGACAGTGTAGATCAGAATGTTATCAGATTGGTCATCATTTGCATGTTCGGTATAATTAGCACGAACATCTGCATTCATAGTGTTTAAGTAAGAAGGCATACACAATATCCTACAGAGTATTGGAATCCATTAAAAAAGGGGGTTTGTGATTTTTTTTTTTCTGTTAATTTTTATTGTTTGAAATCTTATATTTGGTTTCCATTGAAAACATAGATTTATATTTCGAATGGTTTCTTTGCAGAGGGTTTTAATGAAACACAGAGAATGATAATTTAAGTTAGTTGTTCTCTACACATTGGGTGAGATTACAAAGGGATACTAGGGGAAAGTTAAGGTGTCTGTTACCTTTTCTTAACTTCCTTTTTTGATGGTTTAGAATCAAGTTAAAAATTTGGCTTCTTTCGAGGATTAATTAGTCTACTGCCTCTTTTCCTCTCCCTATTCTCCTGCTCTCTTCTTTCGGGTTCTGCTCCGGTTCTCCATCGACTTATCGATTTTTTGTTTAGGTTTGATACCCTTTATATGCTTGACCGAAGGCGAGAAAGATCTTTGGAAGATCATTGTGCGGAAACAATCTCTCGAATCCAAACCATAGGTCGCTTATCTTGACTTCTGTCAATGAGTTTATCATTTTATGATTTTGATTTATTAGTTTCTACGAGTTTTGGATTGTCTTTGACTTGTCAATGATTTTGTTGCGATTTTGGGTAATTGAATTCTGTATTTGCAGATTGATTAAGAAGCGATGACAATAGCAATCAATATTTGGAATGAAGCTCTTTTGGAATCTTTTTGCAAGTTGAAGATGTATCGGATACCACAAAGAGGGTTTTCTAAACTAATTGTGTTTCTCGGTACCCGCCGTATCTTACATGGGTAATGGACTAATGGTTAATTACTGACCATATTGTTGTTTGTGCAGGAAATTTGAGTGATTACCAAGAAATTCAGGTTAGTTTTAATATGAGCAGGCACATAAATCAGCACATGAAGAATCTTTCAGGTAGATTATGCGTTGGACAACAGATAAACTCAATATCTTGTTAGTGAACTGGATTAATGGGGACCGAGTTTATAAATATCACGGATAGGGAAGCTGGATTAATGTTCGATATTTATACTATTTGTATCAAAGATATGAGATGACATCCTTTTGTTGAATGATCTTAATGTTTATTTATGTTGAGTAGTTTTTGGTCGGCCCATGTAGAACGACTTCATGACCGGTTTCTTGACTCAATTAGATTTTCTAATATTTATGGTCCTGGAGACACTCTCCATGGAAGTGTTTAGTGGCGGTTCTCAATGAGTGAATCCTCACCCAAGCATTTGGGGTATATGGTTCGTATTCTATATCTTAATTTCTAAGATTTATACTTCTTCTCTTAGTTTCGAGTTGGACACTAAGATTAATTGGAAGGGTAGATGTATAAGGTGATTATAATTGACTGCATGATGGCTATTGATTGTAGGGACACCTACGGTCTAATATACAATAACTAATCCTTTTCTCGCAACCCTAATAGTCTAATGCTTCTTTTCCTCTCCCTATTCTTTTCGTTTGATTCCGTTTCTTAGTTGTTTTATCTTATTCATGCAGGGTTAATGTTCTTCTTCACAATGCTTCTGTATAGATTAGTGGTAAACCTGTGTGCATCACTCGCGATAATAAGGATTGAAATCCTTCAACAATTTTCGTTTACCACAATTGAAGCTAGGTCTTATAAAGACTGAATAACGGGTTCACTTTTAATGATGGATATTAGTTTTTGTTAAGTAATTCTCATTAAAACAAGAACTCCAAAGCAATTCCTAGCTTTTATATATTTCAACTAGCTTTCTTTGCCGTGGCGATTAATATGGCTTTTCACGTCATCCAATTCTTATCATTTTGTTGACAGTACCATCAATTTTATATATAGCTGAACTATTTTGCAATTGATCCTGTAATTACTGAGGTGAGCAGTGCATTATTTATCCTCATCATAGAATACTACTCAGTTTATGTTTTTGCTCTCTATTGGATTACAAAACCATGGTTAACGACAAGCTAAGCATATTGCTTATGTTAAGAAAACAACGCAATATTGGACGGAAATGTCTGCAATTGTTCACCTGACGAGTCAGATTTGGTTTCATCTCTTAATTTGAATTTAAATTTCATTTGCTATGTTTCAAAACCAGAAACTATATCATATAATGGCATTTGCTATATTTCAAAACCGAAACTATATCATATAATCTTTGTGAAGAGTAGAAGTCGAATGGTAAAAGATCTTTGGTTGGTTGCCAATGTTGTACTTCGTTTAGACTTGTGGAAGTTAAGTAACGTTGCTTGCTTCAAGGTGCTAGAGTGGATGTTAACAATGTAACAATGAGAAAAATCAAGTTACAAATATTACAAACAAGTGTTGAGGTTCCCCCCGAAGCTATAGGGACAGAGTTAGATTGAACTATTTTAAACCATTTGTCTAAAGCAAGAGGATGTACACAACAAGCAATGAACATTCATATCGCAGACTCGCAGGATGCTCAAGATAACAACTATTTCTCCAACTGCAGGATGCTCAAGATAACAACTACTTCGCCAGTCGTACCGAACTTAAGATGCACACAAGTTGAGTATGAATTTAACTTTTTGCATAATCCGGAAATGTAGACTTCCTAAGAGTTTCAGAAACCCTTAACCATTGTCAAGAAGCACCAATGCACTCATGATACCATTAGCTACGCAAGTCGAACATAAACCTTCCCTAGGTGTATTATCAACTTCATGAACGTCCGCATACTCCCTTGTAGTGAACTACTGAGTGAGATACTCGCTCAAAGAAGGGTAGTTTTCTAATAAAGCTTAATCAAGTGGTTCTGGGCTTCATTGTAATTGACATGTTAATCACTGTTGTAAGAAAGAGAATCACTTGATATCGGGCTAATGTTAAACTGAATGTAGTGCACAATGTGGGGTTTTAGTATGTTATTTTTTTTTTATTTTTTTTTATCATTTTTGAAGATTATGTGATTTCTAAAACATCACTGTTTGGTTTCTCTTCCAGTTTTTTGGACCATGTGTATTTATCTTTTAAATTTTCTTATTTTTTTTTTCCTGTTTACGCACTCTTTTTTCTCAAACACCACATTTATAGATAAATCGATGACATCTATATATTTTCTTGGCTTTTAATGTGTGTTGAGTATTTGTAAGTGAGAACTATGGAATTTCAGAAGGTGTTTATAGGTAATCAACCTAATGTATCAAATGAGAACTACGAAATCTGGTTTTGGGAAAATAAATTAGGGATGGTGTTTATTACATATGGATTTGGCCACTCTCCAAGTAATTTGAGACTTAAAATATCTTATATGTCCTAAAATTACAAGGAATGCGGTTGTTTGCTCATGTACGTGTTTTTGGGCTGGAAAATAGATAATGGCCTGTACAGAAGGTTGTGTTTTTACATGTTTTGGGGACAAAAAAAAATTACATGTAAGGGTGTATTTTAATTTTAATTTATAGACAAACCATAGATAGATATACACAAGAGATATGTGCGCTTATATGCGTAAGGACTTACCATTTTAACCGGAACAAGACAAGAAAGACATAAATTTTGGCCGACTAGTTTTGCCCATATTGATATGTATATATCATCCATGCGAGTATATTTTGCCTTTCTATTCGTTAGTTAAGCATTTGTGTTACATGCTTCTTAACTTCATAGTAAAAGGTGAATATGACAATAGAAACGTTAGGAGAGAGAGAAAGACAACAATAGCTAATTTTAAGTAACAGATATATGTACGACAGTTCAATGCACCTTCTGCGGAAAAAATCATCCAAATATACATGAATCATCTTTACATGACGCATTTACCCATGTTAATGTATATTTCGTGTTTTTGTTATAGATGCGTTCTTATTTGTGCAATGGATATCCGAAGTTTTGATTATTGTTCTACTTGCCACACTGACACGACTTAATGTAGCAAACATGTCGCCAAAGCATGCTTCTCTTGCCTCGGTAATAAAAGATCAACGAGACAACAAAAATGCTGGAAGAGACAAAGACAACAACGATCAGACATCTGAAATCCAATGCAACCTCTACAGAAGTGGACACCTAAATCCACATGTCTCATCTCCCACTGTTAATGTATAATTTTGTTTTTTTTATATAAATGCATTGATATGTGTGTAATTGAGATCCATGTGTAGTGTAGTTTATTGTTTTACTTGCTGGTTGACATGGTTTAATGTATAGTTCTATGTTGATTGTCTTACAAATATGGGTAGATTATAATTATCTGCTGTAAAAAATTCAGGTAACAATACCAAATATCAGCAGCTAACATATTTTGTCAGTCGATATATTAAAATCGACAAGTTTCCCAGCAAGTATATCATCTAAAGGAAGCCCTGCGTAAGAGAGATGCATCTATCGGAGAAGTATACAACATGCACTAACTGTGACTTTCAAAACTGGATTATCATTGTGATTATTGTACTCAATTCTTGGTTCCTGAGAAAATTTTATTGTGTATATTGAAGGCTCTCTATCCTAACCAGACACATACATGCTATTAAAACAATTTGAACAAAGGTATTGTTTCAGTAAGTCTGGTAAGAAACTGAATAAATTATCCGTGTGGAATAGTTTCTCTTCACATGTCTAGGGATCTAAAATATTTGTTTGATTGTATACTGATGTACTAAGGAATTCAAGCATTACATACGGCAATGTGATTGTGACGCTAGCATGTCGAATGTGTATTCATTTATTAGTACTATTGGTTCAATGTATAGTCTAACGTAGCCTCGCTCCTGAATTATTCCTTGGCGTTGTACTTTCTTACTTCGTTTATATACATATGGCATAGACTATATAGATATATGTTATTGCGTACCGCTCAATTCCCGTCTATCGTTGGAAAAAAGATATTTTTATTTTTTTTAAAACGGGCGGAGTACTATTTCAAGTTGTAATATTTTTTAATGTGTTGTTACACAAAGATAAAATATATACACTTAAGACTAAAATGAGAGGTTACGGCCCCGATGATACCTAGTCGAACATTTATAAAGAAAGGGTTATTTATGTCATTTCACTCTTGTCTGGAAAACTTATCGGCGTTCAGGAAGATCTTTACCACTGACTTCGTTTCTGAGAGACTATTCAGTCTATGCCTCATCGCAAGTTGAATTGGAGCGGAAAATTTTCACGGTGAAACTAAAAAGACATGCATTATCACGCGCATGCACAATGAGCACCCGCCTGGCCACGTCCAAGCCATATTACAAAAATGCAGATAAAACGGATGCTAAATCTGACATCTTAGACAAAGTTTACTGGCGTTTAAACATGGTTATTTAATGTAAATTATGCCTCAAAGTAATTAATAAGAAAATGAAAGCGGTCACATTATGAAGGTGTGTAAACAAAATAGCACTAGAATTCCACCTTGAGTGAACTCTTCAGTAGTGGCTGAAATATGTTTGGTTTCTAAATTGGTAATCAGTTTGATAAAAACTATCCTACAGATAAACTCTTGGAACACCATGTTTTACATCAATCCTCTTTTCAGGACTGTTCAAGGAATACATATGGCTGAAATTTGTTTAGTTTCTAAAACGCCACTTTCATGCTATTTTGTTGATGTATTGTGGATTACAACACTCCCTGCAGATGCCTGATTTGCAGCGCGGTTGCTCCTAAAGTTCTTCCTATTTGATTCCCTTGCTATTCTCGAACCAAACTGCATAGAGGAGAAGAAAGAGAAGCTACGTCGATTAACCAAATAGGCAACACTACGGCACTGGTATACTACAGCCACTTGATTAACTCTTATTCATCATCTTTCTTGACCGCGAATAAGAACTCCTTTTATTTATTGTTGTTTAATACAGAGAGAGAATGTACCTGGATTGCTCTCTTGGGGAGAAATGCTGCTGCTTCTAAACCCAACAGGTGTGCAACCTTCAGAAAATCAAGTTAATTGAAAATCATTCACTGTGTAAGAGCAAATCTGTTGATCAGGGTAGCTAGCTGGCCCTCTTACATGCACTTCATTTTGAGAAGGGTCGCCAGCTTTCTATGAAATGTTCTAAAAGGATGAAAAGAAACTAACAAAGCATGTTCAATACTGACTAAAAGAGGGAGAACATGTACCTCTCTTAGAATCTTCTTATCACCTTTTCCAGCTGCCTGTTCTAGATCAGCAACTTCCCATAGTGGAATTTCTAAAAGAGTCTTGATAACATCCTCATCCAAGAAGGGAAATCTAGCCTAGACAAGAATAAAAAGCAAAATCAGGAAATGAAACATCTCAAAACAAGTTGGGAAAAGAAAAAAACGTTTTAACAATACCTCTTTTCCATTGTCCGAAATGCATCTGTCATCCCTTCCCAGATTTCTTTTCCAAATTCTCTGCATATCTAACTTCATTTCTTTGTGCAACCCAAGCCAGCTGCGATATTATATAAATCAGACAGAATGAGTAAAACATTTTACATTGAACAAGAAACACAAGTGCCATAAACGACTGATGAAAGAAGGTTTTCATAATCACAAGTAACAGTAATTTTGCAGTTCACAAGGGTAGAAAAGGCATGTCGCAAAAATCTATAAACGCCAACCATACAGGTAACAAACATCGATATTGGAGAAATTACAAAACTAAAGTTCAGAGGAAAATAAACAAAAAAATTAATTAGAAAAATATACGATACGAAAAAGCAATGACAATATTTCAATAAAAGTGGGCATACCCTCCTGCTCGATATTTAGTCCTGTATCTACTATACCCAGCACATTGCTCATCAGCGCCAGAACCAACAAGGAGAATTTTGGCTTCAGACTTGTACTTGACACGCTGATGGTTGTCTTTCTCTACCCAACCATCACCACCAGCTGCTAACCATAATGCTATTCCGATGTTCAGGTCCTACAACATAAAGAGTGAGGTTTAGCTTAAGCTAATTTTCCTCGAAGAATGTGTCAGTATGAAGTGTGTTCTTAAAGCATTATCAAGGTTGAAAGTTTCACTTCATTAATAGCAAGATACTGTTATTTACGTATTAAATGATTGATTTATATTTATTTAAAAAACAAGATTGTATATAATCCGACCATGTATGTATTAGACGGATATATGAGTGACATGACATGCTTTGTTTCGGAGATCAAGTTTGACAATTCATGATCTATCTCCACAAGGTTCCACCTGAAAAGCCAACAATGCAATTTAATTGTCGCACTGAAATGGTAGAATAATGTTCCATGCAAAAAGGCAAAGCAAGTATCAGGGGAGGAATCATTTAAACAACCTTCGGGAAGGTGCAATTCTCTGAAGTTCCTTCACTCCTGCCCTGGACGATATTCTATCTGGAGCAGACTGGCCATCAAAGCTCACGTTTAGCAGATCGATGTCATCTATCAACAAAATTTCAGTAACTACAATAGCAGTGAAGAGAAATGCACATACAGCATGATACATGAATTTGAAGAAAAATTAAATGACAAGCCTTGCTTGCAATAATCTAGTTGGATTTTTTTAACCTACAGCTGGGATCTAGGCATTGATCCAATAATGCTGCGAGTATCATTGAATCTAATCCACCAGAAAACAGAATGGCTATCGGAACAAAGGTCTCTACTCGGGTTGCATGTTTGATTTCCTGCACATTAATTCATAATCAGTCATCTTTATCACAAAAGTTTCTTTTAAGAGTAAATTAAAAAGAAAAAGAAAAGGATAATCGACAAATCGTAAATCTCATCAACTCTTTGTCAAAGTATTTCATAAAGACATAGAAATTTTCTACAGTGTTTGAATGAAATTAGGGGCATCAGGGAAAATAAATATAGTATTAGAGTGACTATAAACTATAAAATAGAGCAGATAACAAAATCAGAAATCCGAATGAGTTACATTTCATACCTGAAAAACTGTGTTTAGAATGGTACGCCGCAAGACAGACTCTCTGAGAACATTAAGCACCTTTTGCACTGGCAGTGAAACTGAAGGTGGAATGATCCCTGAACAAAGCGAAAGCTACAGTCAGGCACTTCTCTTAGATTCTCCAAATTCTCTACCCAAGTTTAAGGTGAATCTTGAAACTTAATTATTTAAAAAATAAAGTATCTCCCAATTTCTAGGTATGGGTGCACCTTTGGGTTCTACATCACTTCTCTCCCACTTAATCAGTTCACTTAAAAGAGGGTCAGTCCATTCGTGCTTCTTGACTTCACCAATTAAGCATTCTTTTGTTTCTAAAGCATTGAAGCATATGCTATATATCCCACAAGAAAGTTCCTCCCAGAAGTTAATGCCACTGACCAAATCTTCTGCTCCAGAATCTGCATCCAATTTGAGGGTATCAGTTTTCAAAGTAACAAATTGAGACTACCAGTTATCATTTGTAAGAACTTGCCATAAGTATTTTATGATCTTTACACATGTTACAGTATAACTAAATGGGCAAATGCATAAATTAGAGGAGATAAAAGAATACAATGTACGACGAGGAGTTAGAGTTAATAGCATCTACCACCTACCAAAATTTTCGTTAGCATCTGAAGATGGAGATACAGAAGATAGCATTAACCGAGGGTCATCCAAAGTTGGCCAATGAACCAGGAGACTCCGCCTCCCAAATGCGTCCCGACCAAACCATAAGGTTTTTGATCTATCCTGCGTTCCATAAATTAATGGAGATATGTTCTAGGATAGAAATTTTCAACCATTTGATATCATAACAAAGAAAAAACTTATCTGACCAAGTAGATGTACCTGCCAATAGATTAATCCCCATGGCCCTCTTATTGTTGAAAGAAGCTGTGGTACAGAAATCTCTTCCTTGCCAACACAACAGCATGCACTCTTGCGTCCCTGAAAGGTGCACGAACAACACTTCCCGAGAGCACGAACAAGAATCTCAGCATCATTGCAATCATTATCAACATGTAGCCCCCCAAATATTTCACCTACAAATAGATCTTGGAAATTAGATGTTGTTTTGTGTCAAATTTTATGGGCATTTTAACAAATTACATTACCAAGACAAAAATTGGAGCACGTTAACCCGTTTATCTAAGCAGGCTACTATAACTTATTTTCTAATCATATATGCAACACTAAACATAAAGGATCTAGACATATTAAGCTTTCGAAATGATCCACAAGTACATACATTTTACACCGCGCAAACACCACAGAATGCAAAGATTAAAAAGCAACACTGTAGAAGCTCAAGCGCATTAATGAATGTGACCATAAAAGAAAGAAAATTGCCAATTTCAAAAGATTTTCACATTCGAATCAACCTCCACATAACAAAAGACATTCAAAAAAAGGCTGTAACAGTGTTACATATTCGTAGAGACGAAACAAATAGAGATGGTTCAACATTAATAGTAATGTTTAGTAGTACCATTATATACCAGGATATTTCCAGAAGCATCCACCAAAGGCTGAAAAACAGGACTTATTCCTCTAAGCTGCAATTCTGCCCCAAAAAAATCAAGTTCTGCCACTCTATTGATCCAATCTATACCATTATCTTGTTTCAGTTCATATGATGAAGTGATGGATGTATCAGTAGACATAACCATTTCAGTTACTTGTTCTACATTCAGAAAAGATTCATTTTTTATTTGAAGAAATAACTTCTTGCTTCCTAAGTGATCAGGACCCCTTCTTTGAAGAGCTTCTTTAAGACCCTCTACTGAAAATTTTGAATGCTCCACCTGCGTGCATAATCAAGTTCTTTGCTTTAACCATATGAAGCAGATTAGATGAAGTTTACCTAAATTCATTAGAGAGCTGAAAACTGAAGGCAAAATTGACTTACTGGTTTCAGAGCTTCAGTAAGTTGAGATGCAAAATCTGGAAGTAAAGAAGACAAATCGATTCGGACACCAGATATGATGAGGGCGATTCCGCACATCTCTGGCTCTAGTCTTTTGGTCTATAATTTTACGCGAAAGTCTGTGTTGAGTTGAAAAGAAAAGAAACCCTTGAAGGTTTTATTCCTCTGAAATACTTTGAGATTTTGTGGACTAATTAATTTTAGTTAGCCTAATACACCAACCGCTTCCGTAGCATAGTGGTAGTGCGTTCCCTTCGTAAGGGAAAGGTCGTGAGTTCGATCCTCACCGGGAGCTAGACTTATTTTTATCATTGATGAAGATATATCACGACAATAGTGACCATCTGAAGTGTGGTTTTTAAGATTATCTTCTTAATGCTGGTCTTTGCCAACTCTATAAAGTCGATGTTTTTGATGTAACCAATGCGTTGGAGCACAATGAGGTCTAAGTTATTTCTGGTTCTACACATGCACTTTCTTGTTTCTACATATCTGGATCCAAGTAGAATTTTCCTGTGCAGGAATTGGATCCAAAGTTTGCAGGGACACGCGAATACAAGTTTGGAGCTGTAAGTGGTTGTAGAACATCGCATTTCTAAAGATAGATTAGTGACAAGACTGCCAATGATATCTCATGACTTTGATAGGTTTTTAATATGTTTCATTGGCAAGAATAAATATTGGGAAATATGGAAGTAGTTGGCCGCTTCATTTGGCAAAGATGATGTACAGTAGATAGGGTCATCATTGAAGTTGTCAAAAGAATACTGTAGTATCTATAGCATGATTTCACTGGTAAGCCATAAATTATTTCAGTGGAACACTCTCATCCAAAATATGTCCCGTTACATAAACACCACATTGAACGGTATAAACTTGAGCATGTTAAACTTCCTATCTGGTGCATTGCACATGCAGTATTTGAATTCTTATTATAAGAAATTGGTGATCCAGTAGAATTGAAAAAAATACTGGCGAGGAGAAAGAAAAAGATGAAACACAATTATAATCGAATCTGATCACTGTACCATCATGTTTGATTCTTCACCACAGCAATCCTTTTGCCTCGCATTACATCATATTTCTATAGGTAAATTCCAAAATAAAAGCTACCATTGTTTCATGAAAATCTAGATTAGAAGAAAAACATTCAGGAACTTAAAATGCAGCAGCATGATGCAATATCTTTAGACAGCCATGATATCACCAAAATTGCGCATCACAAGAATGGAACCTCCAAACAAGCCTGCAGCCCGCAACAGTTTCTGTGAAAGAAAAGCAAAAAATTGATTTTAGGAGCTGATGAGATATAGAAAGAACAGAAAAGAAAGGAAAACCAAATAAGAAAATATATGCGTTTCCATTATTAAGAACTGATTATTCAATAAAGACAAAACAAAGCTCACTGAACACGAGTCCACAGCTTGATTAACAGATATTTAACCATCAATTATGAGGTACAGTTGCAAACTAAGAGCTACATACCACCAATAATAAAATAGGAAGAATCAGAGAATCACTCAAAAGAACGAAAATAAACATCAAATCGAATTGCAATGCTAAACAAGAACAAACACTCTTAGTGACTACGAATTCAAGAACATGGAGCCCTTACACAATTCAACTATTGTTTTTCTAGTACATCAGTTGTGCAAATTTGTGTTACCTGTACTTTCATGCTTGATCACACCCTACTGTTAAATAAAATTTCTTTTAGGCCTATCTCGCAGGACAGAAGCCAAACTAGTAACCTCATACTTTGCCAATACCATCACTACCCGACACACCAATACTTTTAAGAAAGTGTGTTATGTACACTAGATGGCTAGACCTAATATTAACCAACCAGCTGAAACGAACCACAATACGGATTTTCACCTCGTTCTAAACTTGATGTTCCAATGTACTATCTTTTCCTCAGGAAAAGTTTTTTCCCCTAAAAGATTCTCAGAATGATAAATCAGGACACCAAGTAAGCTTGGATATTCATCCATAGTTACATCACCAAAACAACAGTATAATCAACAGTAGAAACTAGAAAGTATAACTTAGAGCGCCGAAAGAAGCAAAACAGGAAAATCAAAAAAAAAAAAAAAAAAAAAAAAAAAAAAAAACTACTGAAAGAGTGGCATCCCTTTTCATTCTCTTATCAAATCCACTTAGTCACATAGCACTAAACAACGGAACCATAGTTGATCAAGATAGCCAACATAAACTATACCTAAATCAGGCCAAGAGCACCCCCACAATACTAAGATAACTAAGATAACACTGAAATCCAATTCAGCTCCCTCTACAGAGAATCAACTTTTTATTTCAAGAACTTATTCACATCCACATGAATATCCCCAAATTTCACCTTACATAATTTATTTGCCATGTTGATGTGGAAATCTGAGAGAGAACTTGTAAAGTTTGTTTTCCCTAATTTAAATAATTAGGCCATGAAAGTTTAAGAATACTGATACTTATAAATCCCTACACTAAGAATCAACGCACATATGGAACAGTCTTATAAATTACCCATATCAGAAATCAAAATTAACTTGAACAAAAAGGAGTAGTTAGGATTCTACCTTATTCAATTCCCATTTGGCTTCGTCGTAATACTGTGAGAACAAAAAATCCTTCACTTTGTCCACTGAAACCGGGAGCGCCATTGATGTGAAAAGAGGAAAGAGGTAGATTTGTTAGGGTAAGCGGTAGGGTTTTGGTGGCTTTTAGGTTTTAGAGGAAGTTGTGCGTGCTTTTAGATGAGACTTTGGAGTGTATAATAAGTCCGATCTATTTTAGGGTCGGTCTCCACTGGAGTCTCTCCAGGCCCTAGGGTCGTCGGTCTCTATTTTTAACATTTTAGATTTATATCATAGTTATAAAAAGGTAAGAGGTTTGTGTCCATGATAGCCAGGGCTATCAGACGGACGACGTTTAATGGGGACCCTGATCCGAAGGTTGGGAAGCTCCGGATTGGGTTTTTACATGGATGGCTACGAAAGACTCACGGTATTCAAAGTTAATACCAATTTGTGATATATACGGAAATCACTGCTATGTTTACCATAAAAGGGACTCTTGCCACTTTATATACCTTTCCATCGTGAATCTTTTTCTGCCCTAACACCCCCGCCCTCTGGTCCACGAAGCAATTTCATCCACTAAAGAACTAATCAACAGCAAAGTGCCTCAAGATTTAGATGTATCTCATTATCCCTTTTAAAACCCTAATTTGTGTTCTCAATAAAAATCAACTTAGTTTAGTTAATTGCATAATTTTGAAAAATAGGTTAGTTTAAATTTATCATAGATGGGTGGACAAGATTTTCGAGCTACTGCATAAAGAGAGATTTAAGTTTTTTTTTTTTTTACTGAAGGTACTCGAATGTTTTCATAGTGACCAGTTTCTGCTATAGCAATTCAAGTTTAAGGGTGAATGTCTCTTTTGCTATTGTAGGCACGTAGATATGATGGAAGCAAGCATAGATGATCAAGAGCTGGCCACGGGTAAGTGTGCTTAACTTTTGTTAAAATTTTGATTTAGATGTTTTCGTATTTATTACTTAGATATTTGGCAATATGGGAGACTTGGTATTTAAGATTTTAGTCGATAAGAGCTCAGGTTATGCTTTTCTACTTGACTAATTTTTGATAAACCTATATCTGACAAAAGTTAGTAAATGGTACATCCAATTTTACTCGATTTACAGCGTATCATGCAAACCTGCAATGTAACTACAGGTGTGCCTCGAAGTCATTATAATGTGCCCTCGATGCACAGTGTTGAACTACATGTGTGATCGAAGAGCAGAGAAAACAAGGCATACTTTGGACATAGACAATGAAGGATATTCCCTTATACACATATTTTTTTTTATTTTTGGATTCTTTCTTTTGTTGTTCCATTGGCGTTCCATATGTACAATATACTGGATTTTATTGGGTTTTTTCTTTTTTATATTAGGCGATATTGTGAACAAATCTTTTGGTTTTAGTTCTTCGTTTATCGTTAGTTTTACAAATTTTACAATGAATTACACCAGTATTTAGCTTCAGATGGAATCGAGGGAGTGAAATTTGATGTTGCAGTGCATTTTAGAGAACTTAAGAGCAGGTTTAGGAGGGAGATTTGATTCTTACGAATAGCTTCTTCTGTATACTTAATATAGTAATCAGTTTTGCAACACAATCAAGATCAGCAAGGGGGTTGAGTTTTGAGGTCGGTCGGGATCTCATCCTTATGTGACTCGGCGCAAACCGTAGGATAAATATAATATATTTTCTCATATCATATGAAATATCATCTGTCATCTCTAAGAGGGAAACTACAAGACAAGCAACGGAGGAAATCGACTGAAAAACACAATAGACTATATCGACTGTACATTACTTTTTAATTTATATATGATTTTTTGGGTCTGTATTGTAAAATCTATTGAAAAGAAGAAGGAAATTAAATGTAACTTTGTGGAAAAGTGAAACTGCAAAGAAAAGGACAATGTAAACTTTTTGTTGCTATCTCGAGTTATAATTATAAATTATGTGAAGTTTGATAAACCTGTGTTTGTTTCCTGATATTATGTATTTTTTTATATGTCTTGAATCAGGTCCATTGTGAAGTATTTAACTCGATCATCTTCAAAATGTGACAACAAGCATACCTAATGACTTTTCATAGTATAAGATGTATGCCTAGCAATGTACCAATTCATAACATCACCTGATTGGTAATTTATTGGGAAGAGATGCATAATTTGGGCATGTCGTTTCTATGGGATAATCCGTATGTGTTTTGACCAATTTTTTATTTTTTTTCCAGAATATTTACTCAAGCCAGTGTTCAATGAAAGACACTGATACAAGGAGGGGAGAGTTAGACGACTTATAGGTTTGTAAGTTAAATGCTTTCACATATTCATGTCATATCAGCAATATGCTGTTGAGTTTGATGCTAATTTGATTTTTGAGTTTATGGTGGTTGTATTTTGATAAACGTATAAAGACCTTTTTCGAACATTAGAATCACATACGCTGGCTAACTTAATTGGGGGCGATCGTTTCCCATTGCAGGTTTTCCTAACCATGAAATGGGCTTATTTTGTTGAATTTGCAGGTTGAGCTGTTCCATGATGAAAATAAAATAAAAAATCTTAATCTTGCTTCTAGGTGTTTGAAATTTCTGGAACCTACATATTTTATTAGGGTCGCAAATTTATTTTGCTATCAATTTGTAAGAATATCATTACATAGAAAAGGGTCGCAAATTTAGTCGATTCGTAAGATTATCCAATACATAGAAAACCTCTAGGGGAAATACATTACTGATTGATAGCAAAACATGATTTTGCTAAACATGCTTCGGATAATATATGGTATTGAGCTTTAGGTTATCTCAAATATAGGGATTGACTACGCAATTATTTTTCTTCTCAAGCAGGATATCTCTTCTTTAATTAGATAGTACTTGGCCGTAGAGCTTTCCATATGCATTATCCTGAAATTCAACTTTTAATTATTCAACATTGTGAACCTTTAGTAGAGGATTTTAAATTTATATATTATTGTTGTTTATCTAATCCTTTTGCTTGAGTTATTTTCATGTTTATCTCAACTTAAAAGTGCAACTTGGGTGGGATACAAAGTTGTTCTTCCTTGCCTTAGATCAATGACCTGGGTCATGGAGAATAAAACTTCATCACCATCTCATCGTGCATTCGTGATTATTCTGAAGGTAGGTCCATTGATTTCAATTCACTTTATTGTTGAATTTTTTTTGGATGTTAACTACTTACACTGCTTACTGATGGATGTCCAGCCTTCTAGAAACCTTATATACTACAAATAAATGATACTAGAAGGTATAGTATTTTTACAATTCAGTAATCATTAGCCATCTCATTGCAAGCTTTACCGCATCAATGTTATACGATTATGTTATTGACATCGCTTCTTTTCTTCTCGCTTATTTAGGTTGAAGAGCATAGTTAGTTTCAGGAAATCATGATATTACATGGCTGTTTCAGTTAAATGCTACAGTTTTGCCTTCTTTATACATAAAAGAAATCCCTTAGGAGATACCTCTTAGATATATGCAGAGGAGACGTAAGCTTGAGGTAATTTACACAAATTGTTTATTTCAAAACTTCCTTCTTATTACCATTTGATGCAGTCAGATGTCAAAGATCAGGCTGCTACCATATTGATATTTATTTGTGCATGTTGATGGAGATAGAAATTAAAAACCCGTAACCTTATGGTACTTGCCTAAACAACGGAGACTCATTTCTTCTCTCTCTCCTCATCAGTGGCATATGAAGGAAATAATACTTATGTATGTTTTGTCCCTATCTATCCATGTAATATGTTTGTAATGAAGGAATGAACATATGCAAAAATATTATCCATATTATTCTCAATGTCTTTGTTAAATACTACTATGTGTATGTATGCATGGGTGTATCGATCACGTTCACATTTAACGGAACTTAATTTAAGGAGTGGGAACCTGGGGATAGGATATCCGTGCATTTGTGTGAGTTTGAGTTTAGGATCACCTTCACTGGCTACTCATTTGATGCCTGTTGTGTCCGATATGAACTCTGTCTCTTTATGATTGGGAATTACGGATTTATCTCTTTTGTCTCCAACTCTCTTGCTCTAGATTTAGGGTCAAATGATTAGTCCACATTAAAAAAATTATCTATTCAGTCGGAATAGTCTTGATTAAAATCGATTTTTAGATGCCCATAGCCTTAGATATAAGATGCTTATAATAAGATCCCCGTCTTACCTATAGTGCTAAATGGAATCCAAACGGTGCTTCAAAGTATACCTTAAACGTTAATTGAAAATGATAGATACTGTAACTCAAGACTCTCATAGAGAAACAAGACGAAAAATTAATGTGAAAAAGCCTCTTTAATCAACGCTCGCTAGCCTAGAGAGAGAAGTGAAAAAAAAAAATCGAATGACCACTATACCTTGGGCTTGGTTGCTTTGCAAGAATACACATTTTCTTCTTTTGAGTAGTTACGAAGTTTTTATCGCTTTGATTGGTGTTAATGGCTTCTGTTTCACAATGAAAAATGTTTAATATTATGTTCTTTACAATTTAAGCTATGTGGGTATCTTTATAGGTGTAATCTCACTTACTACCTGAGCAAAATGGGTTTGGATGTAAAATTTTAAATGTGGAATTTATGGGTCTAGCGGATTTAGTAGAATTACCTTTCACTCTGTACGTTGGTTTCCCGAACCTTGGAATCACGTTTCCTACGGGAATCAGTTTTCCAGCAAATCCTCCATATGGAGTCCGACACAACCCCTAAGATTTGCTGGGAAACTTATCAAGGGATTTATGGACCCACTTTTTTTTAACTCTATTATGCAATTATTTGAGGGTAATGACAAACGGTACAAAGACATCTATAAATCCTATGAATTTTAATTGAATTACCAAACACACGAGGGATTTATACGAATCATAGAATTTGTAATCCCATGAGATTATAAATTCTTGGAAATGGTGAATTCTGCAAACCAACCCACTTTAAATGTGAAAAAAGCAAAAAAATAAAGATCTCGAAGGGCTCTGAATAGTGAGTACCAGATTGAGCCCACGAAGGTAAATTTTCTTACATGGGCATCAACGACCGAAATATACGAGTAGTTCTTCGCTATTGTTCTATTTGGTAGCATTAAACTTTCTCCTCTACGTTCCTAGGAGTAGGGGTAAGCATTTGGCCCGTAATCCGCGGATTTAACTAGGACCAACCGTTCATTTGCGGATGGATGCACGTACCGTTTGTTAATGAGTTGGATGCGGATGAAATTTTTGGAATCCAACGGATTACGGATCGGGCCCGGATGCAAATTTGAAAATCCGTTGGACATTCATATACGTTAAATTAAGTGCATTTATATAGTTCTAAAAAATACTATGGATCATTTAGGAATTCTTAAGGTGTTTGCTTGGGGTGTTGTACATGGAATTTTTATCTTCCTATGCATATATATATATGATATGTAGGTTCTATGAGGAGTCATTTGTGTTGGCTTTATTTTCTTTATTATACATGGAATTTCTGAAATATAGTAATAGATTGTGCTAAAAAAAAATAGGAGACATGTGCTTTTACTACTTTTGTATATGGATTTCTGAAATGAATACCTTTTGTGTTGTGAATCCAAAAGGTAAATATAATATAAGTATGCCTTTTATTAGGATCTACCAAATAAATATTCTACAATGAATTGGCATTTCCTACCATGGTGAGCCTATCTCATTACAAGAACAACTCGGCTTTGATTTATTTATTTTCAATTTTATTATCATCGCTTTCGGTCTTAGGTGCTCTTTGTCTTTGTCTCATGAATATATGCAGATGATATTTGCAACAGAATATATAGGTATGACATCTTAAATTCGTTTGCAAAACTATTTGATCGTTTGTATGTTTTTCATGTCGATGGGAGATTTTTTTTTTTATCGGTAAATTAAAAATTTTTATAGAAGAAAGTGTATCATCTATCATTTTATAGGTACTCGGTCGATGGGAGAATTTCTCAACACGGATAAACGCATTGGGGGTTTATCATGTCGCTTGCATATGAAAGTGTATTGTTTAACTTTCTCCATCTATGAATGAGGATATTAAATCATTTTTAGTCTTAAAAGGGCTATCTTAGGTGTTTCACCTTCTTGGTTTTAAAGTATGTAAACTGAAGACTATTATGGGAGGTTGAATAGTGAAAACAAAACTAACAAAGTGTATTGTTTATTAAAATTTACCTTATCTATTCAGAGTCCTTAGCTATGTAAGTGTTATATGCAGCGGTTAAGCATATGATATGACGAGTATTGATCCACCATAAGGGTTGTCGTTCGAAGTTGAAATTTATAGGTATGCCGGTGTAGTATAGAAAGTGATCAGTTGTTCTTCAATAAAGGTCTACATAATGATCCCTACACCAGTAGAATATAAGGACATGCAATTGTTCGGGTTTTTTATCTTTTCAATTAAGGTCTTATACAGAATGATCCCTACACCGTGTGAGAATATAGGGGCATGCAATATCAAGTGAAGTTATATGGTTTCTTGTAGTTGTTCATTAAATGGTAATATTAAGTGGCCCTTTTTCTTTTTATTATCCTTCATTATAAATACGTATTGGTCCGAATAAGATATAAAGTTCCGATAAGCGGTTAGTTTAGACAAAAAGTGAGGTGGAATTCAACGAGCCAATTATGTCAACTTCTTTGCTTAGTGATTATATTACACGATGGTGTGTGGTATAATGAAGTAATTTTTGTTACTTATTTCTGCTTAGAGAGACTTGACATCATGGTATAATGAGGTTTGTGCCCATGATAGCCAGGGCTATCATACGTACGTCATTTAATGGGGACCCCGATCTGAAGGTCCGGAAGCTCCGGATGGAGTAGTCATTAGACTACTGAAAACGACTCATGGCATTGTTAAGGGGTCGATGAATTTTTAACATAAGCTATACCTATGTACGATTAAATAAGGTAAATCGGTGAATTCATAGTTTCGCCCAATTATTCTTTGTCTAAAAAAAAAAATATGTGTACACCGTTTTGCCCCTTTTTCGAATTCTCACTTCTGAAACCTGATCAAACCAAACCAATTTGAAGCACGAGATGTAATGCGTAGAAACCATTCGTGTTATTTTTGGAATATTATTCGAGGTTGAAGATCAAAGAATGTGATGTAGAAGTTGTTCGTGAAATCCTAGGGTTTCATCAGCGTAAGCTTTTTTCTCGCTTCTAATTCGATTTTTTTTGTTTAATCTTTGGTATATTCTAATTGATCAAAGGCTAAAAATCCTTGGGATTTTGCAGGTTTAGAGAATCAATCAAGTCCGACAATGGAAGGATGGTATTCTCAGATAAATTGCAACTCTTTGCGTTTGATCCAAGTACGATTGTGGAAGGAATTCAATATAGATTGATACAAGAACTAATATCTATGTTATTGGGTATTGCAATTTTTGCAGTGGTTGTCCAAAAAAAAAAAAACAATGGACTTGGAGTAAGTTTATATTTCCCCTTCAAATATGAACTAATGTTTTTTGATTTCATGTTGGTATGTGATTTCTTGAATAATTTGGGGGTTTGGTCGTGGGGGCGGCAGTGGTTGTTGCTTGCTGCTGACGGTGGGTTTGTTGTAGTCTTGAAATTTTTTTGTAACGAGAAAATCTTAAGTTAGACCATCACAGAATTGTGCATCCTGTGAAATTGTGAATGTTGTTTTTTTTTTTTTTTTTTAAGTGATTAACCAGGTCATTGGTATCATCCCAATGACTTTATGAATGCTGGCTTATTATTGTGTAATGTGTAGATTTGTTGTGTAATGTGTAGATTTGGATATACAGAAGTTATTGGAGGATGCCAACGAAAGGTGGTTCCGGCCGAATGAAGTTCATGCTATATTGTCTAACTATAGGTGTTTTGAATTCACCGTAAACCGGTATACCTGCCCAAAAGGTATTTTGGTTTCTTAAATTCGTGTAGTTTATTGTAAATGCACTTCGAACAAGATACAATATTGTAGTTTCTGTTTGATTTCTGAATTATATTAGTTTCGTATGGGTTAATTACTAGGCCGTTAACATCATGGTATGGGTTAATTAGAAAAACATACGTTTTTATCAAAGCCTAATGTATCGATTTCTTATATGACTTCTAGGATTTTTGATTCGTTGTGATTTTGAATTATGGAGTTTCTTCTGTTTATAAGATTGATAATATTGTGCAGTTCAGGGTATTAGGTTGAAATTTAATGTTTTTTTTTCTTCCCAAATTGGGAGTTTCTCGGTTAGTAAATTCTAGGGTTTTTTACTTTCCCGTCTCAGTCATCAGATGATGTTACTCCTCCATCATCTATAACTGTAATTGCAACATCAACCCCTCTTCCATTTGATTCCGAAGTAACTTAGTTACATACTTTTTTCTACCAATAGTTAGTTGGTTAAGGAATTTATGCTTTTGAGAGATTTCAGTTTGTTTTTTCAATTTTTCAATTTGGTAGGATTGTAGAGCTATATAAGAGGAACATGTCATCGAAAAATTAGATTCAAATATATTGTCACTTGGACTTTGTAGAAAAAATGGCAAACCATGTCATTATTATGTCAATATAACCATGTCATTGGATCCTACCCCATTAAAGAATGTTTCTTTTAGCAAAAATAATATATCAACGATATTTAGTGCAACATAGTAACAATATATCAATCAGACAAGCATAATGTTTTTGGTAAAGAATTATATAAATAAAAAATTAATATATAATCTTTTACAAAAAAATTAATAGGCACGATCCTTGGAAAGAAAAAAAATGTATCGAAAGAGGTAAATAAGAACTAAACAGTTGACAAGTTAAACAAATACAAGAGTACAATGATACTCTCATTAAGGACGGAGTTCAAACAAAATGTGAACAAGCACATAGAAAGATACTATAACAATAAAAGGCAATTCAAATTCAGGAACAATCACAAAAAAGAAAATCGAATGCGAAAATACATTTAGAGGAAGGGAAATACATAAAATTTTATATTCTAGATGATGTTGATCTTACCAGATCAACTGTCCATATACAGGCGCATTGTTATACGTGTTGCAGCACCATACTCAAGGAAAAAAATAGAGTTCAATAATTCCAATAGTATCATTTATTTACTTATGAAATTTAATTGTAGGATACTTTCCGCACAAACAAAAAAAAAATAAAAAATTGTTCACTTACCTGTAACATACAAAGAGTTAACCAATCAAGATATTGATGTTGTGTATGAATATCACGTATCTCCCTCTACCACAATATATATTGAAACCATGATGTATTCAACCTGTAGAACTTTAAATACTCCGAGTGGCACAATACATATTTCTCCTTCTGCCAAATTTTTTCCTACCGACCCCAGCCTACGCATGTTTTTCTAGAAGCAGACCACATGGAATACCTGACAGACCATATGGAAACTACACATCATAGGACTTTAACTAATATGTATGACTAATCCATGTACAAAACTTATTGCTGAGACGTTGTTTGGAATAGTTTACAAACATAAAATCAAACCACAAGGATATCACCTGACAGATTATCGGGTTCTACAAACTATAAGACCTCCACCAATATTTATACGAACAAGCCATGTACAAAACTTATCGCTGAGACACTATATGAAAACAATTACAAACATGAAGGAATAAGGGAATGATTCTGTAAGAAATACATTGTTGGAATACGCAAACAGATAAATATTCCAAAATGGTGAAAAATAACGAAATGATTCAGTTTACAAAACCATAACTATTACCTATCCTTAAAAATGAAAGCGACAATAGATCAAGGGGAATAAAAATTATTGTAGATTAAAGGGCCATATTAGAGGGTCAAATAACTGGGCATGAAACCAAACACACATGTATATTAATGCTAAAGGACGGATTCCCACTTGATCTGTGTGGAGTTAAAATCCCATTTCCAATAACTGTGCACATCTTAACAAGGACAAGAACTAACAATTAATTTCTCCGTAATTTTGACCCTGAGAACCTTTTTAACTCATTAATTCTATTATTATCTACTTAATTTTTTTACTGGAAAATTATTTTATCTACCTTTTCCCTTATTGCAGATAAATACACCCTGAGTTGTAAGTAACATGTATACAGGTTCGACCCAAGAACTATCTGCTGCAGATGAAAATGAGATGTATATACTAAAATTTAAGCTACCATTGTATATATATATATATATGTATATATATTATTCGAGTGTTGTTTTAATGATTTGTGTTCTTATTGTTTTTTAACAAGTTTATTCCTGCTCCAAATATATCTTCTGATGAGTACACTAATTATGAATATTCTTTGGATGAAGATGCTGACAATGAACACAAAAATATACCTATAACTGTTAGAAATATACCTGTTGTTAATGTCAACGGATTCGGAAGAAACTATCTTAAAAAGATCGATGTTCTCTGTTCCTTTGTGGTGCATTGCATTGGATTGATGAGAAATCATCTGATTCATCGGTTAACACTTAAGATACCCGAATTTGGAATATTTATCTTAGTCTATATACTTTGATGTTGTAGAAGCTTCTCTTAGATTTCTGGCCAATTCAGATGGGCAATCTTTGTGTTCTTATTGTTTTTTAACAAGTTTATTCCTGCTCCAAATATATCTTCTGATGAGTACACTAATTATGAATATTCTTTGGATGAAGATGCTGACAATGAACACAAAAATATACCTATAACTGTTAGAAATATACCTGTTGTTAATATCAACGGATTCGGAAGAAACTATCTTAAAAAGATCGATGTTCTCTGTTCCTTTGTGGTGCATTGCATTGGATTGATGAGAAATCATCTGATTCATCGGTTAAGACTTAAGATACCCGAATTTGGAATATTGTCACAAATGGAAATTTAATCTGCCAGCACTTTGTACACCTCTTGATGCATTAAGAGAATTATGGAAAAGATTTTACCAAAAAATATATATCTCAGATGCAGTTCTATGGTTACTATCTTTTTCAGCGCCACTAGGAATATTCAACAATTCTCAAAGGAGGAAAACTATTCCAGGAATTCTTAGTAGATACGTGGGATTCAACTAAACATAATCATTGAAATTTTATGAGATTTAACCAGATAAAGTTACGTGCAGATCAATATGCTTCCATAAAAATAAAAGATGCTAGGTTAACACCTGATGAAGGAGGTACACCATGCCTTTTACCATCATCATATATTGGAAGTCTAACACACAAGTAAAAAATCTACCAAGATTCAATGGAAATGACACGCTTTAACCATCATTCATATATTTTTATCACTATGATTGCCCATCTGAATTGGCCAGAAATCTAAGAGAAGCTTCTACAACATCAATATTCCTATGATCGTCCTGATTTAGCGGTACGAGTTTTCGGAAAGCACTCATAAATGAGATGACTAAAAATAATGTGTTGGAGAAAACTTTGTTCATGTGCAGACCATTGAATTTCAGAAATGTGGATTACCAAATATTGCATTTACTAATATTCTTAGAGAAATCAAAAAAGAAATATGTACGGTTGAGTAGGCAGATAAAAATATTTCGGCCGAATTTCCCGATGAGAAAAAAGACCCAGTCCTCTTTGATACAGTACAAAAATGTATGTTGCACGGTCCATGTGATGATAGGAGTCTAGAATCCACATGTATGTAAAAAGGAAAATGTACTAAATCATACTCAAAAAAAATACAACAAAGCAACAAGTTTAGATGGTGATGGGTATCCGATATATAGATGGAGTAAGGATGGAAGAGAAGTTGTCATTCACGACAAATGTAAAACATATAATACTGATGTTGTACTCGGAAATCCACACTTATCGAGAACGTTTAACTCCTATGTAAACGTTGAGATATGTGCTGGAGTAAGAGAAGTAAAATACATAAACCAATACATTTACAAGCATACTATAAAACAATAGTCACTTTTTTGATCAATATATGAAGTTTAAATGTATATATAAATGCAGGGTATATTGGACCGCCTGAACCTGCTTGGCGTTCTTTGGTTATTCAATGCATCAAAAAGAACCAAGCATCCTAAGACCGACAATAAATTTTCTAGGCAACCAAAAAATTATTTATGAATTAATAGGGTTAATAGAAGAGGTTATAGAAAAAACTGAGAACTATAAGACGACATTGACGGATTATTTTGTGGATTATGCTGAAAATCTTACGACACATGTATATACATACCAAAAGTTTCCACAACGCTTTGTTTGGGATAAAAGCATAAAAAATTGGCGCATCAAACAAGGTTCTGCAGTCCCTAGAATGTATTTTGTCTCTTCTAATGCTGCTGGAGAATTATACTACCTAAGAATGTTAGACTATTATTGCAGGTAGATTCATTTGAACGTTGTGCACAATAAAAAAATGCATCGAACTTGGATTACTAGAAAACGATGGAGAAGCGATGGATTATCTTAAAGAAGCCTTAGATATCCAAACAAGTAACCAACTCAAAAATCTATTTAAAATCATTTTAACAAATTCTAGCCCAAGTGAACCAAAAATTTTGTGGGAAAAGTTTAGCTTTAACAATGCGCTTATCCGGCAAAAAACGTCAGCATTTTTTAACAATGCGGAAACCAAAAGAAAATTGGAGTATGATTTTTGACAACATATTCATATGTCAACTTTAACTTGCAATAAAAGAACTAGAACTTAAAATAATATTGTCAGTGAAGAAATTTTAAGGCGCATGTCATAGTTTTTTTCATATATGTTATTTTGTTACACCAATTTAACATTATGCAAAGGAATACTTATTTCGGGTTTGGTCAGTTGATGTACTGGAATTAGTGTTTCCTAATAATAATTCCTCTGAGAAATCATTATGTCGTTGACATGCTGCAATTCTCATTTTTTGAGTGATAATAACAATACAAAAGCTATTTAATTCGATTAGAGTTTTTCGTTTTTATAATTCATTTTTTCTGTGAACATGTAAGGACAAAGGTACGTAATATAAATTTAATCCCAAATGCAAAGGTAACTATCGGACCAGGTATAAATGACGGGTTTTACGCTTTGTTCTGCAGACAGGGTTGCTGTGTAGGCCTAAAGTTCGTACACTAAAATGAGAGGTTGAGCCGGGGCCGTAAGGCCCCGGTGATATCTAGTATTTTAAAAAAAAATTAGGCAATTTGTTTTGCCTTCTACGCGTATAATTATTTACCCAGAAAACTAGCATTCTCTATTATGTTTTTGATAACAACGAAATTATAAATCTTTTGTATTATATTTGCTAGTTAATAGAATACTTTTCCCATCAAAAAAAAAAATTGTCCATAGCAAGTACAGTGGGAATTGGCGACTTGATTTTCGACCGTGGGAAAAGTGTTTCTGATAGATGATTGAATCGACCCCAGGATATCGTGACCGTCGTCTCAATGTTTTGCGGTCGATTCAAGTTCGGTCGATGACGACTATTTTCCAATAGCCAAAAAATGGCTAATTTTTCAAATCAACACTATGGATAGCACATTCCTTCGAACACTCAACTCGTACCAATAGGGGAACTCGAGCATTTTGAAGAGCTATGTGAATATTAAAAAAAGATTCACAATTCTATGGTTCTATGATCTTTTGATTTGTTTTTCTCATCTCTATCTCTACATTAATCATTAAAGATGCCATCAATATTTTTTCGTTTTCTATTCTTTTAGTAAAACTTAAATTTTCTTTACTTCATATTCAATTATCCTATTAACACTATGATAGTCTGATATAGCTTATTTCAAACCAGCCCTCACTATTTTGTTTTGTTTTTGTTTTTGCTAATGGATGTTTAATATTCTTATTGCAGGACCTCCCTCTCATCAATCATGGTAGGCATCCAATTCTGGACTTTTGTTTGGTTCCATCTTTTTCTGTCAACATTATTGTTGCAGCCAAAAAGAGTTTTGAATTCATCTTCGACAACAGTTTTACAGACCATCAACAAAAGGATGGTTATTATCAGTATGATCCAGTATTATAGTTTAGATCATGTATATGATCACAATGATGTTAGAGATATCATCTTCTTTGATTCAGATAGACCGATCTAGGAATACAAAGATCAAAATTTGAATTCTCAAAATTCAAACTTTCCCCTTATAACTCTGCGTGATTGGAGGACATGCAATTTCTTCTGGAATACGTATCAGTTGACTTTTTTCATAATCAATGCTAGATATTTTTTTCCATATCTGCGGAATAATATCTTAGCTATTTTACCTCATAATAGTTATAACAATATAACTAATTTTGGTTACATTGTTTACCATTATCAACTATATACCAAAAGGAGGTCGATATTTTTTCATCTACATCTTTCTGAAGGAAAAATTCAAGCTTCAAACCCTAAAGTAATGGCTTCATCTTCAAACTAGGAAGTTTTTATCATTACTTTGCAAATGCAAGTAACTAAGATTCGTGACATTAGTGCTCGTCAGTAGCGTCGTGCATTTGGTTCAACTAGGCTATCTCGGTTGCTATAGAAGAATTGAGTAACACTCTAATGGGTAAGTTATTTTCAAAAGATTCGGTGGAGACTGATACTGTGAGAAAAGAAGTAAGTCATCTATGGAAGCAATATAGAATCAAAAATCTTTGTGCTTTGGATAAAAATATCTTTCTCTTCAAGTTCACATCAAATGAAATAGTGAAAGCTATTTTCAAAAGAGGTCCATGGAATATCAAAAAATATCATCTTAATCTTATAAAGTATGACTCTTCCATTGCTGTGAAGGATCAAGATTTTTCCCATCAGCTGTGGAATGTGCAATTTAAAAACATTCTTCTTGAACATCATTCGGTACCTGTGATTGATGAAGCTTTGTTTGAGTTAGGTCCTAAAATCTGGACTGAACCAGGAAATTATCGACCTTGTTTTGGTACTATGATTACTGCAAGAGTAAAGATTGAAATCAAAAAACCTATGCACGGGGGTGGATGGTGGAACACGGCGTCTGGTTGTGTTACTTGGATTCGGTATCATTGGGAGAGACAACCACATCTTCTTTGCAAGGACTGCTTCATTATTGATCATGATGATGAGGAATGTGAAAATGTAGCTATTGACTTAAAAATAAAAAGATATGCCAATGAAGAATATGTTACCTATTGTCATAATCTTACAAAAGTCTATGGAGTGGAAATAACTGATGATTTAGATCAGATGCTGCAACAAATTTGTGAAGCCCGTAAGAGACAACTAAAAGAAAAAGAAAATGTTGAGAAACAAGAAGAAGCAAGGAAAGCAAAGAGGTAAAGAAGTGAAGAACAAGAGGAAGCTATTAGTCTCAGAGCTTCTCTTAGTCCTGTTATTATCCCTCATGATATACACAAGAGCATTATTGGTCATAATATTGGATCTACTAATAACACGGATACCTTTGATGGCATGGAGCATGACTTGGCTGAGGAAGGAGAACAAACTGCAAAAGAGTACTCCCATGAAATCTCTGCTATTCTGGTAAAGTTTTCATTATCTCTTTCTAATAAAGGTTTATCATGTTTGGATATTTTTTTAATTAAGGGGTTTTGATGTTTTCATAATTTATGTATAGCGTGCTTTTGAATAAATGTTTGTGATTAATGTTTAGGGTTACTCATTGAAAAAGCGGGGGTCTAACAACCACACCCAATATTTCGTTTCGGCTATCTGTATGGACTAACTCCAATATATTTCCAAGAGAATCAACTAGACAGTCAGACTCAATCAAGGAAAACACATCCAAGAGTTATATCTCAGTTTCTCAATGTAATCAGCAAATCAAACTGATAGAAATCCGTGAGCCTGATTATTATAAGAAACAATTTGAACATTACCAAAGATCAATGATCAAGTGTCAATCAATTTATATCAACAACCAAAGGTTGGATTATCTAATTGATTGAACTACACACAACCTGTGATATTTCAATTATATAGAAAATATAATGCGGAAAAGAAATAACACAGACACCAGAAGTTTTGTTAACGAGGAAACCGCAAATGCAGAAAAACCCCAGGACCTAGTCCTGATTTGAACGCCACACTGTATAAGCCACTACAGACTCTAGCCTACTACAAGTTAACTTCAGACTGGAATGTAGTTGAGCCCTAACCAATCTCACACTGATTAAGGTAAAGTCGCGTTCCTTACGCCTCTGAATCCCAACATGACTCTACGCACTTGATTCCCTTAGCTGATCTCACCCACAACTAAGAGTTGCTACGACCCAAAGTCGGAGACTTGATAAACAAATCTGTCTCACACAGAAATACCTACGAGTTTTTGTTCCGTCTTTTGATAAATCAAGGTGAACATGAACCAATTGATACACCGGTCTTATAATCCCGAAAAATAGCCTAGTAATATCAATCACCTCACAATAACTTAACTATATGGTAGTAGAACAAGTTATTGCGGAATCACAAAGAATGAGATGAAGAGCTTTGTGATTAGTTTTTATATCTTACATATCGGAGATAAATCTCGAGAAAATCTTAGAGAATATAGTACTCAATACGATAGAACAAAGTAAGATCAGAACGCGCAACTACAAAGAAAATAGTTGGGTCTGGCTTCAAAATCCCAATGAAGTCTTTAAGTCGTTAACCTATAATGGTTTTAAGAAAAACCTAGGTTAAAGGAGAATCGACTCTAGTCGCAATTAGTATCACACAGGAGGTGTGGGGATTAGGTTTCCCAGTTGCTAGAGTTCTCCCTTATATAGTCTTCAAATCAGGGTTTGATAATTTTGGAACAAAGCAATCAATATTCACCGTTAGATGAAACCTGATTTAAGATTCAAGTTAATATCTTTCAATCGTTAGATTGTCTTAGCTTGTTACACACAAATGAAATATACCTTCATTTAGATATGGGTAATCGTACCTAAACGTGTATATTGAGTTGGCTCAATAACAGTTAACTGAAGTTAGCCATATGAACACTTTTCTCTTAATCTTGTTCATCTTAACACTTCTAGATCAATTGACAATCAAATGAATCTAATTGTGTTACTCATATAGTTGTTCAATTATTTATATTCTCATAGAAGTATACAAGACACAATTGAAGCAAAATCGGTTTGATTCAAAAGAATCAGTTCATGAACATTTTAGCCACGGTTTGCAAATATTGCATTCCTTAATTTATAAATGTATTTGTTCATGAGTATGAAATCATACTTAACCGATTTAAGAACTTGAACCACTTAAGTTTGCGAACGGGCATGCGAACTAAAGTTCCGAACATTGGTCACAAGCCGACAGTTTGCAAACGGGTACGCAAACTTTAGCTCCGGACCGAACTCAGTTGAAACCGTTTGCGAACGGGTATGCAAACTTGGTTCCCGGACTTCAACATTTAAATCAGTTTGCGAACGGGTATGCAAACTTAAGTACCCTGACTTAAATAGTTGAATAAGTTTGCGAACGGGTATGCAAACTTCGGTCCTGAATTCCGACAAAACAGTTCGTACACTAAGTACACAAACCGTAATGTATCCTGACATGGGTTTTAGCTCTGAACTCCCATTTCAATCATTGAAACATTCTTAGAAGACGGGAATAGCTATCTCACTCAAACTATTAGCTTCAAAGCAATTTTCAAGTGATCGGATGATCAATACGAAACATTCCGAGCCTACATCAAATGACTGTCTCATACAAATCATGTAAGATGTTACCAGGTGATTTTCACATGATCATCTATTGACTTTTGTCAAGAATAATGATGAACGTGGTTAAAGCAAAAATCTTTCCAACACATATTTTGAGAAACATATAAGCGAGTTAAACTCAGCTCGAAATCAAATGTGTATAATGTAAAGTCTATATAGCTATATGACTTTTATCTCAATAGGAGATAGAATAGAAATAGACTTATGAGTGATAAATAAGTTCAAGTCTCCACATACCTTTTGTTGATGAAGTTCCACAAGTTCCCCTTAGTAGTTCTTCGTCTTCAATCGATGAACGCCGTGAAGTATAAAGCTCAACTACACATTCTATCCTAATCTGAGACATAACTATAAGTAGACTATAAATCAAGACTTATAGTTTTGGAAACTAAACTAGACAAACAAGCTAGTTCGACCAAGCTGTGCTCTAACACTCATAATTATTTATAATCGACTAAATTTATGATTAGATCAAGTATGTTCGTATAAACCATTGAGTGGGACTGTGCAATATCATAAGAAAAGTTAGTGTCATATTTTCAATTGTACATGTTTGCTGGATTGCTTAGTTATCACCGCAGTGATACTAAACTCTTATCTTGTAAGTGTTGTATATTTTGAGTCCTCTTAATTTGATTTAACAATTAGAACAATGCTGCTCACGAGTAGTTTTGGTTCACACGTTTAAAAAAGCATTGAGGTTATCTAAATATTTCATATACATGTGAAATAACAGCAACCCACAGGTAACTACAATTCACAATGTATTAGGTTGCACATATTTAGAATTATTTGAGTTTGTTAATACATTTTAGAACGAGATTCGCCCACATGTGATTCTAGTTGTGTTATTTAACATACATTATGTTGCATCAGGGAAATGTAAAATATCCACAGATATTTTTCATGTCTCACTTTGATCCTTGATAAGATTTTACCCACAGGCGAGTCTTATTGAAGGTGTAAGACTATTGTAAGTTTATCTTAATGTATCTCTATTATAAATATCAGATTTTGTTCTTATTAAATTGTTGATTATAATTATTTTGTAGACTTTGAATGATCAAATTTTTGATGGATAAAATTGTTTATCACCTGATGATTTTTTGCGTTACTGTGGACATCTATGAATTGCATTAATTATGAATCTCAGTCTTTTGATGTTATCTCGAACACTCATTATTGAAATTGAGAGGCAATTATAGAGAAAGTGAACATCATAAAATCTGATAAAGGTGGTGAATATCCTGAATCTTTAATTTGCTTAGTATCTCCAAATGTTTGGCATTGTTGCTCAATACACAAGGCCAATTTATCTTTGGCATAATGGTGTATGTCAAAACTCTAATCATACTGTTATGGAAATTGTTAGAAGCATGATGAGTCATGCATAATAGCCATATATTTATGAGTGTATGTTCATTCTACAACTGTGTAATTTAAATATATTTTCGAGTAGCAATTTTAAAGACACATTTTGGATTGTAGAAGGGATGGAAACCTAGTTTAAACCACCTTTAAGTTATGGTTGATCAGTTGGACGAGAGGGCTTATATTTCCAAAGAATAGACTTGGATTTGAAAACTATTTATGGTTCATTAGTTTTCCTAAATAATCCAAAGGATTTTTAATATTTTGTCCATAGTGTGATGAGATTTATTGAAATTGAAAAATGTAAATTTATTAGTGATAGCATTAATATGTGGGAGTATATGGATATATTTGTTCGAGAAGTCAGTATAATGATCCCTTTATCTAAGACTTTTACAGATATTATGAATCTTCTCATTGTCGAACTGTTAGATAATGAAAGACCACAAATTATTGATCATGTATTCCATAGTAAAACTGACGCCAATAAATAAATTATTGATAACCACATGAGTCATCATTAAGAAGGTCTCAAAGAGATTGAAAGTAAGTCGTTCATGTTGTTTCAGTAATTTACATACAAGAATTTGATTTTGATATGGGATGGTAAAGATTCGGTTTCGGGTTCACAGGCTATTATGTGTAGTAATTATGATTAATGGATTGATGCTATTAGAGCTAAAAACAATGGTTAAACCTCAAGTCTGGGATATTGTTTAATTTCTCAAAAGACACAAATCAGTTATATGTAGGGGAGGGACTTGGGTTGGGTTAACCCACCCAACCCATGCGCAACCCGAACGTTGGGCGGGCATGGACAATGTATTTTAAAAATTTGGGCAAGCTCGGGTACAATTTTAATAAACCCGAGTTAAACTTGGGCAAGCATGGGCACAAATATTTCTAACCCGAGAAACCCACCCAACCCGAGGAACTATAATATAATTATATAAACTATTTTTATAATTGGTAGTATTATCTATTAAAATCAATTTTAGCCATTATCTTCAAACCTAATAATGAAAATATAAATCATATTTATCTCATTATTAATTCAATATGAAAAAAAATTATATTATTGTCAATAATCATAAGTTATTTGGAAATTTAAGCTAAATACAATAATCAAATCTTATAATTACTAAAATTTGTTATTATCACATTAATAAAAAATAAATTTAAGACTTAAATTAAGGTCATTAGGGTTTATATGTGTGTGTATATATATATGAGTCTACTACTAACTAACCCCATTCTATGTCCACAATTTTTTATTGTAAAGTATTAGCATGGGTCAACCCGAGGAACCCGGGGAACCCGAGGAATATAACTTGGGTGGGACTTGGGCAGCACCTCCACGGGTTCCATGGGCAATCTGGGCAAAGAATTTCTACCTCGGGTCTTCCTTGGCCAAGCCTTCCAACCCGACCAACCAACCCAAGTCCCACCCCTAGTTATATGTAAGTGGGTCTTTCAGACCTAGTACGATTCTAATGGCAATGTTAAACGATATAAAGCTAGACTTGTATCCAAAGATTTTACACAAAAATGAGGCACTAATTATACATAAGTTTTTCTCTCATGTCAGGGAAAAACTTATTCAATTCTAGCTCAGTACCTAAGAGTTGCATTAACTAAATGTGAAAATAGCCTTTATTAATGATAAATTATAAAGAAAATTTACGCGCTTTAGTAAGAAGTGTTAGAGCATTGCTTGGTCGAACTCACAAGTGTTTCTATCTCAAGCTTGTTGTCAAATTTAGTTGTCAAAACTATATCTTGATTCCTAGTCTACAATTAGTTAAGGCTCTGTCTAGGATAGTATAGTTGAGAAACGAAACAGTCATCAATTGCGTTATACCGTTTGAAGGAGAAGATCAACCGAAGCTTTGGGAGAACTTCATCAACAAAAGGAAAGTGAAGACTGAACCACCTATTTCTCAAGTTATATTTACTTTTCTATCCTTGAGATGTTTGTCGCATAAATAATTAGACTAGCTTGCATAGACAAGAATTTCGAGTCGAGAACTAATTATGTAGTTTACGAATTTATCAGAATATAATGACTAAGCTTAATGAACATTTGTTCATACTTGATCAACTTTGGTGGAGAATAATTTATTGTTCGGAACCAAATCTTGATTCAAGGTTATAATTCGAAAATAGCTTGGAACAGTGATACGTGTCATTGATGTTATTCAAGAATATTTCGAAAATTGATTTAGAGAAATATAGAACTACTATATTCGGAATACAAGACAGTGTTATCAGTCTTACAAACTGAGAAAACTATTATATGTTTGAATTCGTGTTACATGTACTCGGTACACGTAGCGGTGTAGCTATATATCGACTTTCAGATTTGTGTCATGTGAAAATTTGTTTGCTTCGTGATCCGGATAGGTATGCATATTCCTATGCAAACCATTTTGGAACTGTGGTAAAGGAACCGGGTAAAGTATTCAAACCGGTTGCGAACCAATACATTTTTATGTTCTAAAACCAGTTTAGCACCCAAACCGGTATGCAAACTGAAAAAGTTCTGTCAACTCCAGAACTTAGTGTTGCACCTAAGTTTGCAAACTGGTACGTGAACTGAAAAAGTTTTGTCAACTCTGAAACTCGGTTTTGCTTATAAGTTTGCAAACCGGTCCGCGTACCTTGACTCATCCGATTCACGAACTACTTAAGAATTTGTACCTTGTGCATTTACCAACTATATCGATTATAATTCAATTGCGATTAAATTATTTCTATGATATAATTTATGTTTGATCAATTCTCTATAATACACTAGACTTATTTGATCACATGTTTGTGACTCAAGAACAATGTCTGTGTGTTCAAGGAAATGAGTGTTAAGCTTTTAAGTTCATACCGGCTAGTTTCGGATAAAACCATGTTGGACATAGTCTTTGTACACGGTTCACTTACGGTTTACCTAACCAGAGTGTATATCTTATTTATGTGAATAAGATTCAAAATTTTCATCTACCGGTGAATATTGTTTGCTTGGTTCCAAAGCTATCTTAGCTTAAACCTAAAGCAACATATGCTTTCAATGTCTATATAAGGGGAACTCTTGGCAACTGGGATCTTTGAATCCTGACACTACTTTTTGGTGTGTCCTAGTTGTATCTAAAGTCGTCCTCTCCAGAAACCCTTTTAGGGTTTAGCAACTATCAAGACTTCATTGGGATTCGTGAATCCATGTCCAGTTATCTTTTATCTTGATAACTTGAGTATCATGATCTTGTTCGATCGTTGATTTATCACTTGAACAAGATGGATAGAAATCACAAAGTTCTCTTCGTCTCAAACTTTGTGATTCCACAAGTTTTATACTTGTGAGGTGAATAATAATCTAGGCTGCACTTCGGGTTGCATAAGTTTGTATTTTGAGGATAGCGAGACTTCTGTCAAGTTGATATCGATTTCCATCACCTTGATCCTACGTTTGATCTGATCTTCTGTTTCGATCGTAAATGAGAAAATCAATTACAGGCTTAATCTGTAGGAGGCAGATTTGGTTTAAAGTCTTCAATTGAGTTGAGGCAACGCTTAGTCGGTGTAACGTCATCTAAGGGAATCAATTGCGTGGAGTCCTGCTGGGATTTAAGTACCTTAATCGGTGGGATACCTTTTAGGTCTCAACTACATTCCAGACCGAAGTTAATTGGTGGTAGGCTAGTGTCTGTAACGGCTTAATACAGTTCGGTGTTCAATCTGGACATGGTCCCGGGGTTATTCTGCATTTGCAGTTTTCTCGTTAACAAAATTTCTGGTGTCTGTGTATTTCTTTTTTCGCATTATATTGTTTATCTGTATAATTGAAATATCACATGTTGTGCATTGATCAATCACAGTAGATACGTCCGACCTGGTTTGTTGAATACGACTTGATTGATCCTTGGATATTGGTCTTTAGTATCGTCCAAGAATTCTCTTTGTAATTACGTTCACGGATTCAATTCTGTAAAGGTTTTAATCACAAAAGAGATGGAGATATAACTCTAGACACTTTCCTTGATTGAGTTTTTACTCTCGGAGTTGTGTTGAGTTTGTCCATACAGATTGCCTACGAAAAAGTTGGTGTATATTTTGGTACCCCCAGTGTTTTTAATTGGTATCAGAGTAGGCAAACACGTTAAGACCTAATAAGTCTTTGTTTGAAGCAGTCTGACTATATGGACTTAAGTAAAATCTATGATAAACGATGTACCGGTTTAAAATAAACTGTTTCTATGGATCATGTAAAATAGTCTGATTTGTCAAAATCTCTTAGAGACGAACACTGTGTTTCCATAAAACAGTTGGATATTGATAAGTGTCATTCTTATTGTTTTACAGATGAGTCTGACTCAGAAGTAAAACGGGAAGCAACCATGGAAAGTTCTGAAATTTTCAATCGAATTGAATTTCAGACTTCATAGGTCATTCGGCTGAGACACAAAGTCTATACTCTCATTGGTATTATTTTTAAATATGATTCCAAAATAAGGATGTATCCTGTAGATGATGCATTTGAGATCGTTCAACCTACGAGTAAGAACTTTGCTCTACGTTGCGATAGTGAATCCAAAGAAACTACCATGATAACAGCTTTTGTAAAGCGCGATGAGTTAGAAAAAGTAAGAGCAAATCGTATTCACGATATTCTAACAAAATCGCAGTTAGAGTTATTAAACAAAGTACTATTGCTTTATTGGAGATGATCAGTTGAAATTCTCTGACCAAGAAAAAACTGTGTCTCCAAGGAGGAAAAGTTCTTTACAAGATGAGTATAAAACTACCTATTCTAGTTTCATTGAATCTCAGAAAGTGTGCTTTTACTGCAACACTAAAGGACATGTTCAAAGAAAGTGTAAACTGAGGTTAAAAAACTTTCAGTTTGACCGTCTCCAAGACACCTTGAATTTAATTCTGAAAGGTGTATATGATATTCGGATGTCTAAACCTCTTGAGGTGAAACAACATTCAAGCAAAGGTGCTTCTAGAAATGTCAGTACTTCATGGTCCACAAATATTTGAACAAGTCAAAAGGGTAGCACGGAAAATCGGTTAAAAAATAACTTGGTGACACCATCTCAAATATGGATTCAAAATAATTCCTACGTACCTCCTAAAAGGGTGGAAACTTTTGAAACAACTCAACAAGCTAATATGAATTTGATCATTACACGATATAAGGATCTTATTGATAAACTGTTCGGTTCAAGACAAGGGATTTCAGGTATAAGAATTCTAATCATATCTCTTATTTTGATGACAATAATTTCTATGATCATCTTCCACGTTTCAAAACAAAAAACAAAAGAAAACAACAACATAATTCATGTGGTGAGTGTACAACTCACCCTTGTGCAAACTAGGCACATGTCTGGAACCTTATCCATGGAAAATCCTGCTGGATAAGGAATATTGTGTAACAAGTGTACTATTTGTCTCAAATAGTGCTTTTATATGTTGGGCAATAAATATTTTTCTTATTGCAATCCTTCCATGATATGGTCAATCAGATTTGAATGATGAATTCTGATAGGTGTGATAAACACCTAATTTAATATCTAGTATTTATGCTTTCTTTGTTATTATCCTTGTGAATTGCATCTCTTATGTTTAGTTTTGAGCTTATTAGGTGCAATGGAGTCATTGGGAGCAAAAGAAAGAGAAAACGTCCATTTGGAGTATAAAGGGCAAGGAGGTCAACTCATATGCAAACTATATTTGGAGCGGGCTAAGGTGTGCGCGAAGAATGAATCGGCAGTTCCCATAACTGACAGTGGAGCAAGAGATCGAATAGGCAGTCAGTTATACGAAACTGACAGGCCAAATGACAATTTCATAGCCCTTAGCCGATCTATGGGTGCTTGAAGTAATTTTGTCCATTAACCTATACCTAAATTCAAGAGAGTTGTCTTTCTCGTATCAATAGAGTACACTGAAATTAAAAGATAAGGAAAACGAGAAACAGCGGCTGTTGTAAGAGAAAAGAGAAGATAAATTCAATCGAAGAAGAAGATGATGGTGAAAATAACAGGGAAGAGGATAATCTGCTACTAGAGATCAAGTTCGAAAAGGATTCAGAGATGTTGTTGTTGAGGAGAGTTAGGTCGAAGGAATGAAGTCGTTGTTGTTGAATTAATGGAAGAACGAGAAGAATCAGATATGGGTTTCTGCGGTGATAGAGTTTGAATTGATTTTCTGGGTTCATGAGAAATGAAGAAATTGGTTAATGTTTAAGGGTTTTGAAGGATTCAGAGATGATATTCATGGGGTTTCAGTGGATGCATCTGAGATCTGAGATTTGAATCGATGTGTCTGAACTGGAGTTAGGGTTTTGTTGGAAGGAAGAGAAGATTCTGTGGGTGTTGTTTATGTTCATGGTTCTTTGATAAATTGGGAGAACTGAGTTGAGTCTCAATTGAAGTGGTGATGTTGTATGTGAAGCTTGCAAGGGTTCTGGTGTTGTTACTGAGAGCCTATACTTGAGTCAGTTGGCTATGGAATTGATTAGATGAATGTTAGGAGCTGTTACAGTTGAGTTGCACTGTGAATTGAAGATGAGAGGGAGATATTTACTGAAGTGGAATGGTAGTGATTGTGTTGTTTACTGAGGTTGGTTTGGTGTTGAGAGGGTTCTGTAACTGGTTATTGATCTGATGCAAGTGGTGTCTGAGTTAGTAATTGCAGCTGCAATAGTGGTAGCTGGAATGAAGCAGGTGCAACTTAAGAAGAACTGGTGAAGCATCTGCAGGATGGAAGTTACAGCACTGAGGTGCTTCTATGGAGTTACAGAGAAACAGGCGAGGGACTGAAGTTGAAGCTACAAAGTCAGTTACAGGCTTGTTATAGTTGCGGCGATGGTATTGCAGTGCAAGAGTTGAAGTTGATGTTGTTCAAGACTGGAGTTGGTAGCAGACTGATGCTGGTTAAGTAATGTTGGAGTTATGTATGATTGAGGTGCACGGAATCTGGTGGTACTGATGTTGTTGAATAGATGATGCTAATGTTGCAGTTAAGGACTGGTGCAAAAGGAATAGGTGATGTTGCAGATGAATGAGAAGCTGCAGTTTCAAGGATGCAGGTAATGGGAATGATGCAGCGCCACCATGGCTGTAACTGGGGGTGAAGCGCAATCATTGCCCAACATAAGTTCAGCTTGTGCAAAATGGCCTGGGCCAAAGTGAATCAGACTGAGCCAGACCTGACTCATCTGATTAGCCAACTGACTGACACTGAGTTAACTCGGTCGACTAGACCCTGACTCAGTGACCTTGACCGAGTTGACCCAGTTGACTGGTGACCGGTTTGACTTTACCGGTCACCTGAACTCTTTCCAGCCATTTCTCCGGCCAAGTTCCGGCCATTTTACCAGTTTTCCGGCGAGCACTTTTGGGGTATTTTTTTATACATGGGTATTTTCACATATGGACTTGGTGGACCACATTGGGCTTTGGGTTTTGAAGACCTAGTTTTGGAAAGAGGAAAGCTACAAAAAGAGAAAGTTTCTACTTCTTTTGGGATCACGTATTTTTCTACTTGGAGTTTTGGAGAGGAGCGACTAGGGTTTGCTTTCATTTTTGTTTTTCATCTTCTTCATTTTATTATTGAATATGATGAACTCAAAAGCTATGAGTAGCTAAACACATATTATTGGTTATGGGATAAAGTTGATTTCTCAAATATGATATTTGCATCTATGAATTAGTTTTGTCTCAATAAGTTATTGTTTATGATTCATGGTTTATATTGTCATATGATTTGATTGTTTGTTTGGTTGAGTCCGGAATCAATCCGATTTGCATTCATTTCTAAAGCTATATTAGGGTTTTCAATACGAAAAAGTTGTTTATCCATGATTCTAAGTAGCATAATTGTGGGTAGTGCTTGTAGTGATATATCTTACTAGTCACAAATGAATCATAACCTTGGTTAAATTGATTTAGTGCTTTTACACATTTGATTGCCTTGATTAGTCTTATTCCATAGAACTTAGTGCTTTTAGGGAGTTAAACTTAACTGTGCTTTTACACTTTAGGTTGCTTTCTAGGAAGAATTCACATATGCATCTTTTAATGTGGTTGTGATGAAATCGGGGAATTAGCGGGATATACTTGCGATCAAGGTATCCTAGGACTTTTAGTAAATGAGAGATTAAAATATCAATTCTAGTCATTGATGAAAATACATGTTTGTGAATGATATTATCCCGTGACCAATACCTTCTTCTTATTGATTATTTTCATATTTTATTGCTTTCAATTACTTTTATTGCTTTATTAAAACAAAAACCCCCCCCTTGGTTACCAAGAAACTGAAATTTTATAACAACAAAAGCCTCTCTGTGGGAACGAACTCTTTCTTACCACGTACTTCATTTATATTTAGTAGAGTGATAAAGTGAAATTATTTTTGACGCATACGACAGCGATCAAATTTTGGCGTCGTTTTCGGGGAGGCATACGGCTTGTAGTTTTTAGTTTCTTTTTATAATTTCTGCTTTTATCTTTGCTTTTTGTTTTCTTGTCTTGTTTCTCACTTGTTTGCGAGAATTGTTTTCAGGTACCTAATCCCTGGCTTCTAAAGATTGGAACTATCCAAGGTGCGGGATAGCTACTCAAAGAGGCACAATACTCCAACCAAGTCAAGACACAACGGAAGAACAAGAGTTAGAAGTGGAAGAAGAGTTGCAACTAGAAGAAGTTCTAGAACAAGAGGTTCCAATTGTAGAAGAACCACCTTTTGAAGAATAAGAAGAAGAATAAGAAGAAGAAGAAGCAATGGGTGATCGTACACTCAAGGACTTAGCTTCTCATAGGCTTGATACACAACGATGGTGTATTCAAACAAACTCAACTTTCGAGATCAAGCCGGGGTTGATTAGAGAGTTACCGAAGTTTCATGGTATGGCGAATGAAGATCCAAACAAGCATCTCATAGATTTCCACAACGTTATCATGGCTATGCTTTCAGAAAATATTAATGCGGAGGGAGCGATGTTGAAAGCCTTTCCGTTCTCCTTGGCGGACAATGCTAAGGAATGGTTGTATTACTTGCCTTCCGGAAATGTCACTACATGGAACGGGTTGAAGAAACTCTTTCTAGAGAGGTATTTTCCTGCGTCAAAGGCTACTCAAATTCGCAAAGAGATTTGTGGGATAAAGCAAAATGTAGGAGAACCTTTGTATGAATGTTGGGAGCGATATAAGATATTGGTGGCAAGCTGTCCACACCACCAATTCGGTGACGTTATGATAATCCAATACTTCTACGAAGGTTTCCAAACAAGTGATAGATATCTTGTTGATGCCGCGGGTGGTGGTGCATTAGTGAACAAGACGGTGGCCCAAGCTACCGAGTTGATTGAAAGTATGGCTGCAAACTCGCAACAATTTTGCACAAGAGGTGAACCAATGGTTAGGCGAGTGCATGAAGTTAGTGATTCATCATCACACCGTGATCAAAGGATGGATAATATGGAGCAAATGATGCAAAGGATGGCTGTGGTTATTTTACCTTCATGTGATGAAGAGTTGGAGCAAGCTAGTGCGGTCTTTCCAAGTCAGCAAAGACGGTATGATCCCTACTCTAATACTTACAATCCGGGATGGAGAGATCATCCAAATTTTAGCTATGCCAACAAGCAAGGTGCAGTCCAACAACCTACTTTCAACCGTTCGGGTGGATTTCAACCACAACAACAACAATTTCAGCAACCACAACTGACTACATAGTATCCAACTGACTGACACTGAGTTAACTCGGTCGACTAGACCCTGACTCAGTGACCTTGACCGAGTTGACCCAGTTGACTGGTGACCGGTTTTACTTTACCGGTCACCTGAACTCTTTCCAACCATTTCTCCGGCCAAGTTCCGGCCATCTACCAGTTTTCCAGTGAGCACTTTTGGGGTATATTTTCTACGTGGGTATTTTCACATATGGACTTGGTGGACCACATTGGGCTTTGGGCTTTGAAGACCTAGTTTTGGAAAGAGGAAAGCTACAAAAAGAGAAAGTTTCTACTTCTTTTAGGATCACGTATTTTTCTACTTGGAGTTTTGGAGAGCGGCGACTAGGGTTTGCTTTTATTTTTGTTTTTCATCTTCTTCATTTTATTATTGAATATGATGAACTCAAAAGCTATGAGTAGCTAAACACATATTATTGGTTATGGGATAAAGTTGATTTCTCAAATATGATATTTGCATCTATGAATTAGTTTTGTCTCAATAAGTTATTGTTTATGATTCGTGGTTTATATTGTCATATGATTTGATTGTTTGTTTGGTTGAGTCCGGAATCAATCCGATTTGCATTCATTTCTAAAGCTATATTAGGGTTTTCAATACGAAAAAGTTGTTTATCCCTGATTCTAAGTAGCATAATTGTGGGTAGTGCTTGTAGTGATATATCTTACTAGTCACAAATGAATCATAACCTTGGTTAAATTGGTGCTTTTACACATTTGATTGCCTTGATTAGTCTTATTCCATAGAACTTAGTGCTTTTAGGGAGTTAAACTTAACTGTGCTTTTACACTTTAGGTTGCTTTCTAGGAAGAATTCACATATGCATCTTTTAATGTGGTTGCGATGAAATCGGGGAATTAGCGGGATATACTTGCGATCAAGGTATCCTAGGACTTTTAGTAAATGAGAGATTAAAATATCAATTCTAGTCATTGATGAAAATACATGTTTGTGAATGATACTATCCCTGACCAATACCTTCTTCTTATTGATTATTTTCATATTTTTTTGCTTTCAATTACTTTTATTGCTTTATTAAAACAAAAATCCCCCCCTTGGTTACCAAGAAACTGAAATTTTATAACAACAAAAGCCTCTCTGTGGGAACGAACTCTTTCTTACCACGTACTTCATTTATATTTAGTAGAGTGAGAAAGTGAAATTATTTTTGACGCATACGACATCGATCAAATTCCTGAAACATTCTCTGATTAATTCGCTTGTGCTCTAAACCTACGTTTGTTGAGCTAAGAATACATTAATATTCAAGGAAGATTTTTTGTCATAACTAAGAAGGATATGTGCTCTTTAAAAGTGAAAATTGTTTTCTACCTTCAAAAATTTTGGTGTTCCAAAACCCGTTAGGATCAACCGGTTCCGCACCATCTAAAGGTACACATACCTTTCCGTGCAAAACCATAATCAGGCCACAAACCGACGTACATCCCAAAGAATATGTTTTTCAAACTTCTTTATATACCATAAATTGTGATTGAGAAATTCTCATCCAAGGTTCCGCAACCCAAGACGTCTCGAATTCTTGAAAGCATGGATAAAGCTCTTAATCGCGATGGTATTGAAACAAGAGGGAAGAAGAGAACTTTGGTCGATGATGAAGTTGTTGACTCTGCCGACGTGAACTGCTATTTTGCATATATCAAGATGTTGAACGGGAAGAGATGATATTTGTTGATGTTGTTTATGATTTTTTTAAGCAAATTGAAGAAGCAAAACTAGAACTTGTTGCAAGGTTAAAAAGTATAGACATGGTGAAGACTGAGTTGAAAAAGGTTTCTGCTGACCTTGTTCTCATGATATCTCATGTTCGTGAACTACTTAATGAGGATATTTTCTCGGAGGAACTCGTGGATACAGTTGATAATAAATTCAAGGGTCTTAACACCGATGAAGAGTCTGGAAAAATCTAGTTTTTTTTTGTTTTCTTCTATTTATGTTTATCTAGGAAACTTATTTTGAGGATTTTATTCTTGAGAAGGATAACTAGGGTTTGGTATAGCAAAGATTGTGATTACATATAGCTATTTCCAACGTTTTTCATCTTGCATGTTTTTAGATTTATTTATTTAAATTCTAGAGTTGTTGGAAGATGAACTTGCAGTATTTAATCATTATTAGTTTTAATATATTGCAAAGTCTTATGAAATATATGTGCTTTTACGTTTTCGTGAACTACTATTTCATATATGCTCAGAAGTTAAATCTATTATATTTTTTATGAACGAAAAATAGAACAAACTCTTTGAGATTATTTTCGCAGTATTGATCTTTTTGTGATCACACTTTCGTGTTTTTTCTACTTGTCACACTCCGTAAGATTTTCTTATGTTGAGTAAAACCGAGTAAGATTGTCTCTTTGTTCGTAACTGGCCTTGAGATTAATTTATGTCGATACTATGGATACAAATCCTTGTGATTTGTTAATGTCCGCCAAAATCCTTCTTTTTCACAAAAGTAAGGTCACTCATGTTGTTCACTTGGGAATGACATTTAATGGGGGAGAGTTATTAAATGACCTTGTGCTTAATTGTTATATCTTTGTGGGGAGTGTGGCTGTGGAATTTTAAAGGGGATGCTTGTATCTTTTTAATCTCCTAGGATGAACGCTAAGTATTTATTACTATGTGAAATTATCTAAACAAGTTGATATGAAGAGTTGCATTTTAACTATGTTATTATGTATTATCTTTATCTTCCTTAAATTTGAAGATATCTTTTGGTTGTATTCATTATGATCCCGCGATTTTCGTACCTTTGTTAATTTTATTGACAAAAAGGGGGAGAATTATTTAGTAGTTTCATACTACATACATATGGTTGACGGATCATTATGTAGGGGGGGGGGTGAATTCATTAAGAAATATAGGTTTCACCTATTACACAAAAGATGTAAGTATTGATTAAGGGGGGGAAACATATGACCGCAATATTACTTCAGAGTTGAGATATAATTGAACTTTGGAGAGAAGATAATCATACTATGTTTTTGTATAACGACGAATGTTGTTATAGCTACAGATCTTCAACAACAATGATGCTGGCTTGAACACGTTCAAAATCATTGCGACTTGGAACATCGAAGAGTTCAAGGAGAGTTGAAGAAACCAAGGAAATTAAGGCATGATGGATCGAGGAGTTTTTCAAACTTTATTTTGTTATCCATATGTATTATTAGTTTTTTCACTAAAATTGACAAAGGGGGAGATTGTTAGAGCATTGCTCGGTCAAACTCACAAGTGTTGCTATATCCAGCTTGTTGTTAAATTTAGTTGTCAGAACTATATCTTGATTTCTAGTCTACAATTAGTTGAGTCTCGGTATAGGATAGAGGTAATTGAGAAACGAACCAGTCATCATTTGCATTCTACCGTTTGAAGGAGAAGATCAACCGAAGCTTTTGGAGAACTTCATCAAAGAAACGTAAGTGAATATTGTACTACCTATTTCTCAAGTTATATTCACTTATCTATCCTTGAGATGATTGTCGCATAAATAATTAGACTAGCTTGGAGTCGAGAACTAATTATTTAGTTTACGAATTTCTCGAAATATAATGACTAAGCTTAATGAACATTTGTTCATAATAGATCAAATTTCGGTGGAAAACAATTTATTGTTCGGAACCAAATCATGATTCAAGTTCATCATTCAAACATAGCCTGAACTAGTGATATGTGTCATTAATGCTATTCAGGAATATTTCGAATTGATTTAGAAAAATATAAAACTACTATATTCGGAATACAAGACAGTGTTATTAGTCTTACTGAAAAAGCGGGGGTCTAACAAACACACCCAATATTTCGCTTAACAATTTGTATGGATAAACTCCAATATACTTTCGAGAGAATCAACTAGAAAGTCAGACTCAATCTCAAGAAAAGTATATCTAAGAGTTTGTATCTCAATTTCTCAATTCAATCCGCAATCAAACAAATGAGAATTTGCGAGCCCGATTGAATATAAGAGAAATAACTTGAACGGTACCAAAGACTAATGTTCAAGGATCAATCGATTTCAATCAACAACCAAAGGTTGGATTTACCAATTGATCGATTCAAAGCACAACCTGTGATATTTCAATTATATAACAAAATATAATACTGAAAAGAAATAACACAGACACCAGCAGTTTTGTTAACGAAAAAACCGCAAATGCAGAAAAACCCCGGGACCTAGTCCAGATTTGAACACCACACTGTATTAAGCCGCTAAAGACACTAGCCTACTACCAAGCTAACTTCGGTCTGGAATGTAGTTGAGCCCTAATCAATCTCACACTGATCAAGGTACATTTGCGTTCCTTACTCCTCTTGAACCACGCCGGATTCTGCGCACTTGAATCCCTTAGCTGATCTCACCCACAACTAAGAGTTGCTACGACCCAAAGTCGAAGACTTGATAAACAAATCTGTATCACACAGAAAAGTCTATTGAATAGATAAATCTGTCTCCCACAGATATACCTATGAGTTTTGTCCGTCTTATGATAAATCAAGGTGAACAGGAACCAATTGATAAACCGGACTTATATTCCCAAAGAACAACCTAGTATTATCAATCACCTCACAATAATCTTAATCGATTAACGAAACAAGATATTGTGGAATCACAAACGATGATACGATGATGTTTGTGACTACTTTTTAATCTTGCCTATCGGAGAATAAATCTCGAGCAAATGTTAAAGAAGATAGCACTCAATCACGACAGAAAACAACAAGATCAAAACACGCAACTACAAAGAAAATAGTTGGGTCTGGCTTCACAATCCCAATGAAGTCTTTAAGTCGTTAACCTACTGGGTTTTAGAAAAACCTAAGGTTAAAGGAGAAACGACTCTAGTCGCAACTAATATCACACATGAGGTGTGAGGATTAGGTTTCCCAGTTGCTAGAGTTCTCCTTTATATAGTCTCCAAATCATGGTTTGCAATCAATGCTAACTTGGTAACAAAGCATTTAACATTCACCGTTAGATGAAAACCTGATTAGATACAAGCTAATATCTTTCAACTGTTAGATCGAACTTAGCTTGTTATACACAAATGAAATGTACCAACACTTAGATAAAGGTAACCGTACCTAAACATGTACACGTAGTTGGTTCAACAATAGTTAACCAATGGTTAGCCATATGAGCACTTTCATATCAACCTTATCCATCTTTATCATAACTAGTTCAAATGACTCAAATGAAACCAGTTAGAGAGATGTTCAATTGTTTATATTCTCATATAAGTATACAAGACACAATTGAAGCAAAATCGATTTTGATTTACTCGAATCTTTTCATGAACATTATAGCCACGGTTTGCAAAAGATTGCATTCCTTAATATATAAATGTATTAGTTCATGAACAAACCGATTTTAGAATGTAACCTACTTAAGTATGCAGACGGGTACGCATACCTAAGTAGACGGACTGGGTTTGGTTACGCCAGTACGCGTACGTGTACGCATACCATTTCACCTTTCAAACTCCAGCAAAAATTCACGGGAATTATACTTCCGCCAGTACGCGTACGTGTACGCATACTTAGCTCCCGGACTTCCATCAGCCAACCAGTACGCATACTATGGTTCCCGGTTTTGGACTTTACACAAATGTGAACACACACCATGTTTATATCCAATCTTGGTTACATGTTCTAAACTCTCATTTCAATCATTGAAACATTCTTGGAAGACGACAATATCTGTCTCACACAAACTATTAGCTTCAAAGCAATTTTAAAGTGATCGAATGATCAATACGAAGCATTCCGAGTCTACATCAAATGACTGTCTCACACAAATCATGTAAGATGTTACACGGCGATTTTCACATGATCATCTTTTGACTTGTGTCAAGAATAAAAGATGAACTTGGTTAAAGCTAAAGCTTACCAACATATATTTCGAGAAATAGATAAGCGAGATAAACTCGACTCGAAATACCAAATGTGTATAATTGAAGTCTATATAGCAATACGACTTTTTGTCTCAAATAGGAGATAGAGTAGATAGAATTTTGAGTGATAGATGAGTTCAAGTATCCGCATACCTTTTTGTTGATGAATTTCCACAAGTTCCCTTGAGTAGTTCTTCGTCTTCATTCGATGAACGCCTTGGAGTCTAAAGCTCAACTACACTTACTATCCTAATCTGAGACTTAGCTATAAGTAGACTAGAAATCAAGACTTATAGTTTTGGCAACTAAACTTGACAAACAAGCTTGAGATAGCAACGCTTGCGAGTTCGACGAAGCAGTGCTCTAACACTTACAAACTGAGAAAATTGTTATATATCTGAAGCAGTATTACATGTACTCGTACACGTATAGGAGTAACTATATATCGACTTTCAGATTTGTGTGTGGGAAAATCTATTTGTTTCGTGATCCTGATTGGTACGCATATTCTTGTGCAAACCATTTTGAATTGTGGTAAGCGAACCGGGTTAAGTATACAAACTGGTATGCGAACCAATACAGTTCTATGTTCTATAACCAGTTTAGTATCCAAACCGGTACGCAAACTGAAAAATTTATGTCAACTCCAGAACTTAGTGTTGCACCTAAGATTGCAAACCGGTACGTGAACTGAAAAAGTTTTGTCAACTCCGGAACTCGGTTTTGCTTATAAATTTGCAAACCGGTCTGCGTACCTTGACTCAGCCGATTCACGAACTACTCAAGTATTTGTATCTTGTGCATTTACCAACTATGTCGATTATGATTCAATTGCGATTAAATTATTTCTCTGAGATAATTTGCATTTGATCAATTTTCTATAATACATTAGACTTATTTGATCACATGTTTGTGACTCAAGAACAATGTCTGTGTGTTCATGAAAATGAGTATTAAGCTTTTAAGTTCATACCGGCTGGTTTCTGAAAACATGAGGGTACCCAAATACAGCACAATCTTTAAAATATCCACCTATAAGTCCTCTTACCGAAAGTTATTGTCTATGGACAAAGTCGAGGCAATACGAAAAATCGGTATTCACACTTTGTTTGATCGTCTATGGATACGAGATCAAGACAATACAACAATCAAAGTGTGATTACTTGATAATAGGTTCGGACTTAACCAAACTCTATATGATCACTATCAAGTAATACGGAGTTAACATTTGTGTATTTTACTTTTAATTATAATAAACAATTATAATTACGGAAATAGAAAAGTAAAAGACACAACAAGATTTTGTTAACGAGGAAACCACAAATGCAGAAAAGCCCCGGGACCAAGTCCAGAATTGAATACTCTCAGAATTAAGCCGCTATACAAAATCTAAACCAACTTCGTATAGTTGATACCAAGCAACTAAACCTAGTTCACTTAGTTTCTTTAGTATCCCTGCGCTTCCGACATTCAATAAGTGCACGCACTGGAACAATTTCTTTGGATCGTATTCCAAACAGTAATGGAACAACAAATCTGTTTGGTAACAACTCTATTGATTCTTTCCAGATAAAGATATCTCAAGTCATATGCAAAGGCTCTTCCGTTTAAACTAATAAACTCATTTGTCTGGTTAGATCAATCCAATATCTATTACCTAAGTAATAAGATTTGGATTTGTAACAATCAAAATAGATCTCAAGAGAACTATTAGGTGTTAACGATCTCACGCAACTAATCAATCGAATAAATCCGATTATAGTTGGAACCCAGCCGATCAAGGTTTGTGCTACATAAAGATATGATAAACCAATCAAAAATCTTCTTCGTCTTCAAATCTTCTTTAATCTTCAATTGAACCTGCACAACACCACTTGAATCTCTTGTGATCAATCATGCACAGAACGGAGTCTGTTAACAATGGATTATCACAAGATGTCTTTAGATCTACAAACAGTTCTAAAGATCTCGTCGACACTTCGATCTATTTTGAGTGAATCTTATATCAGAAGAGAAGATTCTCAAGAATAATCAAACTAGGTGCAATCAAAGTTCAACAACCGTTAGTCAATCAAATCAATCGAAAACTAATAAACTGCAATTATCTAGTTTCCCACCAACGGTACTCGTAGAGCTTCTTGATCCCACAAAAGTCTTTAAACGAGCGGTCGTAAGAGATTTCGCCTAATTAGGGTACTTTCCTCTCCGGATAGACGGCTCCACCAGAAACAACAAAAATATGAAGTTTGCATGGCTTTTAGGATAGTTTGCTAGAAATGAAAACTTAGGTATTTATAGACCAAGGATGTTTGGACACCAAGGAATTTCCAAATCCGAAATTATTCTCAAGATATGCAATAAATGCCCAAATCTGTTTTCATAATTCCTGGAAATGCTTTGTCAAATATTTTCCGAAATCTCTCAATAGAAAATCTCCAATTAGTAAATGCACATTACTAATTTTTATTCTCTAGAGATATGCATTTAATTGCCGGTAATTAAAGCATATAAAACTAACAACCTTAATTAAAAGATTCTTAATTTATTTCGGACCGGGATCTCCTTGAGTAATTAAGGAATATCTTTGAACAATAAAAGATAAGAGTTACTGTTCGTGTTCAAATTATGTTGACATCTTTTCTTTGTTAATCCTATTTCATATTTACAATCTTTGAATCGATTATACCACACTTCCAAACAAGTTTAAAATCGGTTCATTTGTATTCCAAGAACAACTATGTGATTGATCAAATATCAAATCACAATCATGGGTTCAATCGGTTTTACCAATCACTAGGATCGGTTATACCTTCATATGGATTACTTGTGATCGGACACACAAGTTACCAGGACCGGTTATATCAGTTACCAGGATCAGTTATGTCAATTACCAGGACCGGTTACCATATACTCATGGTATTGCTTGTGATCGGTTACACAAGTCACTAGGACCGGTTACACCAATTACCAGGATCAGTTACACCAATTACTAGGACCGGTTACACCAATTACAAGGATCGATTACACAACTTTTTTATGATCGGTCACACCAATTACTAGGATCGGTCACACCAATTACAATATTGATCATACCATCTCAGGTGATTACTTAGGATCGATTACATTAATTAATAAAAACCAGCCATACCAAATCATAAGTCAGGCATTGTGATTAGTTACACCAAGATACATAACAAGTTATGATCGGTTCTACTAACTCACACATATTGGTAATCCAAGGATATGCAATGAATAACAATACCAATAAGCCTAGCAATTTCTCTTTTGATTCATAAAACAAGTTCATGAATGTACTTCCTTTAAACAAATGTAAACATTGTTTCCTAGGATGAAATCTTCACCTTTACCCATACACATAATCACAATAGCATTCATACGATTATGTCGATGTCATATCTACGAAGTTCAAAATATAAGCGTTATACTTCGTAGTCTAACTCCTTAATACTATGATCATATGATCATGTCTCACTACTAGAGTAATTGTGACAGACTGGAAAATTACGCCTTTGGCTCGTTGCCCCGCAGGCCGTAACTTCCCCGATGCGCCATGATGATGCTACGGTCCGGGCCTTAGAGCTAGGCAAATGCACGTCCATTTTCCCTTGCAATCATGCTCTTGGAGCATGATGCAGCTAACTTAGCTTCCACACTGTTCCAACTTACCCTTGTTCTGCGAAGGGTTTATTAAGTAAACCAAAAACTTTCTTAAAACGGAAAAAAACGGCTTTTTGAGGCCCTAAACGATGGAATTTGGCTAAATTCTGGTGACCATGTTGATCTATACATGTCTTGATCTTTGGGATGTTTCCCATCAAAATGGACTCCTCTTGAGCTAAATTACGACACTCGGGTTTTTAGCCTATGTCGAACGCCTTGATAGGAAGTATGAGCATCCATTGAATGGAATGCAACTTGCCTCATCAAGTTTGGCCACAATCATATCTTGCGTCGAGCTACCGAGCCAGATGATATGAGAGGCCAGAATGTCGCAATCATCTCACAGTTAGATGATATGAGCGACAAAGTGCTGGACCGGCAATGCCGCAACTCATTGCGGCTGCCTACGTACCCTTCCCTACTCTAAAGGGATCAAGCACAGACCGTAGTTCATCCTCGAAGGGACAAGCAACTTAATCCAACTCATTTGCTAGGCCGTGGCCAAGCAATAATGGAAATGGCCTAGTCCGTATAGGCCGTTCCGTCGGAATACATCCAAGTGATGCATGTTTGGTCCAAAATATGGCATAATGATGCCTAAGCATCAAATGCCCTCTTCGCGAGGCTACGCAACTATAAATGAGCCTTAGGCATCATTTATACTCTTCCGGCTAAGCTATGAAGCTTACTTGGTGCATAGTCCGCATATGCACCATCAACCAACTACCCCTCCCTATATATGTAAAAATGACATTTTTACAACTTAAATTGGGGGACCAAAAATCATTCATCAACTCCCCAGGCCGTGATGGCCGCACCTTACCACCCTGGCCAACAACGATGTCCGGCCATGTTGGTCGTCCGCTGCCAACCCGATGTCCGGCCATGTTGGCCGTCCTCTTCCAACCCGATGTCCGGCCATGTTGGCCGTCCGCTGCCAACCCGATGTCTGGCCATGTTGGCCGTTCGCTGCCAACCCAATGTTCAGCCATGTTGGCCGAACATTGTCAACGCATTGGCCAAGGGCCAATGTTCCTTTTCCTCCGCAACGACATCTTTGGATGAAGCTTCATCTCGGGCCATGGCGCAGCTTTTAGCATGCACCATGCTAAAAACACGGGGTGTTACAGTAATATAATCATTCACAGCTTCGCAGTTATGTTTTCAATATAGCACGACTTGAAAGATAAGTTAGGAATGAAACAGTTCAAGTCAATATTACTAACCTCGAGAGGAAGGATGATGTATTCGTTGTAGCATGTTACTTCTTCACATTCTTCAGCTCTTCGAGTAATACTTGTATGTCTCATAATCCTAGACTTTCTAGTCTAACCTATACGAAGTTTTCTCTAGTACACAATCCAACGACTCTTAAATGATTTTTGATTCACTAAAATATGACAATCAAACTTGACATACCAACGCTTGGTGGGTTCAACCGAGCTATGCTATAACAGTTTCGGCTAACCATGTTGGACATAGTCTTTGTACACGGTTCGGTTTTTACCTAACTAGATTGTATATCTTTTTTATGTGAATAATATTCTGAAAAGGCGAAGGTACCCAAATATACCTCAAGCTATAACTTTTCCTACCTATAAGTCCTTTCTCCGAAAGTGATTGTCTATGGACTGAGTCGAGACAATACAACTAATTGGTTCACACTTCGTGTGATCGTCTATGGATACGAGATCGAGACAATACAATAACGAAGTATGTTACTTGATAAAAAGGTTCGGACATAACCAAACACAATAGGATTCACTTATCAATTAAATAGGAATTAACGTTTGTGTAATTTACTTTAATTATAATAAAACAATTATAATGCGGAAATATAAAGTAAATGACTCAACAAGATTACTGATAGGTGTTGTAAAACACCTAATTTTATATCTAGTATTTATGCTTTCTTTGCTATAATACTTTTAAATTGCATCTCTTATGTTTGCTTTTGAGTTTATTAGGTGCAATGGAGTCATTGGAGCAAAAAGGAAGTGGAACTAACTCAAATCCAGGATTTCTTCTCATCATGTTGAAGAGAACGAAAAGACGAAGCTAGTAGCGAAAGAATGAGATTATTCTGACACCGTATGAAGAAGCGGTGAGCTTTTGAAGCATATCAGAGTAAGGCTGCCATTTTGGTGGCCCATATCCATCATTCGGGGTGTTTAAATCCTGTCCGTATGACATTAGTCCTACATTAGGTAGAACAAACCTAGTCGTCCTCATTTCTACCCCTTTCGGATTTTCTGCCGCTTTATGAGATGAGATCATGTTAATGGTGAAATCGTTGCTGCTGGAGTAATTGGAGATGTGATTCGAAGCTGAGAACAGATAGGAGGTTAGGGTTGATGCTAGAGATTGATTAAGATGAGAACAAGAACAATTAGGGTTCCTGTTGAAGAATGAGAAGATGGACTGTTGTTGGCAGAGATTCAGAAGATGACAAATTGGTGATCTGTTGCTGTTGGTTTGATAAATAGTTGGATGGGTTTGCCTCATAGTCGGTTTCTAAGTGAAAGGAAGGTTGAATTTGTGGGCTCAAGGAAGTGGTGGTGTTGTTGCCATGTTAACAAGGATTTGAAATAGGTTGTTGGTTGAATGCAAGAAGAATTGCAGGTGGCGAAGCAGTTGCGGTACTGAACTCATGGAGGAGTCAGTAGTGCAGTCAAGAGAACATAGTTTGGGTCAAATCCATTTGGTTTTGAGTTCAGTTCCAAGCTGAGAAAAGACATGGAAGAATAAGAGCTCGTTGCCATTGAAACAGATAATGAATAAAGGAGATAAGAAAGTTTTTAGAGTGCTCATTAAGCCAGGAAGGATGGGTCTGGTTTGTGTATGAATTTGAATGCTGCAGGGAAGGAGATGTGCAAAGTATCATTACCAGCAAGCTGGAATCTGTATTACCAGTTTCACGTACACACGCTGTTTGTAAAAAGGCCCCAATGGCTTGTTCTGCAACCAGGTTACAACTGAGGCTAGCTATGGGTCTGGAAGGAGGGTTTCGGTTAGAGTTTTGGTACAGAATTTGGCAGAAGAGAATTTGGCAGAAGAGTTCGAGCTAATGAATTCAAGAATGGCAGTGACGAGAAGGAGTTGAACTAGAGAAGCTCTATTGCTTATCGTGGTCGAGTCTGGTGGATGATGATGGCTGTTGCCATTAACAGGGACCGAGAAGTTCAGGGAATGCTCGTGCTGTGTGCAGATTGGTGATGGTGATTATCATGGGAGTGCTAATTCTCAGTGACTAATGGATTTTGTAAGATGGTAGTGATGTTGTTGTCTGATGTGGAGGTTATGGAGCTGCAACTGATACAGTTGGAACTGGTAGAATTGTGCATTGCAGAGAAGCCATATTATAGAGATAGAATTGGCTTCGAGCAGCTGTTGAAGGAAATGGAGAAGATATGTGTAGTCGAAACGCATGAATAAAATGGCTAAGGCTATGATGGTGTTGTGTCAATGAGGTTGTGCTGCAAATTGTGTTGCAATGAGAGTTGGCTCAGAAAAGAATGAAGCGAATGAACTCGTAGTGGTTAAATGCTTGAGGCAGAGTCATGTTGTTGTTGAAGCTGAATTGCATAAGATGGAATGACACAGAAGCGGCTCAAGATTGCAGAAATGGTGAGCTAATGGGTTCTGGTGGATGTTTACAAAGGGAATGTGGCAGAAGTTGCAGCTGGAGTTTCTAAGCAAGGTCCTGCATCGAAATTGATAGTGGTTAGATGAAGCTGAGATTGGAGAAGTTGGTGTGCTGGTTGGCCTGAGATGGTGGTCGCTGCAATGGGTTTGTGGTGTTTGTTGAGCCAACGAGAGAACAGGGACTGAAGTGCTTGAAGCAGATGCATGTTTAGGCAGGTAAAGATGCAATTGAGATGAAGGCTGCTGCCAAGGAAGAAGTGGGTCTGGAATGCAGGTAACTGAATGATGCAGGCTTTGTGAGGTGTTGAATAGATGAATGTTAGGAATGGATCTACCATGGAATTGTGTTACTGAATGGGCATGATTGTGAATGAAAGAGAGTGCTAGTGAAGTATGGCCTGAGGTGGTTTGAGATAAATGCATGAGAATTCCAAAGCTGCAGAAATAATGCGAAAATGGCGAGCCGATGGTACCGGTTCTGGTTATCGGAATTCTGAACCGAGAGTGTTGATCATAATATTTCAGTGAATCGTGAAGGGGGTATGAGTCGAATGTAAGAGTCGGCCGCGTCACATATGAGCTACGAGTCACGCTTTTGGGCACGTTTCCGCAAGAATCCAAGAGTTAGTTTAGATGGTGCATTTGTGACATATGGCTCTGAATTGTGAGTGTATGAACTGCAGAGAATGATAGTGAGTTGCGGGGAGTTACGATAGTCCGATACAGGCTCAGGTGGTCGGAGATACTTTTCCGGCGACAATTTCCGGTGACCGGATTCCGGTGATGACTCGGCAATCCGACGACCAGTTTTGGACCCATAATTTCCAGAAACTTATTTTCACTCATGGGCTTGGTGGACCACTTGGAGATGGGTTTTGAGAAGACCTAAATTTGGAAAGAGTATCCTTTTGGAATGGGAGAAGCATATAAATAGAAAACTCTTTCTCTAAACCCAATATCGCCATTAGGGAGGCTTCTACTTGTTTTCTAGGGTTTCACATGATAGATTCTTCTAAACTCTTTATGATGATTTCCAAAAACACAAGTAACTAAGTTTTTATTATTGGTTGAAGATGTAGTTGGATTTTGAAAACAAGTTATGATTTTTATGAATTAGTTTTCTCTCAATATTATCGTTTGATTTCTACGGGTTATAATAATTGCATGATTGATGTATTGCAATATGATTGAATGTTTGTTTAGTTAAGTCTAGAATTAATTGAACTCACATCCATATCTATATCTATTTTAGGTTTCATCATCGAGCGATAACCTTGAATACGAGTAGCATGATATGATTATGGTTTGTAGTGATACATCCTTGTAGTCATATGTAGAAATTGACATTTGTTCGAATTGTGTGCGTAATGTATTACAATTGCATTGATTATCCTATTTCTGAAACTTAATGCTCCTAGGAATTGAACTTAATTAGCGCAAGGCGTTAGGTTATTCTTTAGGTAGAATTCACATACGCAGCTCTAATGTGTGTGTTGATGACTTAGGAAATTTACGAAGTATTCTTGCAATAAGATATTATAGGGCTTTTGATGATAGCGAGATTAAATACGAATTCTATTCATACATTCAAAACTTGTTTACAATTGAAGATGAAACATTTATCCAATATTTTCATATCCTTGATTTGCGTGTTTGCTTTTTATTGTTTTGCCTTAATTTTATTTTAGTTTATAAAAATCAGAAAACCCCCTTTGTTTACATAAGAACCGAAACATATTGACAACCCAAGACCTCTCTGTGGGAACGATCCTTTCTTGCCCTTGCTTCATTATATATTTTGAGTAGTAAGAAAGTGTAATTTATTTTTGTGTCGGCTGACAACCGATCAAATTTTGGCGCCGCTGCCGCGGAGGCAGCGGTTGTCACTTGTTTTTGGTTTCTTATTTTTGTTTTACTTTTTCTTATTCTTTGGTTCTTAACCGAGTTTTGAGAATCTTGTTTCAGGTACCAATTTCTATGGACGGAGCATATTGGAGCAATCAATACGGCTTTCAATCTCAACAATATGACAACTATCACTCTTATGGGGAGTATAATCAAAATCAATCCTTTGGTTATGATCAATACTCCACATACCCTTTTAGTTATTCTCATACATTCCAACCTTCTTACGGTGGGTATGTAAGTGAGCAACCACAAAGAGGGGATGATACTTGTGCTTCTATTAGTATTTCTTCTAGTTTGGTAGATGAAATGCAACAATTTATGGTCAGCATGGAGTCAGTTCGTAGACAACCAAGCGTGGAACCAGTTTCATCGATCGAATGTGCTCATAGTATGTTTGGCCCAATTTCTGATCATAGTTATGATCATTCACCCATTCAAAGGGAAGATAATTGGCCTAACAATACTGAAGTAAGTAATTCTACTTTTGCCTTGTCGAATGAGCTTTACAAACAAATGGAACACTATATCCAGAATTTGGATGGATCCCTCCAAGAGCTTCAAAGAGGTGTTTCCGACGTAAGAAAGGGCATTGATGAATACATAGAGGAAATGAATAATTATGTTGAAAAAGGCGAACCTTTGGGGACTTTCGTTGATATTTGTGTAGTTAACTCAACTCTTGATCGTAATAATGATCATTCACCTATTCAAAAGGATGAGTTCGAGATTAGCAACACTAAATTCAGCGAGGACCAATCTTATGTTGACTATGATAGTGATGATTATTATGAAAATACATCGCCCGAACCAATTTATGGTGACATCCCCGAGGAGTGTACAATGGAATCTATTTGCGATCAAGGTGAAGACGAAGAGGAATATGTCGACACTTGTGTAGATTACTCAAGCATTGATCTTAATAATGATCAAGAGCCTATTCAAAGGGTGGAGCTTGAGGATGATGCATTTTCGAGTGTTCAAAAAAAGTTCCTTATAGCGAGATTTGGATCCGCAAAAGAGTGTGTGCCTTACAACAAAGAGGAGTATGTTGAGAATGAGACCGGTTTGACCAATATTGTGGAAGACCCAATTGAGATTGCAAATGATTGTAATGATGATATTTATGTCGAAACTTTGGTTAAGGCAGAAACAGACGAAGAATGGTTGCAAGGTTTGATAGAGGACCATGATATACAAGAGGTGAGTAATTCACTTGAGTTTTTCAAGGATGAAGAGGATTTTGTGATACAAGAGATTGTGCAAGGTTTGTCTAACCCTTTGCCTATTGTTTCTTCTCCTTTACCTCTTATTGGTTTGAATGTATGTGCTTGAGAATATTGTTGAATGACTTTGTTTCAAGAGGTGAGTAATTCACTTGAGTTTTTCAAGGATGAAGAGGATTTTGTGATACAAGAGATTGTGTAAGGTTTGTCTAACCCTTTGCCTATTGTTTCTTCTCCTTTACCTCGATTTGACGCCATTAGAGATACTTGATTCTCAAACTATGCAGGCTTTGGAACAAGAAACCGTGGAAGTACCCGACTTCTATATTCTTTATACATTTCCAAGTGTGGACAAGAATAAGTGTGGGGGAAGCTTTTATCGGTTGATAGCTTCATTTCTATTTTATATTACTAATATTTGTGTGGAGCTAGTGTTTGCAAAACAGGTTCTATGGAAGGATCCCCAACTTTTCCGATTGTTGGTATATGGGGAATGAATCTTGCAAGGATATAGTCGGGCTGACGACTTTAAACCAAGCGTTGCATGGGAGGCAACCCATAGGTTTTGTATCTCTTATCTTTTATTTTCTTTTCTTGTCATGTTTTTACTTTTTCTAATTTCTTATCGCATATTGTTATAAGATTTCCCACCTTGACTTTCTTTGGACGATTCAATTTACATTGAGGACAATGTAAAGTTTAAGTATGGGGGAGTGGTTAAGCATTTGCGTTGTAAAATTTTCAAATTTTTAACTTTTGTGTAAATTAGTGAATAAAAAACTCCAACTTGTGGTTAGTTTAGAGTCACATAGTATACATGTCGTTAAGATTACATCGAGAATCTCATAAGAGTGACTGAACTTAGAGATGACAGAGAACATGATCGGGTTTCTTACTTGTATGAGAGTTAAAGTTGGATTTAACCATCCCAGTGGAAAATAAGGTGCAGATCGAATTCGGTATTAGAGTAGTGGTCCCCTATAGTGGAGACTACCCATGTTACATAATGTGAGGCACCGACCTTCAATTCTTTGTACCTGTCTAAATTTGTGCTTTTAGAGTGTGTGTCACCGTACGTAAATTCCGGGCAGAATGGTGAGTTTCCCAACCTCCCACCATAGAAGCACTATTTTGATCTCTTGAGTGCTATTTTATCAATCATGATGGTGACATCGAATTGCTAACTTACATACCACTTGTAATCTTGTTCGCAGTTAGCACCATCCACTTTATCTCTCTCTACACCAACAGGTCCATAGAAACACCATCATCATCAACAACAGAGCATCACAAATTCGAAGGAAAGTTGAAGACGTTCAAGGTTTACAAGCAACAATACGTAAATGAGATTTGATTCAAGTAAAGCAACAAGACAAGGAGCAGAATTTTTACAAGTTGAAGACTTATATACAAGAGCGAAGATTATCAAGATGAGAGTTCGAGAAGTTTATGATATCTAGACATACAAGTTGTGAAGAATCATGCGGTAAAATACTTACACCATGGCCATTTGTACTTATTTTATATTTATTTTCAGTTTGTGTTTATTTCTCTTGTCTTAAAAAAAAAAAATTATAAAAAAAAAAGATTATAAAAAAAAAATTAAAAATTAAAAAAAAAAATTGAAGAAAAAAAAAAAGACAAGAGAAAATTTTGTTAGGTGCATTATTAGTTTTATTATTCTGTTTTGTTTTCATTTTGTATTTGTTTTATTTTTCTTGTCTCATAAAAAAAAATATAGAAAAAAATAAAAGAAAAAAAAAAGAAAAAAAAAAGAAAAAAAAAAGAAAAAAAAAAAGGAAAACAAAAGAGACAAGAAAAATTCATTGTATCATGTTTTGAGTTTGTATAGTTCGTTTTTAGTTTTGTTCTTTCAATAAAGCCAATGGAAAGAAGAAATATCTATAATGAAGTTTCAAGCAACAAGGAATTAGAGGAAAGAATCACATTGTCGAGATTCTACGAAGTTCAAGAGTTATCATCAAGAGTTGAAGACCGAAGACGAAGATGAAGACACCGATTGAAGACCGAAGACGTTTCTATGGATCTTTGTGAGAGTGGTGCTAGCTGCACGTCGAACGGATAACGAGGTAAGTAAGCATATTCCCACCTTCGTTAAATGGTTGATTTCCTTTCTTAGAGATCGTCAAAAAAAAGGGTTTTCAAAATGATAAAAGATGTGGGTTTTCAAAACAATTCGGAGGGTTTTGCCTTCCTATTATTCAATGTGTCGCAGGATTTCTCTCTTCATTCCTACCTGGACACATGTGTGACCCATAAAAAGCTGTTTATTATTGAGAGCAACTTCATAAAACCCTTTCTTGTGAGGCAGAGTCAAGACTTTTGATCACTCCGAACCCGAATTTCTTTCGAAAAGGGATGGTTATTTCTCTCTCAACTTCTAAGGATGAGATTGTGTTCATTTATGTGTCTAACTTCTTATGACTAGTGTGCAGAATCTATATGTCTTCTTAGCGCGTTGGATGCTATCATTACGGAGAACTAGTAAGTTGGAAAAATAGGTTTTGTGGGTATATCTCTAGTAAACCCTCACGAGACTATAACTCGTCCACTAGGGGCACCTAGGGGTTTAAAGGCTTGTTACACGTGCTAAGTGTGACCGTAGTGTTGATGGTGGGTTTTCATTTGAGGTTAAAACTGTATAAACCGGAAAAAATTATGCGCTGACATCTTGTAAAAGATAAAGCCATTTATAAGTGTTGGATACTCCCTCACTTAATTCACCAAGAATGGAGCATGTGGCAACAATCCCATTCTATGAATACATGAAATTCCACCAGGTTGGAGCATGTAGCAACAATCCCATCCTGTGAATTTCATATCAGCCTTGTATTTCCAGTACTCATTATCAGCGTGGCATGACGACTGAGTGTTACTCTTAGAGAGTAACACGAACCTCCAAGCACTATAATGAAACCATGTACGAAATACCCATACAAGGCTGACTCTCGGTGTGTTATACTAGCCTGATTGAGCCCCTCTCGGTGTGTTATACTAGCCCGATTGAGCATCCGGACCGACCGTATCGGGTCCGGATATGATTCGATCATGATCATCCAACTCCATAAGCATGATTGGATGACCCCGCATCAATTCCATCACCCCCAAGCGGTATGGAATACCCACGGCCGACCCCGCATGGTCGGTCATTGGCCTAGCTTGCCAAGAAACCGTTCATACCAAGCATTATGGACGGAAAACCCTAAATTAGGGTTCGCGGCATATTACATGTGTTGCAAAGCAGTCTCAACCATCCATCTTCGCAGGTATAGATTGAGGGTGTAGATGTAGATTTAAAGGGCCCAGAGCATGTCAACACGATCACCGTGGGCCCGCCTACACACTTGACCAATCGGTCAAGACCAACCATGCTTGGTTGCAACAAATTCGTACGCCCAAAGGGAGCATGGTCACACGGCTATGAAAGCCAAAATTAGGGTTTCAAGCCATCACGAGCGTCCATCTTCTCCGGCACGAATGGAGGGTCCCAGATTAGATTAAGCAGGTCCGGTCATACCAGCATGACCACCGTGGGCCCGTCTATCCCCTCACTTGATCGGCCAAGGCATATCATGCCTGGCCATCCCAAAACGCACGTCCAAACTTGCGTGGTCACACCTCCCAAACCGCAAACTAATCTCGACCGCTCAACTTCGCCGGACGATTTGAGTGGTTCAGATCACGTTTTCATGGGATAATCAGGTGTAGGCGTGAACACCAGCCTACCACCTTCACGCCAAGCCAACCGACCAAGTTCGACCAAGATTGGTCGTCTTGGAACGCGCGCCTGAAGAGGGCGTTACGAGCGGCCCTTGCGGCATTGGTTTTCTATCGCAAATTGATCCCGACCACTCGATTTCACCGGATGAATTGAGTGACCCAGATCATACTTTCGTGAGGGAATGGAGTACAGGCGCCTACACCATCATGCCGTCTACACGCATGTATGGTCGGCCTGGCCAAAATTGTATCCCATGCTTGGTTTCGACCAAGCTGAAGAGTGATGCTTGCGCGCCTCTTCAAAACCCTAATTTCATTAACGGTCGCAGATGAGTGTCTCAAAGATCATCTCATCCGTCCAACTTCACAAAGTTGGTTATACAACCCCTGGTGGGGAGTTAATTGGTCGGTGAGGCGTCATTACCCATCACTTTACCACACCATGATGCAAGACACATAAAATACACACGATACTTCACAAGTATCGACTTCGAATAACGCTTGTGATTATTCAATTCAAAGATTACATGCTATCTTTTGTGGATCCACAATCCACACATTCAGAGACATCAATCATGTCACAAACCGGGGGATAAATTTTGGGGTATTGGTCCGGGCGGTTTACGGCGTGCGGCGTGCAACGCGCCATTACAAGAACGTGTCGGGAAGTCATGGACGATTAGAGATGAACAGGAGAAGTGGGCAAGGCTGGTCGTGTGGCACCGACGCACAACTCCACTACTCCATCACTCCACTTCCTCCACTTCCCACGAGAGACGTGAATAAGGCTCAATGACTTGTATAAATAGGTTCTCCGCCCTATTTCAAACAACAACACAAGTCCGGACGAGACAGAAAACCAAGTGTTAATACAAAACGTATTCCAACACCCAGAGCCTGCTTGCATCAATCACAAGCCTGCTCACCTTTCTGTTACAAGTCATAAGCAAGCCAACACCTTCACAATCTCAACACCTTCTTCGCTTCCCTCCCTAAGATCAACCCCATCTCCTTCACTTTGTGACCGAAACAAGTCTGGAACGGCCATTTCTTGGTTTAGGCCGGACTTGCACGTGATTGATCTCTCTAATCTACAAGCACTCACCGTGCGGTGCATTTGTTTAAGGTTTAAATTCATTCCTCATCCACACCCCAAATTACCAAATTCTGCAGGAGTAGTTTTCACCCATAAATAATTGGCGACCACAGTGGGAGGTTAATCTCTCGGTTGTAAAGTCAATTTCCTCCAAATCCGATTCAATTTTATCAATTTCAAAAAGGGTAGATCTTAGAATCAATTCAATCAACTATTCATTTCAAGATGGTGGAATTAAGGTCCTGGATCAAACAATCACCCCGATGGGGCTAGTGTGGATAACAATCCTGGTGTCGAAGTACCTGTCAGTGGAGATACCATAGCCAACACATCTCGAGGAGCCGTTACCTCTATCACCAACACTAGCGGAGCAGGAGACATCCCCGTAGGTGTAACGCCTCCCATCACCAGAGCCAGAGCATCCGCAAATCCCGGCATCTCCTCAAGTGTAACGCCTCCAGTGGTCACCAGAGCAACAACTTTCACTCCCTCATCGGGGCGAGGAGCCGGAGGCACAAGAGGAGGACCACCGTCTATTACCATTGCAGACTTGATGGAGAAACAGGAAGTTCTTGCTAAGACTCAAACATATATGGCCACAACTCAGAAGGAGGTACTCACTTTCCTCAAGACCTTGACTGAACGATTGCCGCAAGATTCACGTCAATCTTTGGAGCCAACAAGAAATGCTTTCAATTCACCCGGAGCAGGCGTTTCCACTCGGACCCACATGAGTGAAGAAGCTCGTGTTGCTCCTGAATGTTCAAGAGAAAGGGACCAGACACCCAACTTCATCACACGTGAGGATCTAGAACGACTCCTTCAAAGCCGAGGCAAAGGAAATCTGACGGATGCACACCAACACCAACCTCCATACCCTCAAGATATGCAACGAATCCCTCTTCCAAGAGGTTACATCTCTCCCAGTTCTCCCTCTACGACAGTGCATTGGTAATGCTCGTGAACATGTTTCTCGATTCTTGGAATCCTTGGGGGAACATGAATACAATCATGTTCTGCGCCTGAAAGAATTCTCGAAATCACTTACGGGGAGGGCGTACACCTGGTACAACAACATCGCGCCTAACAACATATCCAACGGAGCGAGATGGTCGGTGCTTTCTACGAAAGTATTTCTTCGTGTCCGAACAAATCACCTTTTTCAGATCTAGGAAGAATTCTTCAATGGAACAACGAGCATCCTAACGACTTCGTCAAAAGATTCAGAACTCAAGCGCTGGATTGTCATGACCCGAACGTCACCGAACGACAATTGGTGGAGTTGTGCATCAACGGGATGATACCCATATACCGCGCTCTGTTAGAGAATCTGGGATTTCAAACATTCTCTGAACTCCACGAAGCTACAAAACGTTCAAAGAACAATCGCACCGGCACTACTAGAAAGAACCGGAGTTGTTCGAAGTGAAGATTCACGTGAAAGTCGAGGGAGCAGGCGCCTCACGAACAAGCAATACAGCACCGGTCCTTCTGTGAGTGTAGTGGGCGGAGGAGAGAAAAGGAAAGCTCCAAAGTGACGGAACAACAAACCAAGCGGACATCCCGGCACACAAGACTTCGTCTCGAAAAGGAGCAGACAAAACTCCCTGCACAAAACACTAAAGACACGGTTTTTCCTTTTCCCATGAATGAAGTGATAGAGCTCTTGGAAGCGTGGATCCAAGACGACGCCGTAAAGCCGCCCCCTATCGACGTCCTCCAACCGAAGAAGAAATGGCAGATCCCTGATATTGTTGCTACCACAAAGTTCGTCCATCATCCAACCAAAGATTGCAACGAGTTGAAACAGATATTCGGGGAAAAGGTAGAGACAGGGGAACTCCGGCTTGGAAACGAAGGTGTTCATAGAGACCCTCTACCTATCGTGAACCGCATGATTTCTCGGGGATTCATTCGCAAGACCGTACAATCTATGATGGAGCACATATGTGAAATCTTGTACTTCTCCAAAGGACAGCGTCAAGACATATTTGCGGCCCTCAACCACGTTGTGTCAGGTAGGCGTTTGTATCCAGTAGTAGTCCAAGAACCCCAGTCTTTCCTGAAGGACGTGAGCAATGGAAACTGGGGACTCCTAACTGTCACTCGTTTGAGAGACGTTGAGTTCGATAACGCGTTGATTGATACGGCTTCCGAATTTAACATCATTACCGTCAAGGCCTTGAGAGCGGCAAAGATTTCGAAGCAGGAAGCTACTCGTCACCCGACTGTGGTTAAAGATTCAGCAGGAGAGCCCAGAGATGCATATGGATACATCGATCTTGAAGTCAAATTGGGTGATGCCTAGACGCAAGCAAAGTTCTACATAGTCAAATATCATCCCAACTACGACATGATCCTAGGACTTTCTTGGATGCATGACAACAAAGCAATACTAGGAGTCTATCCTCTGCCGGTTTTCGATACCGAAAGAATCTCCAACACGCCTTAGGACCTCCCGATGGCTGTCTATTGCCGCACAAAGAACTTACCAATGTGACGCAACTTCCCGAAGAGAGCTCAGTCAAACATACATTGAAAAGTTCCGATCTCAAGTAAGTCTCGCCACGCAACCTTATTTACAACCTACCGCCCCTCGTTCTGACAAGTCCTGGGGACTGACTCCAACCAACGAACCAACCCCTACTAAGAGATGTGAATGGGAAGTCGGCCCTTTCAAACGTTTTATCAAGAGTGTAGAGGCTGTCTTGGTCAAAGACGATAAGATGAAGGTCCAAGTATTTGCACGTTCAAACCCGTTTGGGATTGGAGATCTGGTGACGAAGACGGCTACATTCAAAGTTGGGAGCATGACGGTGAAAATGACCACTCCACCTGACTCACCCACCTAAAGAGAAGATGAACCGCACACAGTAGCGAGATGTTATCCTAGGCGGCTACCGCAAGCTCATCAACGCCGATAAACTAGAAGGCATAACAATTCACTCAAAATGGCTCAAACCCTACCGAACTTAAGACGTTTGTCTTTGCCACTTTCAAAGCATCCTCCACCCTTTGAAAACGCTTGTGCTATTTTTTCCAGCGTGTTTCCTTTTACAATTTCATGTCATATTTGTAATTCTCCCAGAAAATGATTGCAATACTTGCATTCATAGTTAGGGTTTCAATTTTCAATTTCCAATTTAGTTGAAACACTATTTACATCTGAGAACCTCTTTACTCACACAAAGTCCTGAGTCAGCCTAAATCACTGGAGCAAGAAAGGAAACCCTAAGCAAACATCTCACGGGAAGAAGGAAATAGAACATGTGCACAAAAGGAAAATGATTTGAGACATCTGCCACAGCAAAGTCAGGAAGATCTTGCATCAGGAACACAGGTCCGTAAGTATTCCATTGTGGCATTACTTCTTTTATCACAAAGAATTACGAGTGAAGGCACACCCTTACGCCCGAGAAGATTCAGTTGCAGTCTTGGCAAAGGGTTATATAAAAAAAAAACTTTATTCAAACAATCAAATGGAAGAAAAACCTTGAACCCGGCCGCCACCGAGTACAAGGAAGATGTTCGAGCGTACAAAATATACTTGGAAAGAAGAAAGAAGAAAAGAGGTTTTAGCCGTCAAGAGGATCGACATCGCTTGCACCACTGTCGGAGTTACGCGGCGCCATCACTGTTGATGCTCCTCCCTTCGAATCTACCTCAACTTTCGCATCAGACATCTCCGCAGCAGCGCACTCCATCCCAACATCATCAGCGGGAGCATTAAAGAGCGCATCAACTTTAGGAGTCGTACCAATTGCTTTCATATGTTCAGGTTCCTCTGTGTCGGAGTCAAGAATTATCACGCCGTCCTGGATTGGCATTTCCTCGCGCCTCCACCGCTCCTCCATGTCAATCGCAGCTGAAAGTGCACAGATACGTCCTCTTGCAATACGAAGGTGTGAAATACACATCCCCTGTATATCACGGCCGACTTCATGAAGCGGAAGATCGATCTTAGCCATTACATCTTCGTGTGCACGGTTTTCGGGCTTGTCAACTTCGAAACTTCTTTCTGGGGAAGCAACAGAATGATCGTCAGCCACTTCCATGATAAACTGCAAAGGAGGGGAGGTTATGAGCGCACAAAAAAAATAATCAAAAATCAAATCAATCGATCAGTCAATTAGAAGATCAGAACAGTACCTGAGATGTAGAATAAACGACCGCGAAAGATGATTCTTTATAATCTCACAAGTCGACAGAATCCCAGGAGGAAAAGAAGTCTTTACTTGCCACCTATGAAGGCTGCTAATTCGGGATAACAATCAACGAGGCTTATCAAATATACCTGAGGGAAGACGTGTATGATAAAAGAAGTACACGTGAAGAAGTGACCGAGCTCAGATATATGCAAGAGGAACCAAAGCGACTCACCAGACCAAGTCCTGTTTCCTTCGCATCCTTAATCAGAACCAACCAGGTTCGTGGCAACGCCTGACGATGTGAAACTATCCAGGTAAATATGTATTCACTTTAGCTTGGTCATTTCAGTATATAAATATGCCACCATCTCATGCCTACCCCACAATAGTGTAACCATTATGTGCTAGGAAGGGGACTTAATGTTGATGGTGGGTTTTCATTTGAGGTTAAAATTGTAAAAACCGGAAAAAAATTATGCGCTGACATCTTGTAAAAGATAAAGCCATTTATAAGTGTTGGATACTCCCTCACTTAATTCACCAAGAATGGAGCATGTGGCAACAATCCCATTCTGTGAATACATGAAATTCCTCCAGGTTGGAGCATGTAGCAACAATCCCATCCCGTGAATTTCATATCGCCTTGTATTTCCCAGTACTCATTATCGGTGTGGCATGACGATCGAGTGTTACTCTTACGAGTAACACGAACCTCCAAGCACTATAATGAAACCATGTACGAAATACCCGCATGGGATGACTCTCGGTGTGTTATACTAGCCCGATTGAGCCCCTCTCGGTGTGTTATACTATCCCGATTGAGCATCCGGACTGACCGTATCGTCCGGATGATTCGATCGCAGATCATCCAACTCCATAAGCATGATTGGATGACCCCAGATCAATTCCATCACCCCCAAGCAGGTATGGAATACCCACAGCCGACCCCGCATGGTCGGTCATTGGCCTAGCTTGCCAAGAAACCGTTCATACCAAGCATTATGGACGGAAGACCCTAAATTAGGGTTCGCGGCATATTACATGTGTTGCAAAGCAGTCTCAAACATCCATCTTCGCAGGTATAGATGGAGGGTGTAGATGTAGATTCAAAGGACCCAGAGCATGTCAACACGATCACCGTGGGCCCGTCTACACACTTGACCAATCGGTCAAGACCAACCATGCTTGGTTGCAACAAATTCGTACGCCCAAAGGGAGCATGGTCACACGGCTATGAAAGCCAAACTTAGGGTTTCAAGCCATCACGAGCGTCCATCTTCTCCTAAGACGAATGGAGGGTCCCAGTTAGATTAAGCAGGTCCGGTCATACCAAAGATGACCACCGTGGGCCCGTCTATCCCCTCACTTGATCGGCCAAGGCATATCATGCCTGGCCATCCCAAAACGCACGTCCAAACTTGCGTGGTCACACCTCCCAAACCGCAAACTAATCTCGACCGCTCAACTTCGCCGGACGATTTGAGTGGTTCGGATCACGTTTTCATGGGATAATCAGTGTAGGCGTGAACACCAGCCTACCACCTTCACGCAAGCCAACCGACCAAGTTCGACCAAGATTGGTCGTCTTGGAACGCGCGCCTGAAGAGGGCGTGATGAGCGGCCCTTGCGGCATTGGTTTTCTATCGCAAATTGATCCCGACCACTCGATTTCACCGGATGAATTGAGTGACCCAGATCATACTTTCGTGAGGGAATGGAGTATGGCGCCTACACCGTCATGCCGTCTACACGCATGTATGGTCGGCCTGGCCAAAATTGTATCCCATGCTTGGTTTCGACCAAGTCAAGAGTGATGCTTGCGCGCCTCTTCAAAACCCTAATTTCATTAACGGTCGCGAGATGAGTGTCTCAAAGATCATCTCATCCGTCCAAATTCACCAGCTGGTTATACAACCCTGGTCGGGGAGTTAATTGGTCGGTGAGGCGTCATTACCCATCACTTTACCACACCATGATGCAAGACTGCATAAAATACACACGATACTTCACAAGTATCGACTTCTTGAATAACGCAGATTATTCAATTCAAAGATTACATGCTATCTTTCGTGGATCCACAATCCACACATTCCAGTTTATCAATCATGTCACAACCGGGGGGGATACATACTGGGGTATTGGTCCGGCGGTTTTGGCGTGCGGCGTGCAACGCGCCATCACAAGAACGTGTCGAGGAAGTCATGGACGGTTAGAGATGAACATGAGAAGTGGGCAAGACTGGTCGTGTGGCACCGACGCACAACTCCACTACTCCATCACTCCACTTCCTCCACTTCCCACGAGAGACATGAATAAGGCTCAATGACTTGTATAAATAGGTTCTCCGCCCTATTTCAAACAACAACACAAGTCCAGACGAGACAGAAAACCAAGTGTTAATACAAAACGTATTCCAACACCCGAGCACGCTTGCATCAATCACAAGCCTGCTCACCTTTTCGTTACAAGTCATAAGCAAGCCAACACCTTCACAATCTCAACACCTTCTTCGCTTCCCTCCCTAAGATCAACCCCATCTCCTTCACTTTGTGACCGAAACAAGTCTGGAACGGCCATTTATTGGTTTAGGCCGGACTTGCACAGATTGATCTCTCGAATCTACAAGCACTCACCGCGTAGTGCATTTGTTTAAGGTTTAAATTCATTCCTCATCCACACCCCAAATTACCAAATTCTGCAGGAGTAGTTTTCACCCATAAACATGTAGCCTCGACGACACGGAGTTGTATGTATGTTTTAGAATTATTTTGTTTGATTTGCTCGACGACTAGCAAAGTCTAAGTGTGGGGGAATTTGATAGGTGTTGTAAAACACCTAATTTTATATCTAGTATTTATGCTTTCTTTGCTATAATCCTTTTAAATTGCATCTCTTATGTTTGCTTTTGAGTTTATTAGGTGCAATGGAGTCATTGGAGCAAAAAGGAAGTTGAACTAACTCAAATCCAGGATTTCTTCTCATCATGTTGAAGAGAACGAAAAGACGAAGCTAGTAGCGAAAGAATGAGATTATTCTGACACCGTACGAAGAAGCTGTGAGATTTTGAAGCATATCAGGGTAAGGCTGCCATTTTGGTGGCCCATATCCATCATTCGGGGTGTTTAAATCCTGTCCGTACGACATTAGTCCTACATTAGGTCGAACAGACCTAGTCGTCCTCATTTCTACCCCTTTCTGATTTTCTGCCGCTTTATGAGATGAGATCGTGTTAATGGTGAAATCGTTGCTGCTGGAGTAATTGGAGATGTGATTCGAAGCTGAGAACAGATAGGAGGTTAGGGTTGATGCTAGAGATTGATTAAGATGAGAACAAGAATAATTAGGGTTCCTGTTGAAGAATGAGAAGATGGACTGTTGTTGGCAGAGATTCAGAAGATGACAAATTGGTGATCTGTTGCTGTTGGTTTGATAAATAGTTGGATGGGTTTGCCTCATAGTCGGTTTCTAAGTGACATGGAAGGTTGAATTTGTGGGCTCAAGGAAGTGGTGGTGCTATTGCCATGTTAACAAGGATCTGAAATAGGTTGTTGGTTGAATACAAGAAGAATTACAGGTGGCGAAGCAGTTGCGGTACTGAACTCATGGAGGAGCCAGTAGTGCAGTCAAGAGAACAGAGTTTGGGTCAAATCCATTTGGTTTTGAGTTCAGTTCCAAGCTGAGAAAAGACATGGAAGAATAAGAGCTCGTTGCCATTGAAACAGATAATGAATGAAGGAGATAAGAAAGTTTTTAGAGTGCTCATTAAGCCAGGAAGGATGGTTCAGGTTTGTGTATGAATTTGAATGCTGCAGGGAAGGAGATGTGCAAAGTATCATTACCAGCAAGCTGGAATCTGTATTACCAGTTTCACGTACACACGCTGTTTGTAAAAAGGCCTCAATGGCTTGTTCTGCAACCAGGTTACAACTGAGGCTAGCTATGGGTCTGGAAGGAGGTTTCGGTTAGAGTTTTGGTACAGAATTTGGCAGAAGAGAATTTGGCAGAAGAGTTCGAGCTAATGAAGTCAAGAATGGAAGTGACGAGGAGGAGTTGAACTAGAGAAGCTCTATAGCTTATCGTGGTCGAGTCTGGTGGATGATGATGGATGTTGCCATTAACAGGGACCGAGAAGTTCAGGGAATGCTCGTGCTGTGTGCAGATTGGTGATGGTGATTGTCATGGGAGTGCTAATTCTCAGTGACTAATGGATGTTGTAAGATGGTAGTGATGTTGTTGTCTGAGGTGGAGGTTATGGAGCTGCAACTGATACAGTTGGAACTGGTAGAATTGTGCATTGCAGAGAAGCCATATTGCAGAGATAGAATTGGCTGTGAGCAGCTGTTGAAGGAAATGGAGAAGATATGTGTAGTCGAAACGCAAGAATAGAATGGCTAAGGCTCTGATGGTGTTGTGTCAATGAGGCTGTGCTGCAGATTGTGTTGCAATGAGAGTTGGCTCAGAAAAGAATGAAGCGAATGAACTCGTAATGGTTAAATGCTTGAGGCAGAGTCATGTTGTTGTTGAAGCTGAATTACATAAGATAGAATGACACAGAAGCGGCTCAAGATTGCAGAAATGGTGAGCTAATGGGTTCTGGTGGATGTTTACAAAGGGAGTGTGGCAGAAGTTGCAGCTGGAGTTTCTAAGGAAGGTCTGGTACTGAAATTGATAGTGGTTAGATGAAGCTGAGATTGGAGAAGCTGGTGTGCTGGTTGGCCTGAGATGGTGGTCGCTGCAATGGGTTTGTGGTGTTTGTTGAGCCAACGAGAGAACAGGGACTGAAGTGCTTGAAGCAGATGCATGTTTAGTGATAGGTGTTGTAAAACACCTAATTTTATATCTATTATTTATGCTTTCTTTGCGAGTTTCTTGTGAATTATGTATCTTACGCGTGTTTTTGAGTTATTAGGTACTCTTGAGTCATATGGAGGAAAAGAAGAATAAATCATCCAAAACCGAGCTGAAAGAGCAACAATGTTATTTCATGGGCGCACACTATCCAGAGCCCAGATAAGGTTAAGGGGCAACTGTTGGGAGGAGTATTAAATGCAGCCAGTTGTGGTTAAGGGGTGACCACATGTTATAGGGCATCCACTGGGGTATCCCTTATCTGATGCAGTGGGGTGTCATTATCCAGCCCTAGCTCATAACCTTACTAGATCGAGAGATGTCCTCTCATTCATTTCATTTATGGAAGTTAGAAAACAGCGGCTGCTGCTGTAATCAAGAGAGGCAGATTGAATCCGAAATGGAGAGAAGAATAATCTGATGTCATTGAAGAAACTCAGGAGGAATTGAAGTTAGAGATTGAAGCAGACACGAACTATTGGTATTGAAACACAGAGAGGATGAAATCAAGGGTTCTGTGGATGATTTGAAATACGAAATTGAGTTTGGGATTTGATGGTGATTCGGTCTCTGCAATTGATAGAACAAGGGGATGATGAGGCTAATTGAGAAATTGGGTTGCTGTCAGTTTTGGTTTTGCCGGAGTTCATGATGGATTGAATTATTAAGGTTTGAGATTGGGTTCGATTTTGAATTGGTGATGGCTTGTTTCTGAAATTGGTCATTGCAGCTGGCAAGATGGAAGGAGATAATGGCACTGTAACTGACTTTGGTGAACAGATGCATTGGTGGCAATTTGATGGAGTCGATGATGTGCTTCTGAGATGAATTAGGGTTTTATTGAATGAGAATTTGAGATTCAAATGGAAAGCACATTGAGATGATTGAGCTGTTGAAGAATCAAATGAATGGGTATTCGAGTTTGGTAAATCTGTGATGTTCTGTGTTGATTGAAGAAGCGAGGAAGCAGGTTCTGATGGTATTGATGCTTGTGTTGGTGATAAAGGCATGAGATTGGACAGAGCTCAAACTGTAAACTGGAAATGGTTTCAGGTGGTGCTGGTAGAAGGAACCGGTACTCGAGTCTGGGTATTGCTCGACAGAATAACAGGGAGATGTGTTGATGTTGTTGGGGACTGAATGTGAAGATTCTGAGTGTTTTGAATGAATGCGGTTCATGTATGGAATTGAATTGTGCAGGGAATGAGGTGAGCTATGAAGTGGTTCTGGTGGTTGTTGCCTGATGTTTTTCAAGAGAATTAATGTTGGCTCTGGTGATGCTAACAACAAGAAGTAGCTAAGATTGGCGCTGTTGAAGCAATGATGGATTGTTGTTGGCCGGTGGTAGTGAATTGTAGGGATTTGAGTTTGGAAGCAAGGTGAAATTGAGCCGAAACGAATGAATGAAGTTGGAATGCAGCCGCGGGTAATGATGCAGCTGTTGAAATTAGAGCTTGAGTTATGTGAGTTGCAGCTCAGATGGAGTTGGTGGTGCTCTTACTGGTGGTGATATATGGAAAGTGCAGCCATGGGATGAGCTGTAGCTGATGGAAATGACTGTGTCAGGTGGAATTGCAAGTAGCTGGAGTTGAGGCTGTCAATGGGTGATTCTCGGTGGTGCTGGATTCTAGGTGGGGCTGAGTTGTGTTGGTCTGTGTATGAATGGAATTGAGTTGCAGCTGTTGCAGGTGCAATGAACTGATGCTAAAGCGAGACATGTGTGGCTATATGAGATGTTGGCTGGTGGATTGCAGGTGGCCTGAGCTGAGATAATGAAGCTGGGATGAGCAAAGAAATCCAATGGTTGTGACAGTATTGGTCTTGTGCGGTGTTGTCCTAGAAGAGATGGAGTCTTTGGTAGAAAAGCAAATGCGAGAGAATGGTTGCAATTGAGTTATGTGCTGGTATCAATATGTTGTTGACGCAACACGAAAATGACCAGATGAAGCTGTTCACTGAAGTTGAGTTGGCTTGACAGATTGCAGTCGATGGAGTTTGAAGCTGAGAAGAATGGCTCAAGTTCAGGGGTTGTGTTGATTGAATTTGAGTCTGCAAAAATGGGTTGTTGCTGCCATGGGGGAATTTGTATGATGTGTAGCCACAGATAGAGTATAAGTTACAAGATGCAGCTGGAACTGATGATGTGGCCAAGGGACTGAGAATGAATGGTTATGAAGCTACAAGGCTCTGCTATAGAAACTGATGTTGGCTAGGAGTGGTGGTTGTAAGTCACAGATGGAAGAAATGATGCTTTGTTGTGTGTTGTTATTGAATGGGATTTGAATCTGAGGTGGACTGTGAGGTTTGAAATGGCCCCGAGTTGGTGTTGTTGGCTTGAGGAGTCTGAGGTTGCAGGGCCATCATGGCTGTGACTTAGGTGGTGAAGCATAATCATGGTGCAACAGCTCATCAGGTCTGTGCACTGGCCTAGAAGGCTAGAACCAGGTCAGCTGAGTTAGCATATGACTCAGGTCTGACTAGACCACCTGACTCATATGATCTGGTTCTGACTCACCGATTCACATTGACTTGACTCACCTGACCGAGTTGGATAGTTTGACCGGTGACCGGGTTGACTTTGCCGCTCACCTGAGATGTCTGTCGGTGACTTTTCCGGCCGATTTCCGGCCATAAACCCAGTTTTCCGGCGACCACTTTTGGGGCAGATTTTCTACACGGGTATTTTCCACACATGGGCTTGTTGGACCACTTGGAGATGGGTTTTGAGAATACCTAATATTGGAAAGAGTATCCCTATGGAATGGGAGAAGCATATAATAAAAAACTCTTTCTCTAAACCTAATATCTCCAGGAGGGAGGCTTCTACTTGGGTTCTAGGGTTTAAAAACATGATAGGTTTTCTCTTCCTTCTTGTTATGAACTCCTATGCCATGAGTAACTAAGTTTTTATTATTGGTTGAAGATGTAGTTGGATTTTGCAACCAAGTTATGATTTTTATGAATTAGTTTTCTCTCAATATTATCGTTTGATTTCTACGGGTTATAATAATTGCATGATTGACGTATTGCAATATGATTGAATGTTTATTTAGTTAAGTCTAGAATTGATTGAACTTACATCCATATCTATAGCTATTTTAGGGTTCATCATCGAGCGATAACCTTGAATACGAGTAGCATGATATGATTAGGGTTTGTAGTGATACATCCTTGTAGTCATATGTAAAACTGACCTTTGTTCGAATTGTTTGCGCAATGTATTACAATTGCATTGATTAGCCTATTTCTGAAACTTAATGCTCCTAGGAATTGAACTTGATTAGTGCAAGGCGTTAGGTTATTCTTTAGGTAGAATTCACATACGCAGCTCTAATATGTGTGTGATGAATTAGGAAATTTACGGAGTATTCTTGCAATGAGGTATTCTATGGCTTTTGATGATAGCGAGATTAAATACGAATTCTAATCATACATTCAAAACTTGTTTACAATTGAAGATGAAAACTTTATCCAATATTTCACATCCTTGATTTGCTTACTTTATTTGCTTTTTGTTTATTTTTATTTACACAATCAGAAATTCCCCCGTGTTACTTATAAGATACCAAAACATATTGACAACCTAGTCCTCTCTGTGGGAACGATCCTTTCTTTCCCTTGCTTTATTATATATTTTGAGTAGTAAGAAAGTGTAATTTATATTTGTGTCGGCTGACAACCGATCATTTAGGCGGGTAAAGATGCAATTGAGATGAAGGCTGCTGCCAAGGAAGAAGTGGGTCTGGAATGCAGGTAACTGAATGATGCAGGCTTTGTGAGGTGCTGAATAGATGAATGTTAGGAATGGATATACCATGGAATTGTGTTACTGAATGGGCATGATTGTGAATGAAACAGAGTGCTAGTGAAGTATGTCCTGAGGTGGTTTGAGATAAATGCATGAGAATTCCAAAGCTGCAGAAATAGTGCGAAAATGGCGAGCCGATGGTACCGGTTCTGGTTATCGGAATTCTGAACCGAGAGTGTTGATCATAATATTTCAGTGAATCGTGAAGGGAGTATGAGTCGAATGTAAGAGTCGGCCGCGGCACATATGAGCTACGAGTCACGCTTTTGGGCACATTTCCGCAAGAATCCAAGAGTTAGTTTAGATGGTGCATTTGTGACATATGGCTCTGAATTGTGAGTGTATGAACTGCAGAGAATGATAGTGAGTTGCGGGGAGTTACGATAGTCCGATACAGGCTCAGGTGGTCGGAGATACTTTTCCGGTGACAATTTCCGGCGACCGGTGACCGGATTCCGGTGATGACTCGGCAATCCGGCGACCAGTTTTGGACCCAAAATTTCCAGAAACTTATTTTCACTCATGGGCTTGGTGGACCACTTGGAGATGGGTTTTGAGAAGACCTAAATTTGGAAAGAGTATCCTTTTGGAATGGGAGAAGCATATAAATAGAAAAGTCTTTCTCTAAACCCAATATCGCCATTAGGGAGGCTTCTACTTGTTTTCTAGGGTTTCACATGATAGATTCTTCTAAACTCTTTATGATGATTTCCAAAAACACAAGTAACTAAGTTTTTATTATTGGTTGAAGATGTAGTTGGATTTTGAAAACAAGTTATGATTTTTATGAATTAGTTTTCTCTCAATATTATCGCTTGATTTCTACGGGTTATAATAATTGCATGATTGATGTATTGCAATATGATTGAATGTTTGTTAAGTCTAGAATTAATTGAACTCACATCCATATCTATAGCTATTTTAGGTTTCATCATCGAGCGATAACCTTGAATACGAGTAGCATGATATGATTATGGTTTGTAGTGATACATCCTTGTAGTCATATGTAGAAATTGACCTTTGTTCGAATTGTGTGCGCAATGTATTACAATTGCATTGATTAGCCTATTTTTGAAACTTAATGCTCCTAGGAATTGAACTTAATTAGCGCAAGGCGTTAGGTTATTCTTTAGGTAGAATTCACATACGCAGCTCTAATGTGTGTGTTGATGACTTAGGAAATTTATGGAGTATTCTTGCAATAAGATATTCTATGGCTTTTGATGATAGCGAGATTAAATACGAATTCTAATCATACATTCAAAACTTGTTTACAATTGAAGATGAAACCTTTATCCAATATTTTCACATCCTTGATTTGCGTGTTTGCTTTTTATTGTTTTGCCTTAATTTTATTTTAGTTTATAAAAATCAGAAAATCCCCTTTGTTTATATAAGAACCGAAACATATTGACAACCCAAGACCTCTCTGTGGGAACGATCCTTTCTTGCCCTTGCTTCATTATATATTTTGAGTAGTAAGAAAGTGTAATTTATTTTTGTGTCGGCTGACAACCGATCAATTACTAATTCTTATTTCCCTACAAAATGAAGTTAAATACCTTAATTAAAAGATTCTTAACTTATTTATGTTTCGATCCTAGGATTCTCTTCCCTTAGCTATTAAGGAATAACTTTGAACAATTAAATAAATAAACATTCATAGCATGTGTTCAAAGTATGCCAACATCTTAACTTTGTAAGTTCTCTTTCACACTTACAACCTTAAAACCGATTTGCCACACTTCCAAACAAGTTTAGAATTGGTTCATCTGACTTTCAAGAACTATGTGATTGATCAAATAACATTCAATCATAATCATGGGTTTAACGGTTTTACCAAAACAAGTTTCGGTTCTACCTTCCATGTGAGTACTGTGCATAGTCACACTAGCTTTCCAAAATTTGGTTGACTAGGTACTAGGATCGGTTCCCCACATGTATATGGTATCTAACTTATATGTGTTGCACATGTCCATAGAATCGGTTCCCCTTTGCCTAAAAACGTGTTGCACATGTTCATAGGATCGGTTCCCCTTTTGCTATAAACCTTGTTGCGCCTCATACAAGGATCTGTTCCCCTTTGTGATGTACTGCACCTCTTACTAGGATCGGTTTCCCTTTCCCATATTTGGTCAGACAGAAAATCACAAACCCGATCATACCATCTCAGGTGATTACTTAAGATCGGTTTCACTAATAAAAGTCATACCAATACATAAGTCAGGCATTTTTGAATAGTTCTACCAATAACACAACAAGTCATGAACGGTTATACTCAATCACACATATTGGTTGTTCATAAGATATGCAATGAATAACAAAACCAATAACGCCTGGCGATTTCCTTTTCGATTCACAAACAAGTTTATGAACTTACTTCCTTAGAACACATGTAAAACATTGTTCCCTAGGATGAAATCCTCACCTCATACCCATACATAATCACAATAGCATTCAAATGATTATGGCGATGTTTTATCTACAAAGTTTAATGGTTAAGCAAAAAACCTCATATTGTATTCCTTAATACTATGTCTATCTAGAGTTCAAATATGCTTCGCAGTTTTGTTTTCAATATGCACGACTTGAAAGATACGTTAGGGAATGAAACAGTTCAAGTCAAATATCATTAACCTCAAGTGGAAGGATGATTGATGTCGTTGTAGCTCCTTGCTTCTTCACATCTTCAAGTCTTCGCAATACTTGTAAAGTCTCATATCCTAATACTTTCAAGCTAACCTATACGAAGTTGACTCTAGTACATAATCAAGCGACTCTTAACATGAGTTTTGATTCACTAAAATATGACAACCAAACTTGACATACCAACGCTTGGTGGGTTCAACCGAGCTATGCTCTAACAATCTTCCCCTTTGTCAATTTTAGTGACAAAACTCTTACATCATATGGATAAACAGATTACAATAATTTATTACACATACGCTTGATTCCCGATTCAACATCACAGTAAACTGCTTACATTCAATCCTTGAAAATGCCGTTGTTGACATTATAATAACAAAGCTATTACTCCCCCTAAGGAAGATAGGTTGATATTCAATCCGCACGTCTTTGTTATACCAATTCATATGATATGTTACTCCCCCATAGTATGTGCTTTCACTCTTTCGTTTAGATAAAACGTTTAAGCACCAATGTTCTTTTCCTTAGCGATACCAATCAATATAAAATCAATGCCAGTATCACTTGTTTACTCCATATATCTCTTCCCCTTTTTGTCAAAAAATGACAAAGAAACGAAAAAATAATGGACAACACGAAAATAATCTTACAAATCTCAGTAGACTTGCAACTTGTAGAGTTAGGCACGAGGGTTCCACACATCATGTTATGATAACCAATATCAAAACCGAAACTACAAGTAGTTTTATTTTGATATGTTACCAAGGAAACAATTGTCCGAAACAATTTTTCCGTTTTAGTTTAGCAAACCAAAAATCAACTAAGCACCTTAGTCCCTTTGCTAAACCGATTGTACAAAAACAATCGCTTAATTCGATAAGACCAAAATAAAGATAACTCTATTTTTCTCATCAGGTTCTAATTATCCATAAACTTAGACCTTTCAATTTTAAACAAGACAAATACTAGGTTAGTTAACTAGCATTTCTTGTTAAGGCATTCAATTAGACTTGAATAACCGAAACCTCACTTCGATAAGTCTAACTAAGATCAGAATTAACTTAGTTTCTCTTATCTGGAATCGAATTGGACTAAATAACTCATCCCGTACACCTTTTATTTCGTTAAGCCATAAATAATTCATACAAACCAAATAAATCAACTTGCATAATTATTCACCTCAACCGGAAGCAATTGAACAACATAGACATTAAAAGCACTGCAATTGCAGCGAAATTTTGTAAGCCTGAACAATTGATACCACACAATAAAGCAAGATAACAATAGTTTTTCTTAACCGGAACCAATTGAATCACACATACATCCTTACACACATAATGGAATAAACATCAATTGAACCGAAATTTAGTTAAGCAAAAGAAATAAATATATATGAAATAAACTCAGGCTTTTCTTAAACAGGAAAACAATTAACTAACAAGATTGTTACCTCAAATTTCGCACCCACTTCTCCAATATGATTGCATCTTCTTCCATGGAGAATTGATATCGGAATATCATCATGTTGTCATCCTTATGCAAAAACAAAAGAATAACAACAACCAACCTTTACCAGAGAAAGGTTGAAAATCGGTTTTAACAATTGCAAGCAAAAGTTGAAAACCATCGAAACACATATGCTTTTATGCTAAACCAAAACCGATTCAACATATTGTGACTTTTTTACATATTGTTTCTACCAGAACCCCTCATGATTCTTTGATAAAGCCTACCAACATGGGCTAGAACTTAATCCTGCTAAATCAAAAAGTCACCCAAACCACAAGGGTTCACAACATATGAGATTGAATATTAAGGTAGTAAAACCGAAATCAAACATCCCATAAACATACATAGCAATAAGATAAAAGCATTCAAGCACATGCTATGTAAACCGAAAACTATCACAAGAAAAATTATAAATCAAATAATTTTATTCATAATAGTTTAATACAATCATTGAAAGAAATCAAAAATTGATGTCTATTTTTCTCTTGCAACTTAGTCCCTCATATCAGAGCTGAATGAAGGCGGATTACTACTCTTCAGCTTTTGAATTTATTCAAGTAGAAAACCTTGTTGCTTGACCAGAATTTCTTGCAGATGAGAAATTTTCGTGAAGGATTCTGTAAGAACATGTAATTTTGTCTTTGATTGAACACAAAAGTGTGTCAATGCCTCAATACACTGATCTTTCTTCAGAGTATTCTCTCTTTCTTTCTTGCTAAGCCAATCTCCCTTTATGATTTTACCCTTGATATCAAGAGACGATCCAGACTTAGTTTTAAGATGATCTTTTTGATCTAGCATCTTCTCCAGAGAAACCATTTGATCCATACCCATAGTTCGGACAAGGAATGACTAAATTAGGAGAAAGATCTTTTTATAATTTTCATACTACCGAAAATATAATATTCCTAAAAATACGAATATATCAAATATCTTCAAATACTAGATATTATTTCCATAATCTACACAAGGTGCCTTGATTTTTCTTCTTCCTCACACAAAGATTTGGCACACGTGGTGAGGAAAGAATTCTAATACCGATCAAGTGGCATTAGTATGAGATTTTATCTCATTATGGAATTTTGAACAACCAGAGTGTTGTCGATCTAGTATAGTATGAAAAGATCTCCTTTTGTTACCTCGAACTAACGAAGTATCTTGGGATTAACTGGAATTGCATATGCAACTCTTAGCAATTCTGTTTTTGAGATAGTTTTTGCATCTTGTCTTATTTTTCCCTTTACCATAAGGTGATTTAATAACATCGGAAGACATGTTCATTCTTAAAATGGGTAAATCACTAATGGAGGAGGAAGAAATAAGATTGACAACTAATGCAATATTAGTTGTTTCCTCTTCTTCGGAATCGTATGAATCAAAGGTATCATCTAGAGTTACATTCAATGCCTTGCTTCCAGTGTATTTCTTAAGATTAGGACAGTCTATAGCAACATGACCAAACCCTTTACACTTGAAGCACTGCGGCTGATATTCATCATCTTCTTCATGATCCTTTTTGACATGGACTCGATCATGTTTGCTTCTATGGTTGCATGCTTCTTAGAATCGTATCTAGATGGCAACGATCTGAGAATCTTGCATACTATATCTTTTTCAGAAATTGTAGGATCAGAATATCGCAACATTAATATCCTTGCGAAATCCTTGAACAACACACTGCGAAGATATCGCAGATTGGTAATGACGCAACGGATGACGACAGCCTAAACACGAGAAAGATGTGAAGACCTAGCGAGATTTAGGAGTGTTGCGAGATTTAACATTTGAATACTTGCGAGAATGTCGCAAGCCAGATCCGAAAATAAAGGACAGCTTAGCTGTCATCCACTATGTAATGTCCTATATAAAGGACCGAGTAGGCTTAAGAGAGAGGGAGATCTTTTTAGAGTGGAGAGAAAGTTTTGAGGAGAGAGAAAGTCTAGAGTTGCAATTATATTCTTGATTTCATTTCGTTCTTGTAAAATTTCTAACTCAATTAATAAAAAGGTTGATTGTTGATCTTAAAGATGTGTTGAATATTATGAATTCTTATGAGGGATGTATTGTAGGAATTCCTGCAACTACATAATGGCGCCAGAAACAGGGATTGAAGATTGATATTGTGATTTGAAAGAATTTGGAGTAATAGGAAAGGAATTTCATATAATTTTCAACAACTCATTAAGATTAAAAAATTGCTAGAAGAAGACATGCATCAAAACAACCTACAACTATTAGAAGGAGTAGGAGACTTGCTGGAAAAGGGAGAGATGACATGGAGGAATATTCAAGAGTGAACACAAGAAACAATGGAGAAAATCAAGTTCAACCGCCAATTCAACGTACACCAATACAAAATAGAATTGTGGATTATGACAGAGTGAGTGTACATACTTGGCGATTAGATTCTGTAGATGAAATGGGAGAAGAGCAGCAATTAGGAAGCAATGGACGAGAGGAGAGAGACCAAGAAGTAACTTTGAGGAATAATTCATGGAAATGAAGAGATTGCAGCGTTAGAGGCATTGAGGCAAAAAATACATGAAGAAAGGCGATTAGAAGCAGAAGAACGTGCAAATATGACAAGGCAAAATCATGAGTTGAGGATGGAAAACATGAGATTACAAAGTAGAAGGTCAAGAAGCACTACAAGATCAAGTTCAAGATCAGTTAGAGAAGAAATAAGAAGAAATTTGCCTGTGGAAAATGCTAATGAAGAAACTCGAGAGGAAGTACAAAATCCAGACGAAGAACGTCACGAAAGAAGAGAAGTAATGGAAGATCGTTATATCCAACGTGGTGAAACTCTTCAAAATGGGAAAAACGATAGAAATCAGGGAAATAGACAACGTCAGGGGCGAAATAATCAAGATGGCGAAGAAAATCAGGAAGAAGGAAGGAGAATATTACATGGGAGAGAAGTACAAAGAAATCAACGAGTAATTGAAGATGAAATTGAAAGACACTACACTGAACAAGCACGTCTAGCTTGCGAGAGGGAAAGACTGAGAGCAGAAGTGGAAGAACAAGAGCTACAAGAGTCAATTCGCCAGAACAATCATGATAATCGAGAAAGAAGGCGTGAACAAAATCGCAATAATGGTAATATCAATGAAGAATATGATAGAGTACAAAGGAGAGCTGAAAGGCGACAAAGAAGAGAAAATGAGAAATATAATGGTGTGCGAATTCATGAAAGAAATGAAAGAGAAGATCGCAGAGAAAGACGAGAAGAAAATGATGAACAAGAAAGTCAAAACAGATATGAACGCAGAAGAAGAGAGGCGGAGTTAAAAAGACCAATGGATCCAAATTCTAGTGTAAATGAACAAATTTTGAGAGAGCTAGCGGAAATGAGAGGAATGTTAAATAGTAAAAGAGAAGGAGGTAGGAGACAACTGGATGAAGCCATAGAAGAAGCTGCGAAAACCCCATTCACACAAGAAGTACAATTAGGAGGAATACCCCCAAAGTGCAATTTACCTGCGTTAACCAGCATTTTTGATGGAACAACTTGTGCAGTACAACACATCAAAGCTTATGTGAGATGTATGCTACAATGGGAAAACCATGATGTTGTATTGTGCAAATATTTTGCATCAAGTTTAACAGGAGAGGCCTTGAAATGGTTTGAAGGTTTTCCAAAGAATACTATAACATCTTTCAACCATTTGCAGGCTATATTTTTAGGGGCGTATATAAGTAACAGTTCCTCGTGACCTGGCATTGAAGATGTATTTGGGTTAAAGCAAAGGGTTGGCGAAAGTTCGAAACATCTAACCATGAGGTGGAAGACAATGTGTAGTGATATGGCTGGTCGTGTGGATGAGAGATATCTCATTCTATCATTCATTAACGCTATGTTCGCAACCAATCTGTTATACATTCAAATTTTCAGAATAAAGAATACGATCACAATGACTGAGTTGCGAGAATTTCAGGAGGAGTATATTGCTCTTGAGGAAAAGCAAAATGAGATGGAATCATACCCAATTGCGAACACAAGTTCAAAAGCAGCGAATGCAAGATTGTTACCTAAGTTGATAAGTACAGTGGCGAGCACTTCGCAAGGACAACAAGAAAGGATAATGGGAGATAGTCGGCAGAAACTAGTAGCTATGGGAAGTCGTGATCAAGAAGAATTCGAGAGAGAAAGAAACTTTTATAGCCGTGGTGGAAATAACAAAATTCAAAGACTTGACCAGCCACAAGAAACTTATGGAGGTCAGATGCAAAACCATCACAGAGGACGGGGAAGTCATAAGATAATATGGGAAGAAATCAAAATGCCACCACTGAATGCTAGTGTGGAGAAAATATGTGAAGCTATAATCCTGATGGAAAACATACCCGCGCCATGGAACATGGGGAGTGAACCACCTCCAAGCGATAGAAGTCATGAATTTTGTTCTTATCATCATTTCCATGGACATACAACAAATGGCTGTAGAAATATAAAGAGAATCATTCTCAGGATGATAGATCAGGGAAAATTAAATTACTTTTTAGTAGTACAAACTCAACCTCAAGCATTACCACCTCCTCCAGAAATTCGCAGGACAAACACAGCAAAACAAAGAGAAACATTTGTGATAAAAGTTGGAGCAAAGGCAAAGAATCTGTTTTGTAACTCTATTGTACATTCGTACAAGACAATTAAAGATTTTCACGATAACACTCTCAGCAGGGTTTTCGCAAGAGATGCCAATAATAGAGAAATAATGAACATTGCGAAGACATCGCCACTGAAAGAATGGCAAAAGCAGACTATTTCTTTTACCGCAAAAGAAGTACCTGAGGGTGGAGAAATGCATGACAACCCATTAGTGGTAAGATTGGAGATTAACCCAAAACCTAGCAATGATGAAGATGATGAAGCTTAGAAATCATGGGCAATCAATAGAATTTTGATCGATACTGGAGGTTCCGTGAATATCCTTTTTTATCATACTTATAAAACTATGGGAGGGAAAGATGAAGATCTAATACCTTCAACTTACAAAATCTATGGTTTTAATGGTACTGCAAATAAGCCTAAAGGAGAAGTTCATATGCGAATTCCACTGAAAGGACTGTCCTCTGAAATTTTATTCTGTGTAGTCAATGTGGAATCACCATACAACGCATTGATTAGACGACCTTGGTTACATGAGATTCTAGGTTTAGCATCGACATTCCATCAATGTATCAAGTTCCCTCATCCCAGTGGTATTGGCATCATAAAAGGAGATTGGATAGAAGGAAATAAGTGTTATGAAATTGATATAAAATCTTGCGAAGAAAGAGCTGCGAAGAAGAAGAATTGGAAACACAACATCAAAGAAAAACAAAAAAGTGAAAGATTGATGGTAGATGCAATAGAACATAGAGAAGAAGAATCGCTGCGAAACCAATGCATGCTGAAGATAAGAAGAGACAAAGATTTCGCAAAGGATAAGAAAATAACAGAAAACTTCAAAAATGTAGAGGCGAAAAGTAGCAAAAGTAAGAGACTTAAAGAATGAATGTACTTGTTGACTGCCAAAGTAAAAATTGGGAGGAGAAAGAAAAATGTATGGTTGATTTGTTTCAAAAAAAAAAAAAAAAACTTATGAATAACAAAGATGAGATTGCGAAAGAGCTGATATGCAGAAGAAGAAAATATATTTTATGAATGACAAAGATGAGATTGCTAAATTGCAAAAGAGCTTATATGCAGAAGAAGAAACAAAACAATCAGAAAGGGGCGAACCTTCTATGGCGTACACCCTAGTTCGCGAAATCAAAATTTCGCAAGAGGCAAATGTAAGACCTAAAGTGCGTCATAGAAGGGGGTACCTGTTGCATGGCTCAACGAAAAGGTTACACCGCCCCTGGAACCCGAGTCATGGAGATTTGGGGTCAATAAAGCCCATCCAGGAGAGGTACCTTGGATTTTCAACCTAAGCTTATGACTTAGGTTGGACGACCGAGGGTCTCTTCTAAGGAGTGCGGCATCTGATCAAGTCGCCGAGGTACACGGTTGAGCCAAGAGTGCCTGGGGAATTTGAAGTGTCTCGGCCATTCTTGGAAAGTCTTGGCTTATGATGCACTCGTCCCTAAGAAAACTCCACTTAGGGTGCAGTCTCGTAACCATAAGCCCTATAGGCAAAAGGGATAAGAGGCTGCGAAAACAACTGGTTGTTGTTAAGACCGGATGGGAGGAGCCAACCTTGTATGGTAGAGGTACGCCTCCTTGAAGGGGCAACCAGGGGAAAGATAAGGGCGGCACCCTCCATTAGGGAGCTGATAAGTGTCTTAAGACGCAAATGTCATGAGGCTTTATTTTCACAAGAAAATTTAGGCTTGTCATATTTGTGCGACAATCCTGAAGAGGCAATAATACAAAAGAGAAAGATAAGACGAAATCAATGGGTCAGTACATGAAAATGTAAGGACGTCCTGCGATTTCGTCGCAAGACGGCAATGTCATGGGGCTTTATGTTCGCAAGAATATTTAGGCCTGTCATATTGTCGCATGAAAAATATCCTGCAGAGGCAACAATACTAGAGAAATGATAAGACAAGATCAATGGGTCATTACATGAAAGTGTAAAGACGTCCTGCGATTTTGTCGCAATGACAAGAGGTGGCAAAATAAGACCTTTAACTAGGAAGGCAAAATAAGACCACATAAGAGAAAAAGAAAAAATGAAATCTTGGAAAAAACCAAGAAATAACTAATTGCGAAAATTCAGCAGAAACAGCTGCGAGACTGAGGCATGAATACATGTTGATATTCAAAAGTAACTTGCTTAATCTTTCATTTGAATACAAATAACAGAGGCAAGTATGGGAATGAACAGAGTAAGAACATATTATTTGTCTCCATATGATAAAATTACGCACACATAAAATGAAAGATTGATAATATATTGATTAACCATATTGCAAAAAAGAATTGCTTTTTTAATATGTGCAGAAAGGAACAAAAAAAGGTAGAACTTGTATTTGAAGATTCAAGAAATTCGCGGCAAAAGATTACAAAGATAGGAGATTAAAAGAATGAATGTACAAATATTACAAAAAGAGAAAGAAGGAAACAGAACTATTTCTTGTTTGATTCTTCTTCATCATCTTCATCAAATCCTTCTTCTTCTTCTTCATTTCCATCAGATTCCTCTTCTTCACTAGCATCACTGTCAGAGATATCCAGAGGAGGCACATTCTTGGGGATTTCTTCTAGGAGGCAAGGATATGCAGAATGAGGGATATTGTTGTCGTCGCAGACCGTCTTAATAGTTTGACTGCGAAAAAGAGTATCATCATTCTTAAAATTCGCAACAGTAATCTTTAGTTGGCTCTTCAGTCTAGAATATTTATCATCCCGAGAAGAAAGAATCTTTGCGAGTTGCTCCTTCTCAGACTCAAGTTCTTCAATCCTTTTGAGAAATCTCTCTTCAACTCCTGCGAACATGTGACAATGAATCAGCAACTTGATGACAATTTTATGAAAGACAAACAGTTAAATAAAGAAGAACAATTAACAACCTTCTCTGTCAGAAATCATATCCCTAACCAAGGCTGTATGCTCAGCTTGAAGACTAACGTTAACACCTAAGTTATTTCCGGCGTCATCCAGAATTTTCGCAGCCCAAGCAAATTCATCATCATTATTTATGAGAAGAAGGGAGCGAATTTGATTCTCTCTTTCGTGAAGAACAGCATTTTTGCGGTTAGATTCATCTTGTTCAATTTGAACCTCAAGAAGAGTCTTTTGGAATTTCGCTAACGCTTGAGCACCTTGTCTAGTGATGTGATCTTTATCATCTATGAGATTACTGATCTTGATTCTTAAAGCATTAATTTTCTCTTTAGAATTAAGATAGAAATGTTTAAATTGGTTGGCTAAACCCAAACTGGATCTATGGTCAATTTCTAAGAGGCGAAATTTGGACTGGAGTTCATTTATGGGAAGAGATTTAATCTTGTCATTTGAAAAACTATTCAAAGAATTATTGAGGTGTTCAAGAAGAGTGTTATTATCCATAGAGTCAGGGAATGAGCGAAGGAGAATGGCTTCATCAGAAAGGTTATAGACGTCTGCGAAAATGGTAAATCATATGAGGGAAGATAATGAGAAAACAAAACAAAGGAAAAGAGAAAAAATTCATACCATAAAGTTGATGGTTGGCACTTTGAAGACTAGATATCTTATCCTTCTGAGTGGAAGAATCAGCTTCTAATTGTTTATTCTTCTCGCGAAGAGTAGCAGCTTAAACTTCTAGTTCTTCATTTCTCTTGCGAAGTTGAAGATTCTTCTTTTCAAGAATCCCACGCCTTTTCTCAAGATCTGAGGCAACAGCGAAATAATCTCTCCCAGTCTGCGAAGGAAATTGTCAAGATATAATATAATTTTAAATCATAATTATGAAGGAGTATAGAAACAAAGGAATACCAAGACACCAAGTGAGTTCAGAAAGCTGGGAGTCACTGATCTGGAGACTCCCTGAAGAGAATCATCACCCTCTAGTAAAGGAGCATCGCAGATACTCGCAAGAGCTTTGCATGTACTAGAGAGACGATCATCCCCAATCCCTTCCATGGAGTCAGAGAAGATACTAGATAGTTGTGCCATAGAAGATTCAGCTGGAAAATCTTCTCTTGCGAAAGGAGTATCAACATCATCGTTATCATCATCATCAGAACTTTCGCCAGGTCGAAGATTTGAAGGAGAATGAGAATGAACTTTTCGCTTCTTTGAAGGTGGAGCAGTAGATTTCTCCTTGCGAAGAGAACCTTTACCTTTGCCTTTGGTTTTTGCAACCTTAGAGCTTTCTTCTTCTTCAACAGCTACAACACCAACCTTCGCACACACATGAAGATAAGAAACAGAGGCAATAATATTGTTAAAAATATAAAGATGTTTCTTACTTCATCTATGATGGAGCGCAAAGCAGATAAAGTGCTAGCCTTCCCGGTTCTCTTATAGCTCGATCTCAGCTTGTTAATCTAAAATTTTCGCAAGATTTAGAGAACAGGAAAGTAACAATAAATGGAAGATTATGAAGTGAACAAGACTCGAAGACATACCTCTTTCACTTTCTCGGGCCAATTAATTAAATACCCAAGGTTGGGCGAGATTCGCAGGAAGAACGTTTGGACCTGAAATATAAGGTCCCTTCAAAACCAGTGGAAAGAAGCACAATTTGTCGTCTTTAGAGTTACGAGGAATACTATTCTTGCTAGAATGCCAATCAATGTCATGCATGAGTATTCTATCGCTGGAAACATTTTCTTTCCTCTTCAAGCGAGCACCCCAGCGAGTTTTATCATTTTTCATGTTTATTACTTCATAATTCTCAAAGAAACTCTCCACGGTGTATTTTTCAGCGAGTATTTCTAAATCCTCATATTCAGGATCCCTAACTTCTTTTGGGTAAGAGACCCTTTACCAGCACCGCGGTTGGACAATTCAAGCATTAAGCGACTACAATCCCCACTCAATTGATAGATGGCTCACGAGAATTTCGCATGAGCAAGAATTTCATAAAATAAGGGAAGATTAGGATCATAGAGAGGAATGGGAAGGCCAACGAGAATCTGAACAAGCGAAACTATGATTTCCTTATCATCACAATGATGATCAGAAAACAATTTGACAGAGAGAACGGATTTAGATTCTTGATTGGGAATGGTGGTGTTGATGGTGGATTTTCATTTAAGGGCTGAAATTGTAAAAGCCAAAATTATGCGCTAACATCTTGCAAAAGATAAAGCCATTAATAAGTGATGAATACTTCTTCACTTTACTAATTCACCTAGAATGGAGCATGTGACAACAATCCCAGTATTCTGTGAATTAAATATAGAATTATTAATTAATGCATGACCAGCATTGTATTTCCTATACTCATTACTGGTGCGGCATGACGACTGAGTGTTGTTCTCATCAGAGCAACACGAACCTCCAAGCATTAATAATGAAACATGTACGAAATGCCCTTACATGCTACAACTCTCGGTGTGTTATACTAGCCCGATTGAGCATATTTGAACCTGAACTGATCATATCAGTCCCAGAAACGATCACGACCATCCAACTTCACCAGCATGATTGGATGGCTTAGATTGAATCAATGACCCAAGCAGGTATTGGAATATTCACTACCGACCCAACGCGGTCCCCGCATGGTCGGTCTCCCCAAAAAGGTGGCATAGCTTGCCAAACCGTCCAAGCCAAAGCAATATGGACGAAAAACCCTAAATTAGGGTTTGAGGCACATTACATGTATCGCAAAACAGTCTCAACCATCCATCTTCGCAGGCATAGATGGAGGGTGTAGATGTAGATTCAAAGGGCCCAGAGCATGTCAACACAAACACCGTGGGCCCGCCTACATACATGACCGATCGGTCAGGACCAACTATAGTTGGTCGATCCAGTTCGTGCGCCCAAACAAGGCATGACGCACAGCCGGTGAAACCCTAATTAGGGTTTGAACAATCACGAGCGTCCATTTTCTCCTGCACGAATGAAGGGTCCAGGATTAGACTAAGCAGGTCCGGTGCGTATCAATATGACCACCGTCGGCCCATCTTCTCCATACCCGATTGACCAAGGCATATCATGCCTGTTTGCCTCGATTTACATGCCCGAACTAGGCATGGTCGCACCTCCCGATTGCAAACTAATCTCGACCACTCAACTTTGCCAAACAAATTGAGTGGCATAGATCACGTTTCTATGGGATATTAAGGTATGGACGTGTATACCAGCTCGCCGTTTGTATACCAGACTAATCGGCCAAGACCGACCAAGTTTGGTAGTCTTGAAACGCGCGCCCAAAATTGACATGATGCGCGGCTTTTGCGGCACCAGATTTCTGTTGCAAATTGATCTCGACCACTCAACTTCACCGGACAAATTGAGTGGCCCAGATCACACTTTCACGAGACAATGAGGTATGGGCGCCTACACCGTCATGTCGTCTACACACATACACAATCGTCCCTGCCAAAATTGTATCCCAAGCTTGGATTCGACCAAGCTGAAGAGTGATGCTTGCGCACCTCTTAAAAAACCCTAGTTTCACCAACGGTCGCAGATGAGTGTCTCAAAGATCATCTCGTCCGTCCAATTTCACCGGCTTGGTTATACAACCTGGTCAGGAGTTAATTGGTCAGTAAGGCGTCATGGTGATCACCACCCATCACTTTACCACACCATGATGCAAGCACTGCATAGAATACACACGATACTTCACAAGTATCGACTTCCTAAATAACTTAGTTATTTAATCTAGCATTACATGCTACTTTCTCGTGGGTCCCATGATCCACACACTCGAGACATCAATCATGTCACAAACCGGGGATACATATCGGGTATTATTGGTCTGGCGGTTTACAGCGTGCAGCGTGCAACGCGCCATCACAAGAACGTGTCAGGAAGTCATGGACGGTTAGAGATGACAGGAGAAGTGGGCAAGACTGGTCGTGTAACACTAACACACAACTCCACTACTCCATCACTCCACTTCCTCCACTTCCCATGAGAGACGTGAATAAGGCTCAAATGACTTGTATAAATAGGTTCTCCTCCCTATTTCCAAACAACATAACAAGTCCCAGGACAACGAGAGGCAAGTGTTGATACCATCGTATTCAAACACCGAATCGATAGCTTACATCCCGCAAGCCAGTTCAGCTTTTCGATACAAGTCATACATAGCCAACACCTTCACAATCTCAACACCTTCTTTGCTTCCCTCCCTAAGATCAACCCCATCTCCTTCACTTTGTGACCGAAACAAGTCTGGAACGGCCATTTCTTGGTTTAGGCCGGATTTGCACAGATTGATTTCTCGAATCTACAAGCACTCCCGTGCAGTGCATTTGTTTAAGGTTTAGACTCATTTCTCATCCACACACCCCAAATTACCAAAACCAGCATAAATAGTTTTCATCCATAAACAATTGGCGACCACAGTGGGAGGTTGATCTCTCGGTTGCAAAAAATTAAATTCTCAATTTTTCGGTTTTCATCTCGCGATGTATCCTCACCCGGAGACCACAGGTGGTTCAGATATCATGGGAAGTGTAGCTAGAATGCTGGAGGATGTCTTGGCAAATCAAGCGGGTATCGCTAGAAGACAGAGCGAAACATTCCGCCTTTTGAATGATATAACAGCACAATTACAAGGAGGGTCGGCAGACATCTACTCAGACAGTGCAAGAAACGCTGAATCCTTAGCCAAGAGTCACACCTTTACCAGTGGAGATGCAGAAAGAGCATGTAATCACAGGGGACTCAGGAGAGACGAACAACATGGTCCAGCCGACAACGAAGACTCGAGGCAACTCCACAGAGGAAAAGACTTGTCCGGGGTACCACAACGTCTGCCGGATAAAGAAAGGGAGCCTGCAGCTTACGGATCCCTGCTAGAAGATTTATATCTCAAGACCCTTGTCGAAGCCCGGAAGACTGTCCAATCCGCATCGACTTTTCAACCAAGTGAAGAAATGCTTGAGGAATGAGAGATCAATCAAGGAACACGTGAGTATAGAGGATGTGAGCGTTCAATTCAATCACTAAGCAGTGATATTACGACACCTTCCACACCCCGCCACCCAGGCAAGCGATCCGCGGATATGATGGCACTCACAAGTCTTCCAACTTCATCTCCGAAACGTGCTCCACATCGAAGCCATGTAGAGACACCACAACGCCCACAAACGCAGGAAAGGCTGGATTCGAAGTACCTACACTTTCCGTTCCCAATGAAAAAGATTTTGGAGTTGCTGGAGGCGTGGGTACGAAACAGTGAAGTGGAGCTACCTCCTGTATGGCGTCCACCAACTGATCAAGAAGTAATGGACCCGAGGTATTGTCATTTCCACCGGTTCCTTCACCACCCTACCAGTGAATGCAACGCTTTGAAACGCATTGTTCAGAAGAAGCTTAATTCAGAGGGATAGCTTTCCTTCTCTGAGAGATTAATGCGGACGATTTACTTAGAGAGGCTACTTCGGTTTGATACAAGTGAGGCTTCAAAATCAAGTAAGTTCTATTCAACAATTTTACAAGAAAGATAGTTTTAGGATTCACTGGGGACTTGGCATCCCGCACATAGAGAAAGAGGCTCAATGATCAAACGCCACGTTTGTTTCCACTCATACTTCCCTTTTATGCGACATTTGCAATTTCATATGATATGTGCAATCATTCATGACCAAGATGCAAATCCCATTTAAAATAATCTCTTTCAGAAAAGTTATTCACAAAACTATCTCAAAATAAGCCAATTCAATTACCTATTAATTCAAAACCGGAAGTCAAATTATGAAAGGAAATCCTCACTATCACTCAAAAAGAAAAGTATCTAAAAGAAAGACAAGTAGGTGGCACGAATCCTTCAAGGAAAATCCTTCAGCAGCAACTCGTCCTTCTGGGCAAGATAGACTTTCATCCTTTGAAGTACACTGCTTGCCTTCAACTCCTTAGACAACTTTTCAACCTCTTCTTCCTAGCGAGTAACACAATCTGCAGAAGGGACTTCATCTTGTAATTTCTGGAGCTCCTGAATCTCGGAGAACCCTTTGAAGAACCAAGGAGCATTGAAGTCGTACTGCACAAACACATCTCGATGGCACTTCCAGTCTTCAATCATCTCCTCAGAAACTGTTCGACCAGTCGTGACGCTCATCCCATGGATAGAAAATAAAGCTTCGTGAACACGGTTGACCAATGCAAGACGACTTTTGAGCTTCGTGGTGGTAGCAATGTGGCCATGCTTCTCCCATATCGCCGTGTACAACCCTTCGAACCGAGCTGGCACACTAAATCCTCCAACCAACACATGACTTGGATAAGGGACAGTGAAGGGAGGATCGAACAAAGCCCCATGCTGCATTACCAATACTTCACCAATCACAGGAGCCTCGTCAATTATAGGAGGTCTTTCAGAAGAAGTCACCACGACAGCTTTATTGCTTGGAACCTGCTCAGAGCGTTCTTCAAGGGGAGCCACCTCAACAATAGCGGATGTTGCCTCTCTTACATTCCTCCCGATGTCTACTTCACTCTGGGTGCTAATTTCTATTATGGCCCTATCAACAAGATCACTTAGGGAGTCACCTTGTCCAACCGATCTTGCGTCATCTCTGTCATTGTCTGGAAAAGGAGCGGTTTCACCGGACTTCTCAGCATGAAGATCAGTGTTACCAGACTTCTGAGGAGCAGTGTTACTAGACTTCTCAGCGTGAGGATCAGTTTCGCCGGACTTCTCAGCATGAAGATCAATGTTACCAGACTTCTCGTTCTGAATGCGCGACAACCTTTTGAAAACATTCTCTTTCGGAATTCCCTGATTTCAAGCAAGGATCACTCTTAGAAGAATTCGCTCTGGAGGAATGAAAGAATCGACAGAAAGAGATTTAAATACCTGCATATTGGAGGAATTGAGGATCACCGAATCACATGCCTGCCTCTTAGATCTTTCTCCTGCTTGGGGACTACAATCATCAGCTCCGGGTCCTGTTTGGCCGGGAGTGGCTTCAACCGAAATGCTTCTTCGAACGTCGAAAATGGCTCACCACGGGAATCTGTCACAACATCCTCCGAGAATTCTTGGAAATCCAACAGTTGCTTCCTCCAAAATTCCTTATACTTATCGGTTACCACTGGATTTCTCCCAATAGGCCAAAAGGGAAGACTCTGCGATGCCAAGAACACGTCAGCATCAAAGATACCCGGGAGAAGTTCTTTCGGAGCCTCCGACGGACGGATAAATGGAACACCCTGGTCAAATCCCATTTGACGAGCAGCCCTATCAATGTTGTACGGAGTCACAGTAAAAGCTTTGTTGAATAGAGACGGGATATATCCCGGAATGCAGATGTGCAGATAAATAAGTTCTCCAAATTTCATAGTCTTGGCATCGGTACGCAACGCAGCATCAGGACCGTCAGAAGCAATAGCAAAAGTCTTCGGCTGAACAATGGAAGAGTGGATCGGCCCCCATGGGCGGAAATCTACGGAACACACATTCACGTTGGAGCACACAAAGCTGGTATTGGGTCCAAATGAGGCTGGTATTGAGCCACGTCAACAAATTAAGCCGTTGGTCGTCCACGGTTTGGTCGAGGTTACTGTGGCTAACACCCCAAATGAGTTTAATATCACATAGTCAAGCAGGTATTGGGCCACGCAGATCAACATCATGTTAATAGGCTGGTACGGGTCATGTCAAATCCGGTATTAGTCAATGCCAGTCAAAGTCACCAGTGTTGGGCCACGTCAGCAAACAAGACCGTATAAAGTTTCAAGTCGTATTGATCAAGTGACAAGTTCGGTATTAATCGAGTTTCAAGTCCGGTATTGCTCAAGTTTCAAGTCTGGTATTGATCAAGTCACAAGACCGGTATTGCTCAAGTTTCAAGTCCGGTGTTGGTCAAGGGCACAAGGCCGGTATAAAGACGACATTCAGTCAGGCATACACTGTATGAGACCCACGTTCAATCGAGCATATATGGAGGGACCACACTTATTTGCATAACACGGTTCTCTTATGTTCATGGGAATCATGTTCACGAAATCCAAGCCGAATTTATTTCCAAGCTACAACCTAAGAAGCTAGATTTTGGATGCAACAAATTCATGGATTCACGGCTTGTTTTACTAAGAAATCCTAACAAATGTTGGCGTATCAATCTTGGTGGAAGAACTAAGCATAGTATATATCTTGCAAAAAGGTGTTTACCTAGCAAACTAGGGTTTTACCTTAAAAAAAAAAAAAAAAAACGCTTACCTTGCTGCGGACGGACGGACGGCGGCGGCAGTGGAGATCGCGAACAAGAGCTGCCGAACAAAAAAAAAAAAAAAGAAGGGAGAAAAAGTGTGAAGAAAAAAGAAAAGGGGTCGGTTCTTTTATAGACAAAATTTGGAAGAATCCCAATAGAACAAGGATTCCTCTTTTGCTTGGATTCCTCTTTTGATTCAAACACTCAAGGAAGGAAACCGGTCCCACCAAAGGATTCCGCGCTTGCACAACGGCGTTTACATGAACAACTGCTAGGGTCGGTCAAAATTCCTCCGGGTAAATTTTCTTTATCCTGTCTTCTTCACATAAGTATGTCACCATCTCATGCCTACCCCACAATAGCGCGACCATTATGCGCTAGGTAGGGGACTTAATGTTGATGGTGGATTTTCATTTAAGGGCTGAAATTGTAAAAGCCAAAATTATGCGCTAACATCTTGCAAAAGATAAAGCCATTAATAAGTGATGAATACTTCTTCACTTTACTAATTCACCTAGAATGGAGCATGTGACAACAATCCCAGTATTCTGTGAATTAAATACATCATTATTAATTAATGCATGACCAGCCTTGTATTTCATGTACTCATTACTGGTGCGGCATGACGACTGAGTGTTGTTGTCAGCAGAGCAACACGAACCTCCAAGCATTAATAATGAAACATGTACGAAATGCCCTTACAGGCTACAACTCTCGGTGTGTTATACTAGCCCGATTGAGCATATTTGAACCTGAACTGACCATATCAGTCTCAGAAACGATCACGACCATCCAACTTCACCAGCATGATTGGATGGCTTAGATTGAATCCATGAACCAAGCAGGTATTAGAATATTCACTACCGACCCAACGCGGTCCCCGCATGGTCGGTCTCCCCAAAAGGGTGGCATAGCTTGCCAAACCGTCCAAGCCAAAGCAATATGGACGAAAAACCCTAAATTAGGGTTTGAGGCACATTACATGTATCGCAAAAAAGTCTCAACCATCCATCTTCGCAGGCATAGATGGAGGGTGTAGATGTAGATTCAAAGGGCCCATAGCATGTCAACACAAACAACGTGGGCTCGCCTACATACATGACCGATCGGTCAGGACCAACTATAGTTGGTCGTTCCAGTTCGTGCGCCCAAACAAGGCATGACGCACGGCCGGTGAAACCCTAATTAGGGTTTGAACAATCACGAGCGTCCATTTTCTCCTGCACGAATGAAGGGTCCAGGATTAGACTAAGCAGGTCCGGTGCATATCAACATGACCATCGTAGGCCCATCTATCTCCACACCCGATCGACCAAGGCATATCATGCCTGTTTGCCTCGATTCACACGCCCGAACTAGGCATGATCGCACCTCCCGATTGCAAACTAATCTTGACCACTCAACTTTGCCGGACAAATTGAGTGGCATAGATCACGTTTCTATGGGATATTAAGGTATGGACGTGTATACCAGCTCGCCGTTTGTATACCAGACTAATCGGCCAAGACCGACCAAGTTTGGTAGTCTTGAAACGCGCGCCCAAAATTGACATGATGCGCGGCTTTTGCGGCACCAGATTTCTGTTGCAAATTGATCTCGACCACTCAACTTCGCCGGACAAATTGAGTGGCCCAGATCACACTTTCACGAGACAATGAGGTATGGGCGCCTACACCGTCATGTCGTCTACACACATACACAATCGGCCCTGCCAAAATTGTATCCCAAGCTTGGATTCGACCAAGCTGAAGAGTGATGCTTGCGCACCTCTTCAAAAAACCCTAATTTCACCAACGGTCGCAGATGAGTGTCTCAAAGATCATCTCGTCCGTCCAATTTCACCGGCTTGGTTATACAACCACGGTCGGGAGTTAATTGGTCGGTGAGGCGTCATGGTGATCACCACCCATCACTTTACCACACCATGATGCAAGCATCGCATAGAATACACACGATACTTCACAAGTATCGACTTCCTAAATAACTTAGTTATTTAATCTAGCATTACATGCTACTTTTCGTGGGTCCCATGATCCACACACTCGAGACATCAATCATGTCACAAACTCGGGGATACATATGGGGTATTGGTCTGGCGGTTTACGGCGTGCGGCGTGCAACGCGCCATCACAAGAACGTGTCGGGGAAGTCATGGACGGTTAGAGATGACAGGAGAAGTGGGCAAGACTGGTCGTGTAACACTAACACACAACTCCACTACTCTATCACTCCACTTCCTCCACTTCCCATGAGAGACGTGAATAAGGCTCAAATGACTTGTATAAATAGGTTCTCCTCCCTATTTCCAAACAATGAACAAGTCCGGACAACAGAGGCAAGTGTTGATACCATCGTATTCAAACACGGAACCGATAGCTTACATCCCGCAAGCCGGTTCAGCTTTCTGATACAAGTCATACATAGCCAACACCTTCACAATCTCAACACCTTCTTCGCTTCCCTCCCTAAGATCAACCCCATCCCCTTCACTTTGTGACCGAAACAAGTCTGGAACGACCATTTCTTGGTTTAGGCCGGATTTACACGGATTGATTTCTCGAATCTACAAGCACTCCCGTGTAGTGCATTTGTTTAAGGTTTAGACTCATTTCTCATCCACACACCCCAAATTACCAAAACCGGCAGAAATAGTTTTCACCCATAAACAGGTGGTTAATGTGAAACCCTTCTCTTCGAAATCTTTCTGAACTCTTTCCAGATAAGTTTCATATTTACGACCAACTGGAGGCATTTTCATTATGGGAATGAAGAAAAAACTGAAGATCAAAAGAAGTAGAAAGAAGAAGATTTACAGCAGCAGAAGCGGAAGTTACGGAGAAACTTTGAAGAAAAGTTGCAGAAAAAATAAGAAGGAAAGTAAAAAGAAGAAGAGAAGAATGAGAAAAATATATATAGAGAGAAGAATTCTCGAAAAGGTAGACACATTTAATGCGAAGAGTAGATATGAACGGTTGAGAAATAGCGGTTTAAAAAGACGTGTCAAGAAATGGATGGAAGAAGAGATACGTGTAATAAATTCTGCGTAAAAGTGCAGAATCATGTCAATACAGAAGAATATGGAAAAATGAACAGTTGCGGCATTTTGAAAGTACTAGTTCTCATGACATTCTCTCCTTCACGGAGAAGACATGAGAAGAGGAAAGATGTAGGATCATAATATCGCAACATTAATATCCTTGCGAAATCCTTGAATAACACACTGCGAAGATATCGCAGATTGGTAATGACGCAACGGATGACGACAGCCTAAACACGAGAAAGATTTGAAGACCTAGCGAGATTTAGGAGTGTTGCGAGATTTAACATTTGAATACTTGCGAGAATGTCGCAAGCCAGATCCGAAAATAAAGGACAGCTTAGCTGTCATCCACTATGTAATGTCCTATATAAAGGACCGAGTAGGCTTAAGAGAGAGGGAGATCTTTTTAGAGTGGAGAGAAAGTTTTGAGGAGAGAGAAAGTCTAGAGTTGCAATTATATTCTTGATTTCATTTCCTTCTTGTAAAATTTCTAACTCAATTAATAAAAAGGTTGATTGTTGATCTTAAAGATGTGTTGAATATTATGAATTCTTTTGAGGGATGTATTGTAGGAATTCCTGCAACTACAGAAATAGTCTTTCTTAACGAGAAAGAAGCATTAATTATCTCAGAGATTTTAATATGAAACTCTTCAAAAGTGTCATTGTCATCCATTCGAAGGTTATCCCAATCGGAAGTGAGAGTTTGAAGTTTAGCTTCTTTCTCTGAAGAATTTCCTTCGAATACGATCTGAAGATTATCCCAAGCTTTTTTCGAAGTTTGACATGTTAATACATGATGTCGTAGATCACGGCTTACAACATGTATTATAATATTCAAACCATCTGAATTCTGCTTTGCAAGAGCCTTTTCTTCGTTTGAAAACTCTACTAAGCGTTTAAACTTTGTTTCTGAATTTTCTATCTTTGGACGAATATAACCATCGACGACTAATAGCCAAGTATTAAAGTCTTGTGATTGAAGAAAAGATCTCATAGCAGATTTCCACCATAGATAGTTTGTTCCGTCAAATCTTGGCGGTACGTTAATTGAAGTCGATTCATGAGAACTCGAGTTCATTCTTATAGGTTGGATCGCACCAAACACAGATTGTTAGATATTTTCGTGTTTGCCTGCTCTGATACCAATTGAAAAGGCGAGGGTACCCAAATATACCTCAAGCTAAAACTTTTCCTACCTATAAGTCCTTTCTCCAAAAGTGATTGTCTATGGACTGAGTCGAGACAATACAACTAATCGGTTCACACTTCGTGTGATCGTCTATGGATACGAGATCGAGACAATACAACAACGAAGTATGTTTCTTGATAAAAAGGTTCGGACTTAACCAAACACAATAGGATTCACTTATCAAGTAAATAAGAATTAACGTTTGTGTAATTTACTTTAATTATAATAAAACAATTATAATGTGGAAATATAAAGTAAATGACACAACAAGATTTTGTTAACGAGGAAACCGCAAATGCAGAAAAACCCCGGGACCTTGTCCAGAATTGAATACTCTCAGGATTAAGCCGTTACACAAAATTACACCTAACTTCGTATAGTTGAGACCAAGCAACTAAACCTATAGTTCACCTAGTTCCGTATGTATTCCCACACCTCCGACCTTAGTCACGTACTTGGAACAATTCCTTTGGTTCGTATTCCAAACAGTAAAGGAACAACAAATATGTTTGGTATCAACTCTATTCAACCAAGTGATATGAGTTGGACAAAGGCTCTTCTGTTTATCTTAACATAAACTCCTTCGTCAGGTCCTTAGATCTATCTTATGTTCAATTGCCGAAGTAATCGTTTAAGATTAAGCCAACAACACTATTAATCCAAAGAATTGTGTTGATGCCGATCTAGTCAATTAATCAATCCAATCTATCACAAAGATAAACCGATTATTAATTGGATCCTCTTTTACCGAAACAAGTATTGTGCACACCAAAGATTATGAACCCACAAATCAGAAATCTTCAATATCTTCTTTGTCTTCAAATCTTCTTAGATCTTTAATAAACACCTGCACACAATCACTTGAATCTCTTGTGATCAATCACGCACAGAACGGACTCTGTTAACAATGGATTATCACAAGATCGTCTTAGAACTAACAACAGTCTAAAGATCCCTGTCGAAACTCTGAACTAGTTTGAGTGAATCTTATATCAGAAGAGAAGATTCTCAAGCATAAACAAACTGGGTGCAATCAAAGTTCAACCACCGTTAGTCAATCAAATCAAAGAAAACAAAAGATAAACCGCAATTATCTAGTTTCCCACCAACGGTACTCGTAGAGCTTCTCAATCCCAAAGAAGACTTTAAACTGAGTGGTCGTAAGAGAATTCTCCTAATTAGGTTACTCTCCTCTCCGAATAGGCGGCTACACCAGTAACAACACAACAAAGAGGAAGTTTGTTGTTACGAAGGATTAGTTTGCTAGAAAGGCAAACTTCAAGTATTTATAGACAAGGAAGTTTGGACACCAAGGAATTTCCAAAACCGAAAATATTCTCAAGATATTCATTAAAGCAAAAATTCGGTTTCCATAATTCCTGGAAATGCTCTGTCAAAAAATAATGATCGAAATCTCTCGGAAAATCTCTAATTAGTAAATGCACATTACTAATTCTTATTTCCCTACAAAATGAAGTTAAATACCTTAATTAAAATATTCTTAACTTATTTATGTTTCGATCATGGGATTCTCTTCCCTTAGCTATTAAGGAATAACTTTGAACAATTAAAGAAATAAACATTCATAACATGTGTTCAAATTATGTCGACATCTTAACTTTGTAAGTTCTCTTTCACACTTACAACCTTAAAACCGATTTGCCACACTTCCAAACAAGTTTAGAATTGGTTCATCTGACTTTCAAGAACTATGTGATTGATCAAATAACATTCAATCACAATCATGGGTTTAACGGTTCTACCAAAACAAGTTTCGGTTCTACCTTCCATGTGAGTAATGTGCATAGTCACACTAGCTTTCCAAAATTCGGTTGACTAGGTACTAGGATCGGTTCCCCACATATATATGGTATCTAACTTATATGTGTTGCACATGTCCATAGAATCGGTTCCCCTTTGCCTAAAAACGTGTTGCACATGTTCATAGGATCGGTTCCCCTTTTGCTATAAACCTTGCTGCGCCTCATACAAGGATCGGTTCCCCTTTGTGATGTACTGCACCTCTTACTAGGATCGGTTCACCTTTCCCATATTTGGTCAGACAGAAAATCACAAACCCGATCATATCATCTCAGGTGATTACTTAAGATCGGTTTCACTAATAAAAGTCATACCAATACATAAGTCAGGCCTTTGTGAATAGTTCTACCAAGAACACAACAAGTCGTGAACGGTTATACTCAATCACACATATTGGTTGTTCATAAGATATGCAATGAATAACAAAACCAATAACGCCTGGCGATTTTATTTTCGATTCACAAACAAGTTTATGAACTTACTTCCTTAGAACACATGTAAAACATTGTTCCCTAGGATGAAATCCTCACCTCATACCCATACATAATCACAATAGCATTCAAATGATTATGGTGATGTCTTATCTACAAAGTTTAATGGTTAAGCAATAAACCTCGTATTGTATTCCTTAATACTATGTCTATCTAGAGTTCAAATATGCTTCGCAGTTTTGTTTTCAATATGCACGACTTGAAAGATACGTTAGGGAATGAAACAGTTCAAGTCAAATATCACTAACCTCAAGTGTAAGGATGATTGTTGTCGTTGTAGCTCCTTGCTTCTTCATATCTTCAAGTCTTCGCAATACTTGTAAAGTCTCATATCCTAATACTTTCAGGCTAACCTATACGAAGTTACTCTAGTACATAATCAAGCGACTCTTAACATGAGTTTCGATTCACTAAAATATGACAACCAAACTTGACATACCAACGCTTGGTGGGTTCAACCGAGCTATGCTCTAACAGATTCAAAGTTTTCATCTAACGGTGAATATTTTTTGCTTGGTTCCAAATCTAACGTAACTTAAACCTAAAACAACCTATGCTTTGAATGTCTATATAAGGGGAACTCTTGTCAACTGGGATCTTTGAATCCTGACACTGCTTTTTGTTGTGTCCTAGTTGTATCAAGAGTTGTCCTCTCCAGAAGCCCCTTTAGGATTTAGTACATAATAATAATCTAGGTTGCACTTCGGGTTGCATAAGTCCGGATTTTGAGGATAGACCGACTTCTGTCAAATTGCTATCGATTTTCATCACCTTGATCCTACGTTTGATCTGATCATCCGTTTCGATCGTAAATCGGGAAATCAATTATAGGCTTGTGGGAGGAAGATTTGGTTTAAAGTCTTCAATTGAGTTGAAGGAACTCTTAGTTGGTGCTAAGGGAATCAATTGCGCAGAGTTCTGCTGGGATTCAAGAGGCGTAAGGAGCGCGAATGTACCTTAATCGGTGGGATACCTTTTAGGGCTCAACTACATTCCAGACCGAAGTTAATTGGTAGTAGGCTAGTGTCTGTAGCGGCTTAATACAGTTTGGTGTTCAATCTGGACAAGGTCCCGGGGTTTTTCTGCATTTGCGGTTTCCTCGTTAACAAAATTTCTGGTGTCTGTGTTATTTATTTTTCCGCATTATATTGTTTATCTTTATAATTAAATATCCCAGGTTGTGCATTGATCAATCACAGTAGATATTTCCGACCTAGTTTGTTGGATACGACTTGATTGATCCTTGGATATTGGCCTTTGATACCGTCCAAAAACTCTCTTTGTAATTAGGTTCACAGATTTAATATGGTAAACGTTCTAATCACAAGAGAGATAGCGATATAACTCTAAACACTTTCCTTGATTGAGTTTTTACTCTCGGAGTTGTGTTGAGTTTGTCCATACAGATTTCCTATGAAAAAGTTGGTGGTGTATTTTGGTACCCCCAGTGTTTTCAAGAAGGCTTTGCCCTAGAAAGACAGAAACACGTAGTTTGCAAACTTAAGAAATCAAATTATGAAATTAAGCAAGCTTCTCGAATATTACATATCTAAAATTCAACAAGACCGTTAATATTATTTGGTGTATGATGAAACTATTGTAGATCCATGCATATACCTCAAGTCAGTGGGAGAAGTTCATACTCTTGGTATTTTATGTTAAGACATACTACCTACAAATGATGATCTTGACTTTATGCATTTCTCCATATTTTTTGAAATAAAGGATGTCAATGAAGCTTACCATGTGATAGTCACATATCATGCGAATTACTAAAGCTCTCATGTAAAGCGTATATCGAGTATTCGAAGATTTTTTTTTAGATAACAACGTATATAATAAATTTTGTTTCATATTGGAAAAAAGATTTAAATCTAATCTTCATTACATACTAATTCTGATATGGAACATATAATATGTTGGCTCGATGCCTAATGAATCAAGGAACAAATTACGAGAAAGCTATCAAGAATTTTTGGATACTGATCTTGAATTATGTATTACAGTTAGTTATCCAACTCAATAAAAGTCGATTGGATTTTCAAACTTTAATTCTGGTGGAATTGCGGATTCTATAAAGGGAGAATCCATTAATACTAGTTCTAAAATTGAGTTTGATTATTTATGACTGCGAGACTTAGAGATTTAAGTTTGTCTCTATACTGTTGAAAATTTATCGTCTCAACTTCGCAACATTAAAGCTTAATATGAATACAAAGGGAACAAAACATATGAACCTTGAGTATCCATATGTGAATTATGAAATTCAGAAACAATAGTGTTTATTTACTATTAAGTACAATTATTTTCGCAAATGCACTTACGGTACAACTACCTTTTAAGACCTCTTAAGAAAAGTTAGGTCTGTGGGAGTAACTGATTATTGAATTCAGCAAGTTTACGTGCTTATTTTTGAACACTTTCTGAGCTCTTATAAATGTCATTCTGAATTTATTTCTGCATCCATGTTTAGTATACATTTATGTGAATGGATGAACTCGGTCTAACTCGCAAGCGTTGCTATCTCAAGCTTGTTTGTCAAGTTTAGTTGCCAAAACTATAAGTCTTGATTTCTAGCCTACTTATAGCTAAGTCTCAGATTAGGATAGAAAGTGTAGTTGAGCTTTAGACTTCACGGTGTTCATCGAATGAAGACGAAGAACTACTCAAGGGAACTTGTGGAACTTCATCAACAAAAGGTATTTGGAGACTTGAACTCATCTATCACTCAAAAGTCTATCTACTCTATCTCCTATTTGAGACAAAAGTCATATTGCTATATAGACTTCATTTATACACATTTGGTATTTCGAGCCGAGTTTACCTCGCTTATCTATTTGTCGAAGTATGTGTTGGTAAGCTTTCGCTTCAACCAAGTTCATCTTTTATTCTTGACGAAAGTCAAAAGATGATCATGTGAAAATCGCCTTGTAACATCTTACATGATTTGTGTGATGCAATCATTTGGTGTATACTCTGAATGTTTCGTATTTATCATTCGATCACTTGAAAATTGCTTTGGAGCTAATAGTTGTGTGAGACGTCTATTGTCGTCTTCTAAGAATGTTTCAATGATTGAAATGAGAGTTTAGAACATGTAACCATGATTGGATATAAACATGGTGTGTGTATTCACATTTGTGTAAAGTCAGTTTGTTCATGAACTAATACATTTATATATTAAGGAATGCAATCTTTTGCAAACCGTGGCTATAATGTTCATGAAATGATTTGAGTGAATCAAAATCGATTTTGCTTCAATTGTGTCTTGTATATTTCTATGAGAATATAAACAATTGAACAACTCTATAACTAGTTTCATTTGAGTCATTTGAACTAGTTTTTTTGTTTGTTTTTGTTTTGAAGGAACAAGGGGCTAAACAGAGCCCCAAGAGAAATTATATTAATAAAATGTCAACAAGTGACAGAAATTCATACATCATTAACAAAGAATAGTAAAAAATACATTTAATGAGAGCCCCAAATACAGAAGATCTAACACACATTAAAAGTATTGAGTACATATTAAAATATAAAACATATGTTTTCTGAGGGATGGTTTTTGGAACTCTTTCCAACCATTTGGATAACTTCTTCAAATCTTGATGCTCCCATAACAAGGAGTAATAAGCACATAACATCATAATCACGATTAGAACCGGTAGCCATGGATCTTGTATCGACTTGCAGAGACCTACGTCACGCCGGAGGAAATCGTCGTTAACAATATACATGAACATACCATCACATGTTAACAAAGTGCCAGTAAGGCTATTATATTCTTCATAATGAAAATAGTCAGCCATTAGAAGACGATCAGGAGAAATATATACAAAACCTGATTCTAAGATCCCTGTAAAACAAGGACAAGTTTTATTGAAAGCATAAAAACCTAATTTAAATGTTACCCAAATTTACCCTAATTAATATTAGAGTAAATCTAGGTAACAGATAAAAATCTACTAAAAAATTGATATGTAATTGAAGATTTGTAAAAGGAATTGATGAAGAAGAAGAAGAGGGAGTTTGAGTTTTTTGGGATATTTGGTTATGCAGAGCAAATTCAAATGAATTTTGTTCAAAGCAGAGAATCCATCATTTGAACTAGTTGTGAAGAAGATGAATAAGGTTGATTTGAAAGTGTTCATATGGCTAACCTCGGTTAACTATTGTTGAACCAACTAAGTCTACACGTTTAGGTACGGTTACCTTTATCCAGATGTTGGTACATTTCATTTGTGTATGACAAGCTAAGTTCGATCTAACGGTTGAAAGATATTAGCTTGAATCTAATCAAGTTTTCATCTAACGGTGAATATTGAATGCTTTGTTACCAAGGTAGCATTGATTGCAAACCCTGATTTGGAGACTGTATAAAGGAGAACTCTGGCAACTGGGAAACCTAATCCCCACACCTCCTGTGTGATACTAGTTGCGACTAGAGTCGATTCTCCTTTAACCTTAGGTTTTTCTAAAACCCAGTAGGTTAACGACTTAAAGACTTCATTGGGATTGTGAAGCTAGACCCAACTACTTTCTCTGTAGTTGCATGTTCTGATCTTGCTGTTTTCTATTGTGATTGAGTAATATCTTCTTTAAGATTTGCTCGAGATTTATCTCCGATAGGCAAGATTGAAAAGTAGTCACAAACACCTTTGTCTCATCGTTTGTGATTCCACAATATCTTGTTCCATTAATCGATTAAGATTATTGTGAGGTGATTGATAATACTAGGATGTTCTTCGGGAATATAAGTATGTTTTATCAATTGGTTCCTGTTCACCTTGATTTATCAAAAGACGGAACAAAACTCGTAGGTATATCTGTGGTAGACAGATTTATCTATTCAATAGACTTTTCTGTGTGATACAAATTTGTTTATTAAGTCTTCGACTTTGGATCGTAGCAACTCTTAGTTGTGGGTGAGATCAGCTAAGGGAATCAAGTGCGCAGAATCCGGCGTGGTTCAAGAGGCGTAAGGAACGCAGCTGTACCTTGATAAGCGTGAGATTGGTTAGGGCTCAACTACATTCCAGTCCAAAGTTAACTTGGAGTAGGCTAATGTCTGTAGCGGCTTAATACAGTGTGGTGTTCAGTATGTACTAGGTCCCGGGGTTTTTCTGCATTTGCGGTTTCCTCGTTAACAAAATTTATGGTGTATGTGTTATTTCTTTTTCGCATTATATTTGTTTATATGATTGAAATATCACAGGTTGTGCGTAATTCAATCAATTAGATAATCCAGCCTTTGGTTGTTTATATAAATTGATTGACACTTGAACATTGGTTTTTGGTACCGTTCAAGTTGTTTCACATAATAATCAGGCTCGTGTATTTCTATCTGTTTGATTTGTTGATTACATTGTGAAACAGAGATACAACTCTTGGATATATTTCCATTGATTGAGTCTGACTGTCTAGTTGGTTCTCTTGGAATTATATTGGAGTTTTCCATACAGATTTCTAAGCGAAATATTGGGTGAGGTTGTTAGACCCCCGCTTTTTCAACATCACCTGACCATTATGATACTCCTATTTAAGGCCTAGTTGAGAGAGGTACTCATGTTGTGGTACATGGAAGGGAACATGTTGATAACATGACAATGTGCCACCACTATGACTCGCATGAGTAGTTTGTTTGATTAAGGTATTATGTTAACCATTTAATTTTGTTTAGCAATTATGCACGGCTTAAGTTTTCTATGATTAACCATTATACAAATTATCTCCTGGACCAGTGGGAGAATGTAAGATATTTTTCATAACATGGAATTATCTCATTGGTCCCATGTGTAACTCCGGGCTAATCTAGATGTTGCTAAACTTATTAGGTTTATTAAGGAGTTATACCCTAGTTATGCTCTTCCTTGATGGACGGTCGAGATCTAATGTCTAATAATAAAACCTAGGAACTTGGTCCTCTCTCTACCTATGAAAAGGAAACAATAACCATCACTATTCTATCAAGAATATTACTCAGCTAAGGTCAAGAGAGAGAAACCAAGACCTCCGCAAGATATTACGGCTACCACTTTTTGATCGATGACGAACTGCGGGTTAGCGCTATAAAGTATTTCTCATAAACTCTATTAGCATATTATTGTGTGATTATCATGAAGTTCACGATCCTATGATTAATTAATGATCTATAAAATTAAATTTTATAGTTTGTTGATAAGATTGAATGGTGGTGGAATGCCCCTTTCCTTCCTTGTTGTATTTCTTCAAACCTCAATTTAAATGAGGTACTCTAATAAATAAAATGTATGGACTTTTTGAGGTCTTTTCTTCCTTTAAAATAAAATAAATGATGTGATGTGATGTCATAAAATAGATAAAGAAGGGTTTTTTGGTCTAAATATCATATAAACTAAATATGGGAAAAACTTGGGGTGAAATATCCTATTTGGATATTTAAATAATTTACTTGTCTATTGCACTAATGTTTTTTTAAGGATTATTTAACCAATTTATTTCTAACTTTCTACAAAGGAGATTTGATATTCTTGAGTCTAGCGATTTTAAACATCAGTTCCAAATAAATATGTATATGTATGCTATACTTGGGGATTGAGACGGCATGGTACAGTCGCTGTGTTGGGATCATGGTTGTTAACATGGTGTTTGTAGGTGTTAAAGGCTTCCGAGTTGAAGAAGTGGGTTGTACAATCGGTATGAGAGGATTCAGAAATTTTGTTTACGTTTACGTTGGTGCTAGTAGCTGCATTATGGAGAATACATTTCTTAATTTTCCAATTGTGAATTGTAAAATATTCACGATTAATATACGGTTTCTAAGAAGAAGAGAAGAATAGAAAAAATTGAGAAGATGGGAAAAACGCTGTATTGGTTTTAAGATGAGAAAGGATCAGTTAGTCTGTATAAAATGGCAACACTATAGTATAGTGTGACTTGCTATTTTTGTTTGGATGCAACCCAACTGCTTACGTGCAGGCCCATAAACCATTAAGCCCATTCATCACATCATTGCTGATCTATTTTACTGCTAGACTGATATCAGTACGTATCAGGTTCAGGACTCATCGTAGCCATGCAGTTTAATTAGCCGGTGGCGGAATTATTGTATAGGCCAACACACAATATCAATAAGGATTTGGAAATAAACCTTAGCTGGAAAAACACAAGTTGCTTACATCACTGTTATAAAAAAAGGTGGTCTTTGACTTTGAGATTTGAGAGTCATTAGACGGATAGGATTTGACGGGGACCCTGATCCGGCGGTCGGAATCATCCTGATCGAGCTATGACTTGGACGGCTAGGAATGATAGGGGGCCACACTTATTTAAAACGGTGGGAGAAAAACTCAGTTAACCAAAACCGAGATGAATAGGGTGGGGTTGTGTAATGTCGTGGAATAAGGATTGAATCCTTTGTTAGAGCCCAAATGTTAGGGACGTCCAAATGTTAGCCGTTATTTTTGGCCTATGGGTTTAGAGCCCTAAAATATTGGTTTCTTTGCACGGAAAAGAAAAACAAACTAAAAACAAATTCCGTCTGTTTTTGGTTTCGATTCCTCCTTGCTTCTCCGATCTAGCTCCTTGGATTTGATTGTAATGACCAATCAATCACTGACATCAAAAAAATTATTGAAGAATTTTTAAGAAACTGTTGAAACCTTTCTTCATCATCTTCATGCTTCAGCAAATTGGAGCTTTTGTCTCAATTCCAAACCGAAATATCACGTCCTGAAGTGATTTGTGTCTCAGTTTTGTATTTGGTTTTTCGGATAAGTTTGGGTTTTATTATTGTTTTTGATTTACCGATTGTATTTATTATTTTTGATAAGTTTTAATTGGGGGTTTTTGTTTAATTTTGATTTGATTAGGGTTTTTGAGTCGATTCCGAGGAAAGGGAAGTTTTCAAATTGAGCAATGGAGATAGACAATGACTCTGGCAGAACCCACTTTTGAGAACGATGTTGTTGACGTATGGGTTTCTTATGGTGAGTTGATTCATTGATTGTATAAAGTTTGATTTCGATGATGTTTGTTTAGTGTTTGATTAAAACCATTCAATTTCTTTACAATTAATTGAATTAGCGTTTATTTGATGTGAATTGTGAATGTTATAGCCAGATGGGTAGCTGCGATGGATATATTAGATGGCCTTTTTACTTGAACTGAGCTGACAATTTGACAATATTCAGTTTTTCAAATCCAAGGTTTGTGTCTCTTTAAACCTGTAAAGTAGTTCCTCTGTAGGCTAGATAAGATCTTTAGTGAAGTTTTAGACAGTCATAATATACAACACATCTTTACTATAAAGACTGCATAGAAAACTTTGCGATGACCTCTTTCTATGATTAAGTTGAACTTTTTTCAATATATCCCCCTTTCTCTATTTGCCTTATGCTTTCATTATGTTTTAATCTGCTTAGGTTCGTACTAACAACATGATAACTCTATGCTTAGACTAAGTGCAAGGAACTAGATAATTCTATTTTTTCTAGGATAATTGTTTGTCAATTATTCTACCTAGAATTATAAGATAACTCCATCACCTGATGACATTGGTTTTCTCTTTGATGCTAGCATAAGCTTGAGTTCGATAGCTTCAGTTTATTGTTGTGTGAAAAATGATTCAGACATGCAGATAATTGATCAACATATTCTCTTTCTTCGTATCAATAAATACCAAGTGACAAACCAGTCTATACTCTTAGTCAGTTAGTCTTACATTGAGTGTTGTTATTATTACTTGCCAGATTTAAATTACTAACCATTTATGAGTTGACATTAGTGTTGTTTCTAGATCCATGTGGAGCAAGTATCTCTCCAGGGAACCACATTAATCTTTAGAGATTTGATTTCTATGGCGGATGTTAATTAATTTTATATAGCACTCCTATGTATGTATCTTAACCGTTATAGAAACCACACTGATCCACGTGGTTAATGAGGTACACCAGGTGGTTCATTACTGAACAGTAAGTTCTTCCTATGATGTTTCAGGAGTAAGTTCTGTAATATTATAGGTGCTTATGGGAAATCGCTTGACAATCGTGTTCTTGCTTTGTCCCCTTTTTTGTTATGCAAAGCAACTAAAATATTAGTACTACACGATACCCCTATCAATGTTGCAATTTCATTCTTTCTCTGGATTTGTTACTTTGTCTGCAATTTTGGATTACCACTTTTAAATATGGGTGTAATTCTCTAATTACAGTTATCAGATTAAACCTACAAAGATTTCAATTCTCAAACCAGTTGAATTGTTGACTGCGAATCGTAGAATCTAGGTTTCTCCTCTGTTCTCTCTTGACCTCAATTATTAAAGTACTTACTCGATTATATGACAAACTAATCTCTCTTCTAAAATTTAGGGTTCAATTTTTGATGAGAAATTTGAACATCGATTCATCTAATTTTGCATTATTTTCTTCATCTGCAGTCCAAAGTTGTTTGTATAGAGCTGTTCTCTTCAAAAAATCTTGGAGCTCTGACATCGATTTCAATTCTCAAACCAGACGAATTGTTGACTGCGAATTGTACAATCTAGGTTTCTCCTCTGTTCTCTCTTGACCTCAATTATTAAAGTACTTACTCGATTATATGACAAACTAATCTCTCTTCTAAAATTTAGGGTTCAACTTTTTATGAGAAATTTGAACATTGATTCATCTAATTTTGCGTTGTTTTTTCATCTGCAGTCCAAAGCTGTTTGTATAGAGCTGTTCTCTTCACAAAATCTTGGAGCTCTGACAACGATTTTGTCCTCCAATTAGTCCTGGACCAATGGTTAGATTAAGGTAAATGGAAAATCACTACTCTGAATTTTGTATATATAGTTGGAGGATGCCTTTGCAATTAGTTCTGGACCATGGTCAGATTAAAGTAAATGATAAATCACTATTCTGAATTGTGTATATACATAATTGGAGGATATTTTTATATTATATAATTGGAGGATGTTGGTAATGAAGCCCCTCAAAATCACATTCAAAATTATCTTCAAGACCTAAGACGAACAACTTTCCTCCCATCACATCAACAGAGTGATTTGTGCAAAAAATCGTAATGAAACTAATTCCTATTCAACTCACCTATGTATATATTCATTTGCATGTGGTAAATACTTTGGTATAAATTGAACTGTTATGCATCACATTCCTTTATGCAGGAGCTGTAGGAAGCAGTACCTACTATAGATGTGTGCTCAGACAGATTAATTGGTTTGTTGGTCTGTGCATCTCAATATATCCAGGTAACATCATGTATAGAAATATAAATTCATTTTATGCAATTAGCAAAGCTCCATTATCAATGTAACACGAAACATTAATTTTCTAACACAAAGTAAACATTATTTTGTAGGGTTTTATAATTAAAGAAGAAAATGCTTTTGGTTCATTGGTTGAAATCAGAAGTGGGTTGTGGGTTTGCAGGTACTCAATTTGATTATTTGTTTGTTTGAGTATCTTGTTGTTGTTACTAAGGCAACCATAATTCTAACCATTGTTTTTAACGTGATCTATTATAACATTTGGTACTGAACACCGCCTCTATTATTGTTAATGTTAACTAAATTAGGAGAACCTTAGTCGAGTAATCTGCAATTACTCTGCTTCTGGCATTAAGCAAGAATTAGAACTGCCGTGTTAGTTTTATTGATGTTGAAACAGAATTTTGTAATACAAAGACATCTTTTATATTTGTTTAGATATCTTCTCCCAAACTGTATATCTTTGATACTTTATTGACAGTGCTCTATTGCATCTATACTCAGAATATGCAGCTTTGTTCCAGCTATTTATGAAGCAATAGTTGTTGTACCCAAAATCATACCTCTCCGACATTGGTAAGACTCTTAAAGTGTCAACCTTCTTCGGTAAGCATGAATTCGACAAATATTGAAAAACTGGTCATTTACATACTCTCTAAGTCGTTGCTCTCATGCATTGTGTTGTTGTTGTTGTTGACACGCTGTTGAGTGGCGTAGAGCAGATTCATAGGGGATATCACATATAAAATATCACACTTTGCTTTATGAATCACATGATTCACATCAAGCTTTTTGGTGTACAGGTGATGCTTGGAGATTTGAGTGGGGTTCTTGAGCGTAGATTGTTTCGAGAAATTCTGGCAGATTGGAGGAGGCACCTATGGGTAAGTCTAATTTTTTTTTTAATTCTGTTATGAAATTTGTATAGCTTATATGCTGATAAGGTGTTTGAATAAATGTCATAGGTTAAGATTTAATAACTTTACTGAATCCATTAAATCCCATTAATTTTATGTACTCAAAAACTCTTATAATAGTATTGGTTTTGGTTGAGAGTTTAGGCTAGCATATTTCAAAATTACCTTGAAATTTCACTCCTTTATGGATTTTGGGCAATTGCATCGTCGATATTAATGTTTCCATAACCTAACTAAAACTACTCTCCAATCCCATGCCTTAACGACTCCAGTCACTAGGATCAAAGACTCAAAAACAGAAGAAAAAAAATCACTTTTGGGAAACCTAGGAATGAATGAATTTATGCTCAGTTTCAAAAAAGGTATACTTTGCTTTGTTTTCACTCACGCAAAGCCATTCTTTCTTATATTCTTTGGTGTTAATGATCTTTCATCTTCAGCCTAGAACAGTTATAGCTCCACAACTTCCACTCTCACTCCTCTTAACTCATCGGCAATGCCTTCTGCTTTTGAGAATTCTCAGGTCGTGGTTGATCCAAGTAACACATTAATGGGTTAACATTTCTCATTTAAAATTTAAATCATTAAGCATTTGTAGGGTATGATCATATGCATTTATGTATATGCGGTTTCATAACTTTTGTGACCATGTAAAGTCTGATCATACAACAACCTATCAAGTCTTGATATCCCAATCGAACCCAATAGCCATCGCTAGCAATAAGAAATGCATATGCATCTCTACATTCTTTGTTGTTACATGATCAATGCTATTTTACTAGGGAGATAAGCAAGCCAGATATAGCAGAAGTCACAGATTACAAATGATGTTAAGTGTTTAAAATCACAAATAATGTGAATCAGATTAGGTTTTCAGAGAACAATTATCTTCCAACTTTGATTCATTCTCTCTTCTGAACTCGGTGAGAGGCACTAACACCACCACCACCCATTCTCAGCACCCTCATGTTCTCGATGACGAAAAACTAACTATAAATATAGTGGTAAGTTGCAAATTTGATGACTCTTTCATATTTTGATTCTGATTTATTTTTTAACTTAGTAGAACAGTAAGGCATCATTTCTCAAGCTTTAAACAATTTGATTACAAAGGCGTGTAGAATTTATTATGCAGACTCAGTTTTGTTTATATGTATCCATGCTTCATGTTTATAATATTGCTTCAGGTAGACGCACAATGGGATTTCATGTTGATGAGCTAATGCAAGTAATTGATAAGGATGGTAAGTTGTTGTATCATTTCTTTTCTTGCTGAGTTTAAAATTTCTATGTATATTAGCGGTTTTAGTAGTCTCTTATGAGGTGGGATTTTAATTATTAGGTTCCTAACTTTTACTACAATGTTGATGTGAACAGAAAAATGACGCTTTCTCATGTGGCAACTACATTAGGGATTTCAGGTACTAATCTTATAGGGAATCTTATTTGAAAGTCTTCTGAATTATTATTTAAGTAATTATTGAAGGTGGGGATCCTTGGAAAGTACCAGTTATGATTGTTAGGTGGCCAATGGAGCAGCGGATTCTCTATCTAGACCACCGTAAAAAATTGTAGATGAGAGAGATACAAGCCCTGGCTTGGTGTATGTGAATATCACAATTAGTAGAACGTAGTTCTTTAGGAATTGGATCTCAAGGAGGGAGGGATAGGCTAAAGTGACCTTGATGCGGCACTGAAAATCCCTATGTATGGATATGGACTTGAAAAATTTATGTGGGGTAAGAATCTTTGCTTATTGAATTCTTCAAACCGTTTGAATATGGAAGAAAGCCCATATAAAAGGAAAGTGTACATGAGGCATTGGTTCAATTAACCAAAAGAGATTGATTTTAGTTATATATTATTGATCAGTGCAATTTTCTCTTCATTTATATAATGCCCTCAGTACCACTTCTGAAAGGCCAATGTCCTAGCCATGCTTGAATCAAAGGTTGTGGTGTGAGGGCGTGGAGTTGATACGTTGATTAGGATTTTCCAATTGATGTGGAACCTACAACTGTGATCGATATTGCAAAAAATTCAATTTCTCCCCTTTGAGTTTCTCAATTGATTGTTCTTGAAGAGGATTTTCTTCCGTTACAAGATAGTAAATCCTCAATTCAGCAGTTACATTAACATTAAAACTCTATGCAGGGTTTGGATGATTTACCAAAGAAATAGTGTCTATTAAAGAAATTGATCTCCAAGAATTCACTTGACGTCTCCGTCTTCTTCAAATCCGCGAGTTCTGCATGTAACTGAAATTCTTCTTCAAATTAGATAGTAATAAGAATGTTTTACAAGATCCCTGAGATCTTCTTTAACCCCAAACGATGTGGCTTCTTCGGTGAAAATAACTTCTTAAGAAGAAATTAAAGCTTTCTCATGACGTGAAACAAAAGAAGAATGTCGCAAACTATTATTTCTTTATCTATGGCCTCATTCCTCTTGATGAAGCTACAAAAAAGATGGCCTTGAGTTTTTGTTAAAAAACTATGAAAAGTATAGGTGTCTTCATTTAAAAACGACTATGAAATTGTGTCATTTGGTACACTTTTATTTCCATATTTCAACTTGCTTTACTTTCTTTGGGTTCACTTGCTTTGAAAGAGGGAGTTAGTAGATAAGAATACACTAACTGGACGATTGATATGCATGTCTTCCCTAAAACCTTATCGAAATAATATTTTTGTAAATGCTACATAGGAAATGAAATTATTGACAGAATTTTGTTCTACTGAGACCCAGGTGTACCGAGGCTCAAGTACGTGCTTGCTCTTCCTTATTGAGTTTTTGTTTTGTATTGAAGAATTTTTTTTTTTTTAGATGAGCCATAAGAAATCTACCTTAGGCATGGAGCTTCCCAAGTCAGTTGTAGCATTGTTTTTTGGAAGATTGGAATAACAGATGGGTTACTGACCATCTTCACAAATATATAATTCGTTTTAGTTTAGTTTTTTCTTCAAAGGATTCTGTTGTAAGATTCTCAATATCTACTTTTGCATAAAAATAGTAAACAAGCAATCGTGGTATATTGATATTTGCAAACACGATCTAATACACGACCTATATACCCTAACTTTTAAGTTGATGAAAAAATGACTTATGTTTCGAAGCTGTGAATTTCTGATCTAACTTGGTTTGAAGCTATCTTCCATTTATTTTGTATCTTACGTTTCAGGGATTTTAGAGATTAACCATGGGATTTAACCAAATAATTTGTAAGTCGATAACATTCAGGTACATCGCAGGCAAAGAAGAAGCTACCAATTAAGGTTTGGTATGACTACCAGAATTAACTGTAAGTCAATAACATATGGGTACATTGCAGGCAAAGTAATTGTGTCTGGACAGATAGAAAATTTGCAGCATGTTCGGGAAATATGATGGTGTTCAAGTGGATATTGTTATTAAAGTTCATGAACAAATACAACGTGTGATTGAAGATTCATATAGCACTTTGAACTTTTTACATACATCTAGCTTAAATTATGAAGTCAAAAATACAAATACATACCCATCCAGAAGCTGATTCAGAAGCCTTGAGTGGAGCATAGTAGCTTGGTGAACGCCAGCTCCGCTTTGAAGGGACAACATATAATAATGGACCCACAAAGATGTATATATACTTCACAGCTGAATTACTGAAGTTCAATTGTGATTGCTCTGAAAAGCAATCGATTGCCAGGGGCACTGTTAGATAAATGAACTTGGATATGTAGGGTGAGTATTTTTTCTTATAGAAGGATTGGAACTTTCATGTAATTGTAAAAGTTTTTATCGAACCTGATTATGGTCAAGATGAAAATGTTATAAAAGTTGGATGGCAGTGTAAGGAAATATCATCTTTTACCAGATTTCATTAATCTTTGGGTGTTATGCTTGCCGTGCTTGCAACCATAGATTTGATTCCCAGTTTTTTGTATTATTTTAAAAAAAATCAAGATAAATTGCGAGTAGATTCTTACAAAAAAAAATATATATATGACTCGAATCCCGATGATAATGGTAAGCCATACGTGTTACTATTGACTTTTATTGGTGGTCCCAGGCATATATAAGTCATTACACAGATTAATCATCATCCGAATATCTTCATAATAATGACTACGAATCTGCGCCGGCCAGAAGTCCAAGATGATCTTCTACCCATCAATATGCTTCAGATCGTCCTAATCTCACAGCCGGTGTCTTCGAGTTGAAAAGAGTTGAGTTGATGAAATAAATAAAGTAAGGGATGTGTTCGAAAAGTTAGTTGTTCATGTGTTCACAAATGAATTTCAGAAACGTGGTTTAACTCATACGCATACTCTCATATTCTTGGATGGTCTAGAAGAAATCGAGAGAATTAAACATGTTGATAAATTTGTGTATCCTAAATTAAAGGATGAAAAAACCGATCCAGTTTTATATGAGACTGTAAGAAATGCAACATGGTACATGCGTTATGGACTTCTTATGTGCATGAAGAATGTAAAATGCGGCACAGGATACCCGAAGAAACATACCGAGAGTATAAGTACAAATGAAGATGGATATCCAATATATCGTCGTCCCAACAATAGGAAGGAGGTAATTGTCCAAGCGAACAACATAAATGTTTTTCTGTACAACTCATTTTGTCTAGGATGTTCAACTACCACATTAATGTAAAGATTTGTGGGGGTGTAAGGGCTGTTAAATACATACAAAAATATATTTGTTAAGGTTACAATAGTGCAATAGTTTTTCCGGTGGATGTGATGATGGGCAACAGTAAATTGGTGTAAGATATATTGGTCCACATGAGGATGCGTGGCGTTTATACGGTTACTTAATGCATCAGGAAGATTTTTTTGCTAAGTTAATGCATCAAGAGAACCTAATGTAGATCCGGATATTCATCTTTCAGACAAACAAAGAATCGTGTATGATACAACTAAGTCAATGGACACAGTTAATACTGCTGCAGAAAACTATAAATCAACATTGATGGGATTTTTCGAATATTATCGCAAGAATCCCACCACTAAACATATACTTATCAAGAATTTCCACAATATTTTATAATTGCAAGAACCCCACTACTAAACATATACTTATCAAGAATTTCTATAATATTTTGTATGGGATAAGAAAAAGTGGAAATTAAGGAAGAAGGGTTTTGCAATTGCAAGGATGTACTTTCTTAGTCCCAATGTCGGAGGATCATATTACCTACGTTTATTGCTAACGGTTGCAGCCGATGCAAATTCATTTGACAGTCTGGGATGGAAACTGCATCGTACATTTAAATGAGGGTGCATTGCACTTGAAATTTTAGGGGATAAAAATGAATGGTCTAAATGTTTACAAGAGGAAACCGTGATGAAAAATAGATTTCATCTAAGAAAACTTTTCAAGATTACTCTCTGTGACTGTAATACAAATCTTCCATACCTATTGTGGTCAAAGTTTGAACTTAACATCTGTGATGATCTACATTTTAAACTGAGCGAAAAATATAATATAAAGAAGCTAACTGATGCACATGTATTTGATTTTGGTTTGTGCCTTTTGAATGTCGTTGGTGACAAGTTCATGTGTGATTCTGAATTCAAATAAAGTATAAGGAAGCTGAATTATGCCCAGACATTTGCATACAACTCCGTATTTATTTCTTTGAGAGATGGTGACAGTAATATGTTTTTCTCAATGATAATGTAAGTAGTGGTAAAAAAAATTTGTACAACACATTGGCATCTAGCTGCCACAGGGTTGGACACATAGTTCTGTTTGCTGCTTCAAATAGAACTTCTTCATTTCTTTCAATAGGAGGTCGTACAACACACTATACGTTCAGGATTCCCATAAAAATAGCCGAGAACATTGTTTATGGATTTAACAATAACGATTCACAGTCTAAACTCCAAAAACCAGTGAAACTAATTATATGGGACGAAGTTCCCATGCAATATAGATTTTGTGTTGAAGCAGTTGATTGAACGCTACGTATTGTTGAGATTAAGGAAAAACGACTTGGTAAAATTGACGTTATTCTAGGAGGATAATTTAGACAGGCATTGCCTGTTATGCCCAGTGGATGTCACAAAGAAGTCCTTAGAACATGTCCGGGGAAATCATTCTTTGAAATGATGTCAATGTCTTTCATAAAAATAAGTTATTGGATGCGTTTTAAACCGGGAAATATATCTTTTGCAAAGTTCTTGGCATAGGTATGGATGCCCCTAATGTCGTTTACATCTCTTTGTTGAGTTTTTCCTTTAACATGACTATGATCTATGTTTGTTGGATATAAATTATATGTTGGTATTAGTCCTAAGGAAGTAGTTAAGCTTCCACAGTCAGTAAATAGATGCAAGGACACGCGAGGCTTGATAACCAGTCTGTATCCCTGACTTGGAACAAACGAAATAATGTAACCTGAACGTTTACTGAGCGGATTATACTGTCAGCCCATATTAACGATGTTAGAAAGATTATTATGGAAGCAATGAAGAATTTAGACGGGGATATATATAAATAACATGTAGTAGAAAATCTAAAAGCAGATCATGCTGGATATATTCCACATCTTTCCAGTGAATTGTTGCATAATTTATATCCACCTGGAATGCCTCAATTCAAATCAGATATCAAATTTGGCTTCCCAATCATGGTGTTGAGAAATATTGCACCAAGAGAAGGTCTCTGCAACTGTACAAGACTATTGGTCACTAGATGTAGACTTTAAGTGAAGCCAAGATTTTAAATGATAAGAAAAAACCAGAGAAAATGTATTCAACCCATGGATCAATTTCAAACAGTTAGCGCGAAGACGAACGTTAACCTCACAAGGTGTCAGTTTCCTGTCCGTCCTACTTATGATATGACAATCAACAAGTCACAATGATGGTCTAAGAAATACGTTGTGATCTATTTATGCAATCATATGTTTAGCCATGTGCTACTTTACATAGCATTATTGAGATGCACTGTCGCACGTAGAATAACTGTGCTACTGCCAGATGAACCACAAACATTATCTACCACGAGGTTTTATTTTAGAGCTATTGAGTTCACATATGAACTTTGATATAATTTTCAGGAAGATTTTTTTTTCCTGTCAAATCAACTACCATTATTGTTATTTTTATTTTCAGTAAAAGGTAATTAAAGGTTTTATATCATTTTATATTACATATTTTTCCAATGCACATGCTACATAAGTTGTGTTTGCTATTATTTGACAAGAGTAGTTGTGTTTCCTTGGATTGATAGATCATGGACTATGGATTAGGTAGTAATATTTATATCTGATGTGGGGGCATAATCATTGCATTAGTATCTCTGAATAGCACTATTATTACAAATCATTATGTACAATAAAGTTAAAAAATTACAACTGTGAATATCATTTTTAATTATAGTATATTTTATCTTATATGGGTTTGAGAAATTGATATACTTCAAGAATGGAGTACTTATCAATTGCATAAATAAAAATAATTGGAGTTTAAATCTTTCCTAACTAAGTTTGGTCTAACCTATTTTGCTACATATATCAACTACAACAAGTGGATTTTATTTAGATTTAGATTTATGGTATTGAATCGTATATTTTAAAAAACTGTTGTGTTCAAGTTGTATATTAAAATAGATGTCGATAAGAGTGATTTTTTTTCCAGCTTTGTCTAATGTTTTGAACCACACATATTACTACTGACATAAGGCCTAATTTATGAACCTTAGTATAAACTAAGCATGTGTAACTCAACATATTAAAGGGGGTACAACTATATATATACACCATAAGTTAGATTGAAAAAAATAACACGGGATAAGTTCATGCCTGATAGTTAGCCTAAAGACCAATATTTTGGTAACACAGACAGTAATATTTATCTTACAGTAGCAACATTACCATGCCCAATAAGAAAATAACAAATGGTTATTTGATATATACATATCCACTATACTGTTGAGAAAAATTTGTAAGAAGATTTTCTATGAAAGTCAGAATACTTTATACTTACTTTAAAATGTTCAATAGATTTGCCTAGGTATATGCATTGTTTAGTTTATGAGTTGGAGTAGTTAGGCGCAAACTTAAGGGAAACATCACTTTCTATTGTTATAAACTGCAATTTATAATGTCACCACAAAGGATTTTACTAGGCCAAATAGCCATATTTGTACCTTGATAATGTCTGCAACCAAGGATCTATCTAAGCTAAATACATCTATGTCCCGCCGCCACTTAGTTTAAAATTGGTGAGTTTACTAAGGAATCCTCACTTGAAACTTCTGCTAACCCCAATAACCAAAAAGGTTGGGATGAAAGGGTTAGTAGAAATGGCAAGGATAAGGTAACTCAGTTAAATATATAACACGCACCAACAACCTGGAATGCAAGCACACCCGATTGCATCTCAGACCCTTAAAACAATGCAAAAAAAAAAGTGTCCAATGGGTACACGAATACATAATTATAGATATCAGAAAAATGTTTATTTGACGATACAATGATCGAGTTCAAGAAAATATAGCTTTTGACAACATAATATTCAATTTTAATAACGAATGTTTCATAATACCATTACAATGTTGTTCATATTTTAAATTTTATAGCAATAATTTTGAAATTAGAAACAATGATCTAAACTAGAGTATGTGATATATTGAATTAATTAAAACCCTAAGAAAGTTTCTTTATATAAATTATAGAAATCAAAAATGAAAAATAAAAACTGATTAGAATAATTTTATTATATAATTACTTTCATTCCCGTTAATGGAAAGCCAAGCAACATCTATTAGCGCCGCTCTTTAAGATTCCTTGGTAAATTTTTCTATTTCGGTATCTTTAATTCCAAATATAAGATTCCCAACCTAAAATAAATTAAGTGGTTTCATATTAGATAATCCATTTTTTATGAATAAAAAAATGTAATACTAAATTCATGAAAGATAAATTCAAACATCTGTGCCATATATACATAATATATAATTCATTACCGGATGCCTCTCACTCAAAATCTCAATGCAAACTACAATAGGTATGAATAGGTACCCATGTAGGGAGTTTAATTATTTTTTTTGTTTAGAAACATCGATTTACTCTTTTATAAGCATACTCGATGAGTTTTTTTGTTGGTTAGTTGTCGTAGTGTTGTCATATTGTTTTGTTAATATGAATCCTTTTAACACATGGATATTTGTTGAAGGAATATGCTTTATTTTACAAAGCCAGTTCAAAACAAAATGCTATCATATACACTTTTAAGTATGTAGTAGTCTGCCCTCTTCCTTAGAAAAACAATCTTTTTTTCTTAAAGCATGCATACCAAATTTTTGGAAATATGCATGAACAATATTACATTAATTTTCCTATCGGCATATATTTTATGAAATATTTACTATTATTTTTTAATGTAGATTTAATTTTAGGTGTTTAACGAGACACTATTACATTATTTTTCTCTATCGACATGTATTTCATGAATTTATACCGCGTCATTAATGGTCTTATAACATGCGTTTTCATGATTGGGATCATAAATTCACAAAGAGTATCGTTAGTAGATTAACAATAACATGTAAAATACTTTTTATTCCTTTAATAATTATTTTCAGTTAAACTAGGAGCTTAATCCCTGCACTTTACCCTATGTCCTTTATGTATTCTTGCCTTAGCTTGACCAGATTAGGCTCACAATCACATGTTAAGTAAACCACATCTGTTTTGTAAAATAGACAACCATACTGTACTTTCGAAGTAAAGTATCATCGATTTAAATTTTCATGAAGTTGACCCAATTGAGCACTTATGTTCAGTATCATTCTCTAAGTATATAAAATATGCTTTTAGAGAAAAATGTCACCTCATTTGTTGTTATCTCATTGTTAAGTTATATACGAAACTAATTTATAGTTACCAACATAGATCCATCCGTTCTTTTTATTTATCTATTTTGGTCTTAGAAACAATGATTGGTTTGAAAACTAATCAAAGATAAATTTTTATGAAATTAAATCACGAAATTGTTATTTCATGTATTTATGCTGGAACTGTGTGTCTAAATATAAATAGATTCTATTAGTACTAATGTTATTAGGTGTTTAGTGATGTTATATAAGTATGGGTAACCTTAAATGATATAAGTTAAATCTATTATATAGTTGACTAAGTTATTGTATTTCTTAAGTATTTGGATACATTAACTAACTTGTAGTCCTTTTTAATGTATTCCAAGATCAAAGGCTATGGGGGTTGAGAGTCTTGAAAGACGATCAAATTTGGTCCTATTATGGGTAGAGGGATACCTCATTTCACCCAAAATTCAATTACCTTCTCTTTCAGTTGAAGGAGTGAGTGAAAGTCTTCACTACACGACAAACAGTTTGCCTTATGAAACGAAAATAAAAAAAAAGCGACAAACATTTTGCCTTATAAAACTAAAATGAAAAAAAGAAAAGAAAAAGGAAAACAGTTAGACTTATGTAACAAAAATGAGAAAAAAACGGCAAACAATTTTCCTTATGAAACTAAATGAGAAAATAAAGGAAAACAATTTTCCTTATGAAACTAAAATGAAAAACAAAAGCAAACAATTTTCCTTGAAACTAAACTGATAGAAAAAAGGCAAAAAGTTTGTTATATAGTCTATTATCTCTCTATCCCACGGTGGATTTTACACTCTTTCAGCTAGACTGTCTTTCATTTTAAAAGGGATAGACTGTTTTAGAATCTATCTCATAGTCCTTGCTTTTACAAAAAATTTCTATCGTTTCTGAATTGCTTTCATCTCTCCCAGTGCTTAACACCCTACATTCAGGGGTTCTTAAAGGTCACGATTGGGGAAGGCTCAAGGCTTCTCAGTTCCCTCACTGTTGTAGGTAAACATTCTCTCACGAAAAAACTAATTAAGTTCTCTCATTACGAAGGATTACTTCTGAAATATTTACTACAAACATCGAAAGTTATCTCTGTTTTTTTATATCGAATTCAATGGTCTAGGTTAACCTTTGCAAGCTTCAATGGTTTTGATTTCTAATCAACCATTTAAGTCTACTGAAAAATTAATTTAAATAAAAAGGTAAACTATAACTTTTACCGCCAACATAATTTCAACATCCAGGTTCTATTGTAGCATCCCTGTTAAAACAATATGATTGCAATGCATTATGTTCTTTTTCTTGCTTAGAGTAGGTTTTAGTTGCTAGATTCCATTGTTGCCTTGCAAGCTGCGACAATACTAAATATTGACAACCATCTTTTTGTTTATTGTTGTACGCCATCTACAATTCCATATCAACAATCTTATTGTGATAGAAGGGTTTGTTTCAGCTGTTACGAAAAGGATTTCCATGAATTTTTTATTTTCGGATCCCTATGATTTCTTATTCTGATTTTCTTTGTGTATACTTTTAAGTCTTTTGTGTATATGCCCAGATAAATTAACATCAACATAAACTAAGGACAAAAATTAGGAAGTACGTATCATTCAAGACTTTAACATTGTGTGTAGGAGAAACATCATACATTGTGTACTTCAAGTTAGTGTTTGAGTTACAACTATTAGGAAAACTGCAACCACCATTATAAATATGCGAAATAAAAGCGCAATTATTTTTCTCATTTGTTCCTATGGAGATTACAATTTTCCATGTAAGTTCGTATATAAGTTTAGAACTCACTACATTGGGCCAACTGATTCTTTTGTTGTCCATATCTCTTGATTTTATGTTGGTTGTTATTAATTAATTTGATATATTATTTGTAGTCTAAAAGGAAACTATGTTGCCATTACATGAAGGGAGAAACATATTATCATTGCTGGCAAGACAAAGGTTTAAAGGATGCTGATATTGCCTTTTGTCTATCAATAATTACTAATTTGTGTGATATATATGACATCGTGGTATTCAACGAGCATGAAAACAAACCAACCAGCTTTGGACAAAAGAGATCACCATGTAGAAAATATAGTAATATATTATGCTAAAAAAATTAGAGGAGATGTGTGCTTTTACTACTTTTGCATCTGGATTTATGAAATGAATACCTTTTGTGTTGTGAATCCATGGCATAAGAAATGTTGTGCTTTTATTACTTTTATATATGGGTTTCTGAACTGAATGGTTTTTGCATTATGAATCCAATGGGGCAGGAGATTGCTTATACCAATTTGCATGTTATCAGGTATTCTGTCAATTTTTTTTGGTAAATATAATACTATAAGTATGCCTTTTATTAGGAGCTACCAAATACATATTCAACAATGAATTGGTATTTCCTACCATGGTGAGCCAATCTCATTGCAAGAATAACTCGGCTTTGCTTTATTTTATTTTTCAATTTTATTATCATCGCTTTCAATCTTAGGTGCTCATTGTGTTGTCTCATGAATATATGGAGATGATATTTGCAAGAGAATATACAGGTATGACATCTTAAATTTTCTTGCAAATACTATTTGATCGTTTACATGTTTTTCATGTTGACGTGAGATTTTTTTTTTAATCGGTAAATTAATTTTTTTTATAGAAGAAAGTGTATCTTCTATAATTTATAGGTACTCAGTCGATGGGAGAATTTCTCAACATGGATAAACTCATAGGGGTTTATCATTCTGCTTGCATATGAAAGTGTATTGTTTAACTTTCTCCATCTATGATGAGGACATTAAATCATTTTTAGTCTTAATGGGGCTATCTTAAATGTTTCACCTTCTTGATTTTAAAGTATGTAAACTGAAGACTATCACGGGAGGTTGAGCCGGGGTCGTAAGACCCCGATGATACCTAGTTTAAGTATATTTTGTATTGTACCCTGGAACACGGTGAAGAAAGTAGTTCACTGATTCATCATGCACTTGCAAACTGTTTTTTTCTTGTATTTTGTTTACTGATCACATGCTTTTCCCACTTGTTTGTGTTTCTGTTGTTCTCTCTCTATGTATATATTTCCAGATTGGTTATTGCTTTTGTTACTAGACCATGTAAGTCGTTAACTTGATGAGCTATATTTATGGTTCAGTTCAGAACTATTTCTTCAACTTTCCCTCCCAAAGTAGCTGCTGTTGGGATCTTACAACAATGAACAACACGTTAGATGTATCAAAAATAATATGTAAAGAACTAATGCGAAACAACTCTACCGAAATAACTTGACGAGGGCAGAATCACAGGTTCAACAAGTTGTCCTTAACACATTAGTTCGCGGGTATACTCGAGTTGAGTAATGCTAAACCCCTCACAGCGAAGATGTGTCCGGGATAAGATCGCCCGATATAACTTGAGTTAGCACAACGCAAGTTACCCTCTCTTCGAACTCAAAGAACGGGGATGGAGGTAAAAACGTCTGGAGAAAACCCTAGAATAAAAGAAGAATTTTTCGGTGTATAGAAAACAGAATTTCGAGTTGTATTTAAAGGAGAAGATACTTGCAAATCAAGTTAGGTTTTGGTTTTGGTTTTTTTTAAAAACTAGTAAAACACCTAAAAGGAATTTACCCATAAATAAAACTCTAAAAATAAATCGAACTCAGCAACAGGGATGGAGGTAAAAACGTCTGGAGAAAACCCTAGAATAAAAGAAGAATTTTTCGGTGTATAGAAAACAGAATTTCGAGTTGTATTTAAAGGAGAAGATACTTGCAAATCAAGTTAGGTTTTGGTTTTGGTTTTTTTTAAAAACTAGTAAAACACCTAAAAGGAATTTACCCATAAATAAAACTCTAAAAAAATTTTCCTAAAGAAAAACTCGCCCAAAAAATAAATCCGAGTAGAAGAGGAACTTGGTGCATGGCAGGCCCACGCGCATATCGCATGGGCCAAAATTTGTATTTTTTTGCCCACCCGCTTCACCCACAATGTTGTTTTACAACATATCCATAAGCATAGTCAAGATATTGAATTTTAAAATTATAACGGGGAGGCTCGAACTCATGACCTATTGTGTCATGAGAGTGGCCTCTAACCATTGTTCCACCTTGGTTGGAATTGATAAAAAGATAAATCAACAAAGTGGTTGTTTGTTCAACTTAAATATTAATTAGTATAAGTATTTTATTAATTAGTATAAGTGATTTGTCTAGAGAGAAGATAAATCTATGGTTATGGTTTGTTCAACTTAAATATTAATACAATATAAAGCACAGTTTGTTTCTGAGTGGTGGCCAGGATTTATTCTGGGCAAAGATAAATCTACGGTCGTGGTTGTGCAGACCACACCCATAACCCGCACGTGCTCCAAGGCTAACTTTGCCTATATATGAGTGGTGGTCAGGATTTATCCTTGACAAAGATAAATCAAAGGCTGTGATCCTCCGTGCCACACCCTACAAGTCGCACACGTGGTGTTCATTCCAATATTATGAATTAAAAATGAATACTCAAGTCAAGATATTGAATTTTAAAAATTATAACGGGGAGGTTCGAACTCATGACCTATTGTGTCATGAGAGTGGCCTCTAACCATTGTTCCACCTTGGTTGGAATTGATAAAAAAGATAAATCAACAGTGGTTGTTTGTTCAACTTAAATATTAATTAGTATAAGTATTTTATTAATTAGTATAAGTGATTTGTCTAGAGAGAAGATAAATCTATGGTTATGGTTTGTTCAACTTAAATATTAATTAGTATAAGTGTTTTATTAATTTAGGAAACATTAATTTCTCATGATAAATGATTTATTAATTTTACATCATAAATATCCCTTAATTAATATTAATACATATCTCCATCAATAAGTAATAATTTTGACAAAAATTATTTCAATAGATATTAGTGGTGGTGGTGGTAGTAGAGGAAGAAGTAAGTGGTGGAAGCGGTGGAATGTGTTACAAAGTGGTGGAGGCGGTAACATTAGTTTTGGTGGAAGAAATAGTGGCGCCTGGATGGTTTTAATGGCGGTGGTATTAGTTTTTTTCTTTTGAATCAAAAATAATAAAAAAATTTACATGATGGGTAACATTGTATTGTGAAAAGTATAGTTGGTTGTTTTTGACACGATCAAAAAGGCGGATAAAAAATACTTTTGGGATGATACCAAATCATATAAGACAAAATGGTTGTTTTTGGTGCCATCGCTATCTTTGGTAACCGTTAAACGCATGATTTTCGGTATTATGATTTTAAAGGTAAACTTCCTGAATTGCTACATATCGGTGAAATTTCTACAAATTAATCTGGTGATTTCCTCCTCTGGTGCATGGGCATGCAATTAAATCTCTAATAGTGATTTTAAAGGTATTTAATAATTATAAAATTCTCTTATAAGTTTTGTTTATGCAAGTATTGATTTAACTTGGGTTCTTTTATATTTTTGTGTTAAGTTGATGACTTTTTAATTTGAATACATGTTTGGTTAACAAACTTTGATACATATAGGGTATTTTCTTTGTAGAACTGATGTTAGTCTCTCATTTTTCCGTTATCACATTGTTTCGATCCCGTATTTGTAGACATTATTTGACTAATATTGGGGTATTTGTTTAATCTCAAGGCCGATTAAACCCAATATGTGTTGTATACATTGAAGGCGAGGTGTCGGCTCTACCTTGAAACTAATAATTTTTCTTCGGAAGGTTAGTTGAATTTATGTAGATACAAATATCAATATGACTATGCTCTTTAAAACTCCAAATTACTTGAGTAACACTAGATGTGAGAACGTCATTCATGCACTACTTAGCATAGTTGGTGTGAAATCTTTTATCCACGAATTTCTTCAATATTATGTTATCAATATGATTGAGAAAGAATCTTACACATGTTTTGATTTACTATTATAAGTTTATTTTTTCAACTCACATGTGTATATCTCGACCTTCCAATAGCCAAGGGTTCTTCATTTTTATAACTCTCACATTTTGCAAAAATAAATAAATAGTGTGTATGGCTATATAGTGGAGCTCCTTCTCTATTATACCCAATGTGGGATTAAAGAGAGATTTATTCACTCATAAAATGAGCAAGTATCCTTGGACCCATAGGTCACTAGATCAAACCACACCAAGACCAAAATATTTTTATTAAAACTCATTTTTCTCCAACAGCTGCAAACTTTGAAATCCTTAGCTGTAAACTGTTATATCCATTGACCCAAAGATTCATAAAACCCGACACGTATCAGTAGACAGCAGTAACTACTGTAGTACGGTATCCCAACTTTGAGAAAGAAGCAGTTGTTCAGAATGAAGCATCCCAACCACCAATACCATTCCAAGTCTCAGACACGTGTCTTCAATAATTTTTGATATTGTACTGCTTAAAAAGTATCCACGTCAACATCACTGACGTGTTCACGTGTCTTATCAGATCTTCTTATTCAAAGATCTCCTTTCCCTTAAAAATATATTTTTGTTTCACAAAATTCCGAATTAATTAATTGGTGCATGGAGACAGCTGGTGATGTCATTTTTAAAGGTAACAAAAGCTGACACGTCGCCTTCTTTATGTGCAAGTTGATGATGCTGATCTGTTAACACACTCTAGTCCTGACACGTGTTGGGGACACCACACGCGGTTTCAATTCTATGCAACTTGCAAAAGAAAATTTAGACACTATGCAACTTGCAAAAGAAATTTTAGACAAAAAGGACCTTTAACCAACTTGTGTCTTTTGGTGGGGCCCTTTGATTGGGAAAGGAAAAGTGTGGGGGTCCTTTTTGGGATAAAATATATTTCTGTCACGCCTTGTGTTTACACCTACAGTCACATCAAGATCGCAACTTGGAATGTTCTGGTCAAACCCGGAGGACTTGTGTTGACTAAAGTCAAGATCTGTTTTTATAGTGTTTGTTTAATCGACACGTTTGAACAAGTGGATGGTCCGATATTTATTAATCTTTTTTTCCTTATCATGAAATTTGTTTAACAACTCTTTCTAGATTGATGATGATAAAAGGCTAGATTCCACAACCGATGAAATCTTTCTCGACATGTGTTGGACTGTTGGAGTTTCAATTGATAAGATCTTCGAAAATGATTGAGAATTTTCTTCCTTTCATGTGCCCGCCTGTCCGGACTCGAATGGTATTTCAAAAAAGAATGGGTTGTCCTTCTTTCTACTCGCACTTTATCCGAAACTGGAATTGTACTCCCAAGACAGGCGGAGCCAGGTTTTGGGCAGGTTATGAATGAGTGAACATTTAAGGGGTGCAAAATTGATGAGAGAAGTTCGGTTAGGAATTATGTGAAAAGATAGATGTACTGTTGTTTTTTAGGGCAAATTTCCAAATACTCCATCCGTCTCTAAAAGATAGGCAGGTTTGTGAGGTAGTAGAAACTTTAGTATTAATAGCATGTAGGAAATTATGTCATGGATGATGTAAATGTCACATTGTAGTGGCGAAATACCCTTTTGGATAAGGATCATATATATAGTCAAAAAGTAGGAGAGAATAAATCATTCTCGATTTACTTTTCTCTCTTCTTTTCTAGATCTAGTTTTTCTTTTCCTCTCGATTTTTTGATTTTGCGAGAGATGAAAATCGATCAAAATCTAAATCCGTAACAATGGCGAGAAGATTGTGTGAGTTCATCATCTCCATATTCATCTTCGTGATGTTGTAATAACAACGAAGATGATGAGCAATTCTCTGCTCGCAACAAACAGAGCGCTTCTACAACGAGTACACAAGGAGGAATCAAGCTTCTCCATGGAACCAATCAATTAATTAATTAATTAATTGTTGAAAGCACTTAAATGGAATCAAGCTTCTAGTGGAACCAATCAATTAATTAATTAATTAATTGTTGAAAGCACTTCGTGGAATCAAGCTTCTCCGTGGAATCAAGGCGAAAATATATATTCTCTTGCTATTGTTGGTGATCTTCTATACACCGATTAACAAAGAAGAACATCCGTGTTTGGAAAAACCAAAAAGAATACACTGGTTTCAAATCAAATAGCGGTTTAGTTAAGGCAATCATCATTAGGTGAGAAAATCTTTTGGTCATCAAGATGGAAAGATTCGAGTTTGGAAAGTTTCAAATGAAGAATCCAATACTTCTATGGACTTCATTTATGGAATGAAGTTTATTTTTTTAGGTTTTTATATGAAGTTCATTTTCTGGAATGAAGTATGTTTTTATAGGTTTTTATATGGACTTCATTTCTGAAATGAAGTCTGTTTTTTTAGGTTTTTATATGGACTTCATTTCTGGAATGAAGTCTGTCTTTTTAAGTTTTTGTATGGAGTTCATTCCTGGGAATGAAGTCTGTTTTTTAGGTTTTTGTATGGACTTCATTCCTGGGAATGAAGTCTGTTTTTTTTAGCTTTTTGTATGGACTTCATTCCTCGGGAATGAAGTGCTTTTTTATAATAGCATACTGTCTTTGATTGAGGGTTGTAAAAACAATATCTCTGTTGTTCCTAACAATTCTGCTAATGTTCAGGTGCTGCCTCAATATTGGGATCCACCAGAAATAGATTTTATTAAGATTAATGTGGATGCATCTTTTCTTAAGAATGATTTAACAGGAAGCACTGGACTCATAGCAAGGAATTTTTGCAGGTAGGTGTTATGGAGCCAAAGGAACTTTCTACAATGGAGGAATGATCAAAGACCAAGAAGTGGAGCAACTGGAGTGCCTGGCAATGCATGAAGCAGTGAAATGGGCAATCTCCAAGAATTTCTCCAAAGTTATTTTTGAATCAGACAGTGAAACATTAGTTAAGTCAATAAAAGAAGATACTTCTTATGTCCATTGGTTAAACCAAGGATTCGTCCTAGACATTAAAAGTTTATTTCAAGGTCAAGTTAATTTTGTTTGTCAATCAGTTAAGAGGTCTAAGATTAGAGTTGCAGACTTAATTGCCAAGAAGTGTAGAAGTAGTGGTATCAACTTTGAATTTGTGGAGAATTTTCCACCTGATATTATTTCTTGGATACAAGGAGATAATATAAGATGTACTCTTACAGATCAATAAATAAAGCTTCCTTTTTGAATCAATTTTTTTTTATGTGAAACAGTTTGTCGAACTAGCCGAACTCAGCTTTAATGGAGTTTTTTCTTTCAGAGAAAAGTTCGGTTACCTCGCAAATTTTTTTCCCAACCGAACTTTTAGTTCAGTTACATCGCAAATTTTTTTCCTTTTTTTCTTAGCCGAACTTTTAGTTCGGTTACGTCGCAATTTTTTTCTCCTAACCGAACTATTCTCTGAAAACCTATTGTTTGTGGGTGAAAACCGTTTCTGCTGATTTTGGTAATTTCGGGTGTGTGGATGAGAAACGAATCTAAACCCTAAACAATGCATTGCACGGGAGTACTTTTGATTCGAGAGATCAATCTGTACAATCCTGGCCTAAACCAAGAAATGGCCGTTCCAGGCTTGCTTCGGTTACAAAGTGAAGGAGAAGGGTTGGTCTTAAGGAGGGAAGCGAAGAGAGTGTTGAGACCAGAATAGTTGATTCTGAAGGTGTGGTTTGTTTTATGACTTGTATCGGAAGTAGAACTGGTTAGCCGAATGGAAAGCTACCAGGTGATTTCTAGATACTGTATTGTTGCTGACCAAAACTTGTCGTTTGGTGAAAATAGGTGAAGCCTATTTATACAAGTCATATTGAAACGTACCCTGGTCTCGTAGGAAGTGGAAACAATTGAGTGGTGGAAGAATAGAGTAACGTGTAACCGTCAGACGTTATGCTTCCATGATGAGGGAAGTGAATTCGTGTAACCGTCAGTCATTACGCTTCAATGAATTGTTTACACCGTTACTTTTCACCACCACTAATTGTCCTACTTCATGACACTTTTTTGTAACGAGCGCATTGCACGCCGCACGTTATAAACCGCCAGACCAATACCCTGATGAGTATCCCCCAGTTTGTGACATGTTTGATGTCTCGAGTGTTTTCGTGGAAAACGTGTAGCAGGTTGCTATGTGTGGCAAGTTAAAGTCAAGAGACTTTGCCATAGGAAAATAACATGTGATGCTATTAGGCTTGCCTTGGTCGGCCGCCTAAAACTTGCCACAAGCCGTCAGTTTGGTGGCGAACTTGAATGGCTGAGATTACATCTCGTGAGGAAGGATAGCTGTTGATTATGGACACATCTTTGTTGTGTAACAAAGTGGCGCCATTAGCATAGTGGCGCCTGGCGTAGCGGGTTGCCTGGGACTTGCCGCAAGTCCGTCAGTTCAGTGGCGAACTTGGATGGCTGAGATTGCATCTCATGAGAAAAAGTGGCCATCGATTATGGCCGCATCTTGTTGTATAGCGAAGTGGCACCATTGGCATAGTAGCGCCTGGTGGAGCCATGGCATAGCGGCATGCTAGTGGCGTTGTGGCATGGCCACGCCTGTGGCATTGTAGCATGGCCAAAGCTAAGGTTTGGCTCCGTGGCCAAAATTAGGGCTCGGCGGCGTGGCCAAGTCTAGGATTTGGCGTCATGGTAAGAATTAGGGCTTGGCGACGCGGCCAAGGCTAGGATTTGGCGCCGTGGTAAGAATTAGGGCTTGGCGACGTGTCCAAGGCTAGGATTTGGCGCCGTGGTAAAAATTAGAGCTTGGCTGCGTGGCCAAGGCTAGGATTTGGCGTCGTGGTAAGAATTAGGGCTTGGAGGCGTGGCCAAGGCTAGGTTTTGGCGGCGTGGTAAGAATTAGGGTTTGGCAGCGTGGCCAAGGCTAAAGTGGCATGCTACCGCGGCATAGTGGCATGTTGGCATGCCGATCAATATGTTGCTATGGTAAGGCGCGTTTGGCTTGCCAGTTAGTATGGTGGCGCGACAGGGTGCGTTTGGCCTTTAATGTATGGTGGCAAGTTTGGAGCGACTTGATTGGCCGATGAAAGGGGCCGTCCAAACATAAGGCGCGGCTACACTTCTGGTGAGAGTGTGGCGGCTTTAGAGTGACCTGATTGGTCGATGGGAAGTGGGGCCGGCGAGTATGGGCCCAGCCACAACTTATGTGCGCGTGGCTAATTTGAGGCGACACGATTGGTCGAGAGAAATATGGCCGGTTTAGGAAGGGGCGTGGCCAATGGCAAGTGGCGCCAGTTGGCCCAAGGCATGGCCACGCCTCCCTTTGCTGTTGCGGCTCACTGTTTTCTGATTCTGAGCAACGCTTTGCACCTGCTAATCCATGGCGGATTAATTACCTAGTTTGCCTATGTTTAATTTCGACAAGCAAGGTCTGATATACTGCGCGAGGCGCAAAAACCCTAACTCCTGCAAGTTAGTTAGGTCAATTGATTGAATTCTATGTGTTGACATAGAGTTCTTTTAAGTTCATTTCAGAGAGCAGCATGTTTTTTCTGATTGAATACCTTATGCAAAGACCTTATCCTTGATACTTGGAAATTCGTGCTACTCTGCTGCGAGTGAACACAAATCGTCATGCAATATCAACATTAAGGGTTCAGCCGGAGAACATAGCATAGAAGGCATTCAAAGGAACTTATATTAAGTGAATATAGGCGAGGCGCCAAAATTTACAGAATATCTGGGATGGTTGCTACATTCGCCAGTCTGGATAAATTTCATGTAAGTATATTGAACGGCTCAATAAATATGCCGGTGGAGAGGTTAGCACTCACGACACCGTTTCCTTACAGAGTGAAGTCACATCAGATGTAAGGTTTTAAGATTTCAACCCTAAGCTAAAAACCACCATCAACACCTATATATTGAGTTCGGTTACGTCGCAACTATTTTTTTCTTAGCCGAACTTTTCTCTGAAAGCAAAAACTCCATTAAAGTTGAGTTCGGCTACCTGTGTCTTCAGAACCATTAGCCGAACTGCACTTGCAGATGAGTTCGGCTACCTGTTCTTCAGATGTCGTAGCCGAACTTTATTTCCATGGTCGAAATCAGTTTATAAATTTTTCATTTTTTCGAAAGTTTTTGCCAATTCAAGCAACATTAACTAAATTTGAAGTATACCTAAGTACCCAAAACCCTCATTTCGAAATCAACCATATAACAAAAAAAAAAAAAAAAAAAAAAATCAAAACCCCTTCTTCTCAAAAATTATTCTTTTAAAAACACCCAACTAATTAATCTAACCTCACTAATTAATCATTACACTAACTAATTTAATTACCAAGGGCAAGTTTGGTATTAATAAAAAACTTAGATAAGGGGTGACTCATTATTACTTCTAATATCCACCCAAAAAATTGAAGAGTAGTCCCCCTTCATATTTGAGTAGTCCCCAAACAACGGTTCCAAAAATTCTATGTGAACCGCGTATAGGGATTAGCCCAAAACCGCACAAACACAGATGGGCCCCAATAAACAACACTTTTTGCAAATCCTGAAACATGGGGCCAATTTTTCGTGTCTGTGCGGTTTTGGGCTAATCCCAAAACGTGGTTCATAGAGAACGATTGGTGTATACTAGTTAGTACAATCACAATGAGTGGTAACCTGTAAGTTATTAAAAATTCGGCAAATTAACTTACTGTTTTTTTAATTTCAGAAATAGAAGATGGTTTCTCAAGTATCTCCAAATACATGTAGGAGTTATTTAAGTTTCTGTTTTCAAAAATGTTATCATGTCATATAAGTATTTGGAATAGAAAGCAACCAAAAGTCATTTTTTTTTAATAAGGTTCTTGCGAATCCAGTTAGTCCTAATATTCTCCTTACCACTGACTAAGTCCCATAAATGTCAATTTTTCACATTATTATTATTATTATTTCTTTATTTTTTGAAGCGTGATTGTCCACATTATTGGTAGTGGTAACAAGGTTAAGTTCTTCACTAACTTATGACACCCTGGAGGTAGGCTCATTGACCGGATAAGTAGTGAGATTCTTAAGGTGTTGTGTCCTGACTTATCTTGTCCTGTATAAGTAATGAGATTCTTGAAGTGTTGTGTCCTGTGGATGATTTTATTGATAACTCCAATTGGAATCTCCCTTCTCAGAACTTGGAAGTTCAGGATGTGGTTCTTAAAATTCAAAAAGTGAATTTCAATGAAGGTGGACAAGATATGGTCATATGGAAACCAAGCTCTTCAAGAGAATATACTATGAAGGACTGTTATATCTATTTGGCTGGTACTAGAGACCATGTGACTTGGCAGAGTTTAGTTTTGTTTAAATCTCATGTCCCCAGGCATTCTTTCATTACTTGTCATATCTACGCAAACACAAGGGCGAAATTAGAAATCGGTTAGAACATTTTAATAGAAGAAATTCAAAATTGCTAAAACAAAAGATTGAATCAAACAATTAAGAACATGGGTTGAAGGTAGATGAGAAAAGATTTGAATATACATCAAAGTGGTAGGTTAGAAATGATTTGAAAAAAATGAGGTAGTGGTAACAAGGTTAAGTTCTTCACTAACTTATGACACCCTGGAGGTAGGCTCATTGTGGGATAAGTAGTGAGATTCTTAGGTGTTGTGTCTGACTTATCTTGTCTGTATAAGTAATGAGATTCTTATTGGATGATTTTATTGATAACTCCAATTGGGAACTTGGAACGGGATAGAGAACAATGTAGGTGGACATGGTCATGTGACTTCAAGAGAATATACTATGAAGGATTTGTTATATCTATTTGCATTTTTAGAGACCATGTTTTGTTTAAATCTCATGTCCCCAGGCATTCTTTCATTACTTGGATGAGTTTTCACCGAAGATTGAAGACTAGATAAAATGGTTCAATGAGGTATGCTTCAGGTGGCTACTTGTAATCTCTGCGAAGGTGTTTCAGAGTCTGAAGACCATATTTCCCATACTTGCCCCTTTCTTGCTGGCATATGGCAGGGTATTCATCTCAAAATGGGTTATTATAGGTTTATGAGCAGTTATTGGTAGGAGAAGATCCAATGGTGTGTAACTACCTTTGCTTGTGAGGGTATTAATAAGATTATTCTCAACTGTTACATTTACCATATCTGGAAAGAGAGGAATAGTCAAGTATTTCAAGGAAAATTCAGATCTGCAGACCAAGTTGGTTTTACTATTATTGCTGATGTTAGGATAAAGATCCTTTCCATGAAGGGAGAAATGTCTGACACTCATACTTCTAGAGCTTTTGCTGACAGATGGGGAATCAGTTGCAGGTTTGACTCTATCACCGTTAGATATTGTTCTTGGCTTGGCCCTGATTTTGACGAGATTATGATTAATACGGATGGGTCTTGAAAAGATAACTCAGGAGGTTGGGGTGCTATTTTGAGGGATAACAATGGTTTATGATGTAGCTGCTGCTGAGGGAGGAGAGCCACCCATTTCTGTAACTTCCCATGAGCTACAAGGGGTTGAGTTGGGTCTTACCCTTGCGAAGAATAGAGGTTTAAGGAAAGTTCATTTAGCTATAGGCTCTATGGTGGTTTACTACATTTTGACGAATAAAGATAAACCACCTTGGATTGTTCTTCATATTTGGAGAAGAGTTAATGCTCTTAGAAGCTTTTTTGATGTTTTAAAGATCTCTCATATATATAGAGACTAACAAGGCTGCGGATGTTTTAGCATGCTAGCATCCTCCTATAAAATGGATGGAGATTACTACTGCGGACTTTTTTGAGGATCTTTGCAGGATAGTTAGGGAGGATAAAGAAGGAAAGTTGTATATGCATAGTTAGTTTGTTGTTTTTTGTTTTGATTATTCTTTTTCCAGGGGGTCCCTTAACCCCAGCTGCCAGATCAAAACAAACAAACAAACAAACAAAAAATACTCGAAAAACATGAAGTTTATTTTCAGAGTCCTTGTGTAAAATTAATTTGGACACTGATTTCATTATGAGTTCAGAAAACCTTATAATCTCTTGGAAACTATCCTTTCAGCCAATTTTCTCTTAATCCAACACTGTGTATCAAAATCAATGTTCTAGGGAAATGTGGTGTATATGGTGGATAAAAGACGGTTGATATCTCTCTAAGTTGGATGAAAGTAATTATGTTGCGGCTTGCTATTAGTAATTTTTTTTTGCCATGTTGCGGCCAGTCGCTCCAACCAAGTTCCCAACGCCTAAAAACGATGGTCTGGCGCCGAGAAGACAGGAAAGAAGTGATACGAAGTTTTGGGTCATGTCTGGAAAGAAAAATCAGTTTTTGTACATACATATACACGAATGACGAATCATCTTTGTACATAGAATTAGTTAATTTGAACTGTACATCTACATGTTTTTTTTTCACTCTCTTCAATGTTGTATTTTAAGTTTCTATTAATATTTCACAAGCATTAAAGATGTACACTGACATTGTACGTGAGGTGTTTGACAAAATTCTTAAGATGATTTTTTTTCTTTTTTGTTCTTTGGTTGCTTTCTGTTTAACGGGGTGATAACTACAGCTGTTAGCCTGAAAAATAATTGCTTTATTAAGTACTCATTCAATTTAGAAGACTAAGAAGAAGAAATAGAGATACAGAGGTACAACTTTGCAGAGTTTTTAATTACAATATGTGGGTTTCAGTAGATTAGTTTACAGATTTAGATTACGAGTTTTACAGACACAAATTTCATTGGTATAATGACACCAACGTTTTCCTGCTGATTTAGACTTGCTCCCAACTATGATGCAGCTCTTTGTAGTTGCAGCATCATAATATTTTGTACAATATTGTAAGCTACTATATGCAATTTTCTTTCTATAGCAATTTGTGGGTTATTGGATCCGGTTTGAGTTTTTTCTCGAAGTTCAATATTTATTTTATTCAGATTACCATTCGTATTTCCAACGCAGTAATTTCATAAAGACATCCACAAAAGCTAATACGTCTAATAAACAGACTGTGTACAGCTTCATCGGTCTCTCTAGGGGAAGATAATCTTATATCCATTCTCATCTGTTCAACATGCACTTCCAACACATTTGCATTTAGGGCAGCGGTCCTTTTACCAAACCCACATGTATTCCTCGGATTAAGATTGTTATGTAAGGTAATTTATTCTTCTAATTATTATGTTAATTAGGATGACACAACATTAAGTTCACTACTAACATGACATCAGAATATTCTATTGATCAGGATCGTAAAAACTACAATTAGTGATATAGATGTTGCCGGAACAATATTAAGTTCAGTACAAACATGGCTTAAGTTCAAGAGATCATTTATAGCATGACATATTATAAAAAATGGTTGACCATCACTTTCATCTTCGTTGTGAACTGATGATAATCTAGAGTGTAAGTACAGATTAGGAACCTAAAAAGGATGAAGAAATTCAACAACCAAAAGGAAATTATATCGTCATTGTATTTGTATTTGGTATAAGCTTTCAACAACAAAAAAAAAGTATTTGCAGTGTATCTCTCTATGTATAAATTAAATGTTTCCACATTTAAAGGTTGAAAACTCATCGAGTATTGTAGGAGGAAGTTTCCACTTTGTTCCAGGATATTCCGCAATACAAAGGTAGGTTTAATATCTAATTAGCAGCCAGAGGATATGGAGCTATCTGTCATGAACCTACATGGTTCATCAGGCAGTCCACAGCCATCTCTAATTACATTCCTGGCAAGGGTAGCTTAGTAAGTTCAGTTGAGAAATATCTAGGTTTTATTCCTCGAGTTCTGTATTTCATTTATTGATGTGTTTGTAGCCGTTTGTTCTTGTCCTTAGGATTGGGCTATTAAACACCAATCATTGTAACCCTGAAGAACTCAGCTAATGAAAAATTATTTGCTTTCAATCGAAAGTTAGGCTCTGAATTCTCAGAGAGAAAGAAGCTTGCTGCTATATCATCATCTTCATCTTGTAGTTGTACTTGGTACTCTACAATTGGTATCAGACTCCGTCTTGGAACCTGTAGCCATGGCCACCAAAGAAAAGCTTCAGGAGATTTCATCAATTGTTGCTCAACATACAGATTCAATCTCCGATATCAAATCTGAGCTTAATTCCTTGAGCACAAAGATGAATATTATTATTTCCTTACTTGAATCAGCACAACCATCAATTCAACAACCTTAATCTAACCCTCAAAGCTCAGATCTACCTCCACCACCTCCGGAAAATTCCTTCTCTGGAATTCAACAATTCATCAAAGATTTTTCACACCATGATCATCGTAGGTTTAATCGTACTCCAAAGGTAGATTTTCCCAGATTCAATGGTACTAACCCTCGAGGATGGGCTCTTAAATGTGAGTGGTATTTTCACCTTCACAAGTTTCCAGGCGATGAACGTGTTGATATGGCTTCTATCCATTTTGATTCTCAAGTCGATCCGTGGTATTTGAACTATCAACAAGGTAAAGATTTCATCCCATGGGATACCTTTGTTCGTGATTTATGTGCTCGGTTTGAAGATGTTGCACAGGATAACTATGTAGGTAGCTTCAATAAACTATGTCAAACCACAACTGTTGAGGATTATTATGATACTTGGGAACATTATAAAAGCTATATGGTTGCTAATAACCCTCACCTTCCTGAGAGTTTTTATACCTTGAGTTTTATTAGTGGACTCAAAGAAGATATCTGCACAGTTGTGCAAATGTTCAATCCAGAGAGTACCTCTAAAGCATTTTATCTGGCTAGATTATAACAGGCTTCTATGTTTCTTTAGCCTAGACCAAAGAAATCCTTCACCAAACCATTTGCACCTACACCCTTATCTGTCTCTCACCCACCCTCCACCATCAAACCTTGTTTCTCTCATTCTCCTACATACTCAAAAACCAATGTTTCTTCTCCACCACCATTTGTGACTCATCCCCCTACACCTACAAAAACTTTACCAGACAATCCCATACCCCCCATCAAAAGACTAACTCATGCACAAATGCAAGTTCGAAAGGACAAGGGACTTTGTTATAACTGTGATGAATTTTATAGGCAGGGTCACAGATGTAAAACTCAACAGTTATTCATGTTGATTGCTGATAATGACATTGAAGAACAAGAGACATTATCCACCGAGGAAGCTAATGATACATCACCTTCTGACGGCGACTCTCCTATTGAAATTTCCTTACATGCATTAACTGGGAATGTTACTCATGACACCATACGGATTTCCGGTCTTCTTAACAAGCATCCTGTTATGGTCCTCATTGATACAGGGAGTACGCATAGTTTTATTGATGCAGCATTAACCTCTAAATTGGGTCTTCATGTGTCTCCTACTAGACCTATGCTTGTTACAGTTGCTAATGGAGATAACATGATCATTAAGGGTATTTACCAGAATCTTAATTGGGAAATGCAGGGTTACCAGTTCTCTGCCCACTTACGAGCTTTACCTCTAGGTGGTTGCGACATTGTGTTGGGAGCTGATTGGCTACGCCAACTTGGAGATGTTCTTTTTAACTTCACCAAACTTAAACTTTCTTTTCTGCACCAAGGGCTCAAATTACACTTCAAGGTACTACCTCTAAACCTTCCATGAGTCTCATTAGTGGTTCTTCTCTTACAAAGTTTCTTAAGAATAACACTACCACTCTTATTGGACAATTTTTCTCCATTTCTACAACTCCTATTAGTCCACCACCCCCTGCAGTAGCTACTCTTTTGGATTCTTTTTCAGATATATTTGCTGAACCATCTAACTTACCACCTTCTCGATCACTTGATCATAAGATTCCTTTAAAGGCTGGTTCTAACCCTACATCTCAAAGACCCTATAAATGTCCATATGTCCATAAGTCTGTGGTTGAATCTTTAGTTGTTGAAATGCTTTCATCCGGTATAATACAACCTAGTAACAGTCCTTTCGCTGCTCCTATTCTTCTTGTCAAGAAGAAGGATGGTACGTGGAGATTTTGTATCGACTATCGTAAACTCAACGACATTACTGTCAAGGACAAATTCCCCATTCCCCTTATTGAAGAACTGCTTGATGAGTTAAATGGGTCTGTGTTTTTTTCCAAGATTGATCTTCGTTCAGGGTATTATCAGATTCGCGTCTACGCACCTGATATTCATAAGACTGCCTTTCGTACTCATCAGGGACATTATGAATTCAGAGTAATGCCTTTCGGGCTTACTAATGCTCCCGCCACATTCCAAGCACTAATGAATGAGGTTTTTCAGCCATATTTGCGTAAATTTGTGCTTGTATTCTTTGATGACATATTGGTTTACAGTTCATCAATTGAAGCCCACTTAGAGCGCTTTGAAGCGCGTCAGGCTACTGAGGATGCTGGTCGACTAACATCTGCAATTCAACATGCTTTGGATGATGCCGCCACAGCCCGCAACGCTGCTGCTTCGTTAGTCACCGAATCCTTGACGATAAAGGCAACCATTGAGTATGCTATCGCTGACTGCCGTTCACATATCTCTGGCCATGCTGCTTCACGCCTTCTCGGGCACACTCTATCTTTGACTGCTGTTTCTGCGCTTGTGAACCCATCCTATCCTAGGGACGAGCTCGCGCGCTTATTGGTGTTAAGGGAGGAGATAAGTGTACTGCGGGATTTCAGGCAAGCCCGTCGGGATAAGGCACGCCAAGACCGCGATGAACACGAAGATACTCTAGCATTGGCCCAAGGGGCGAAGGCTAAAGGGAAAATTATTCGAGACATCTACAAACTGATAAGTGATGCCAATTGGGGGCTGTCCCAAGCCAACGTTCAGTGTGACAAAAGTAGGCTTATGGCGGAGGCCGTGGACGTAGATATTGCTTATTGTCGCATGTTGGTAGCTGGTTAGATTAGGTGCTAGCTTCGGGGACAGTTTCCTTTATTTGCTTATTTATTTCGTACACTTCGCTTGTTGGACTTTTCCTTCTCAGTTTATATATATTTCAATCTCTCTCCTTTTCTTTCCGTTATGTTATCGAATTTTCCTCTTTGATTGATTCCCTTTTACCCGACCTCATCGACGTTGCCACATTGGTCTTAGGCCTTGGTTCCTGAGTCTCTAATATTTATGTCGAGGTTATCCTCTCTCTTAACCTTGTTTTGACACGTTTCTCAGCATGTAGAGGGGGTATGAGCAATTGCTTCGTATTCCACGCCCTCTTCCTTAGTGTGTGTATATAAATACCCCCATGCTATTCTCGTTTCTTAATCTTGGTTATCGTTATATCTACTATCATATATATATTTTGCTTGGTAAGTCGCCATTATGGAAAACTCTCTTCACGGGTATGTGATGTCCTTAGTTCCCATTTCCATGTTAGTCTCGGCTTCGTTCAAACAAGACGAGTTAAAACGGCTTCTGTTCGTGAAGGCCGAGGTTGAGGAACTTCGGACACAGAGAAAGATAAGCAGGGATGCTAAACGCGCGAATTTCAGAGCCCGGTACGAGGCGTATCAAGCTGCTCAGGCCGAGTCCCCCGGTCGGGTATCATCGAAGATCCAACAGGCGCTGGAAGAAGCTGTCACCGCTCGCGACGCATCCAATCAATTATTCGCGGACTCTTTGATGATGGTGGCTACTATGGATCGTGCCATCTCTGATTGTCATCTTTGGGTCCCTCATCAGGGGGCCTCACCGCTTCTCGGTCATACTCTGACTTTAGCGGCCGCGTCCACACTTGTACCTCGACATTGCCTTGAGGATGAGTTGGCTCGTTTATTGATTTTGAAGGAAGAGGCGGGTCTGTTGTGGACGCTTAGGATAATTCGTCAAGATAAGGTGCGCAAGGAGTACGATGAGCATGAAGATACTCTTTCGATTGCTCGCGGGGCCGGTGTCAAAGATAACGTGATCCAGGACATCCTCAAGTTGGTGCATAAAGCCGATCAAGACCTTCGTTTGGCTACTGCACAATGTGCAGATGGTCGCTTGATGGTGGAAGCCTTAGACGCTGATATTGCTAGCTGTCGAGCACTGATAGCTGGTTAAGTTTATCACTGTGGAGTGTCTTTTTAGTTTAAACGTCTTTTGTACTAGATTGGTGTGAATAAAGTCTTTGCTTTCAATTTCGAGGGTGATGTTATTTGCTTGTATACGAGTATATCGTGCATTCGGTCTGTCTGTGACAGGTTCTTCTCTTGCGGGGTTGTTGGGTAAGGTTTTTCGTTAGTTGGGCGCGGTTATTCCTCCCTTTCTCTCTCTTTGTCCCCCCCCCCCTTTTTTTGCTTATGTATCTATTCCCCCTCCCCCCCTTTTTTCAAGGGAGTTGGACGGGGCGGGCGTTGGTTAAACGCCTACTCCCCCCCCTTTTATTTTCAAGGGAGAAGGGTAGGGAGGGCGTTGTTCAAACGCGCCTATTCCCCCTCTTTATTTTCAAGGGAGCTGGGTGGGGTGGGCGTTGTTTAAACGCGCCTACTTCTCCCTATTTATTTTCAAGGGAGCCGGGTGGGACGGGCGTTGTTTAAACGCGCCTACTCCTCCCTCTTTTATTTTCAAGGGAGCCGGGTGGGGTGGGCGTTGTTTAAACGTGCCTACTCCCCCCTCTTTATTTTCAAGGGAGTAGGACGGGGCGGGAGTTGGTTAAACGCGCCTACTCCCCCCCCTTTTTTATTTTCAAGGGAGCCGGGTGGGGCGGGCGTTGTTTAAACGCGCCTACCCCCCTCCCCCTTTTTATTTTCAAGGGAGCTGGGTGAGGTAGGCGTTGTTTAAACGCGCCTACTCCCCCTCTTTATTTTCAAGGGAGTTGGATAGGGCGGGCGTTGGTTAAACGCGCCTACTCCCCCCCTTTTTTTATTTGCAAGGGATCCGGGTGGGGCGGGCGTTGTTTAAACGCGCCTACTCCCCCGCTCTTTTTTTTGTTCAAAGGAGCTGGGTGGGGTGGGCGTTGTTTAAACGCGCCTACCCCCCCTTTTTTTACGAAGGAGTTGGACGGGGCGGGCGTTGTTTAAACGCGCCTACTCCCGTTTTTTTTTTCTTGTTGGTCGTTCGGATGCTTTTGGCATTCCTGGAACCTTTGTGGTCTCGTCAGTTGATTAGGCGCTATGGGCGTTCCTGAGGTTTTTGTGAAACTTGGCGGTCAATCAGGCGCCTTTGGCCGTCCTGTGACCTTTCGTAAACTTGTCAGTCAATCAGGCGCCATTAGCATTCCTGAGACCTTTTGTGAATTTTGTCAGTCGATCAGGCGCCTTTGGCTGCCCTGAGACCTTTCGTGAACTTGTCAGTCAATCAGGCGCCATTAGCATTCCCGAGACCTTTTATGAATTTTGTCAGTCGATCAGGCGCCTTTGGCTGCCCTGAGACCTTTTGTGGACTTGTCAGTCAATCAGGTGCCATTAGCATTCCTGAGACCTTTTGTGAATTTTGTCAGTCGATCAGGCGCCTTTGGCTGCCCTGAGACCTTTTGTGAACTTGTCAGTCAATCAGGCGCCATTAGCATTCCTGAGACCTTTTGTGAATTTTGTCAGTCGATCAGGCGCCTTTGGCTGCCTTGAGACCTTTTGTGAACTTTTCAGCCAATCAAGTGCCATTAGCATTCCTGAGACCTTTTGTGATTTTTTTTCAGTCGATCAGGCGCCTTAGGCTGCCCTGAGACCTTTTGTACATGCGCCATTTTTCCAACCGACTTTATTGCTTAAAGTGGGCATTTACAAGGTAGGACTCAAGCGTAAAATTTTTTCAACCACTTGCCATTGATGGGTGTTTTGACCTTGGTCCCATTCATGCGCCGAAACTTGTAGTATCCGCTTTCTGCCACTTTCCTTATTGTGAACGGGCCTTCCCAATTTGCTGCGAATTTTCCAGCACTAGCATTTATCTGTACGTGCGGGGCGATTTTTAAGACTAGCTCATCAACCTTGAAGGTCCACTCCTTTACTCTCTGGTTGTAGTAGTTAGTCGCACGCTTCCTATAAGCTTCCGCGAACCTTTTTGCCCGTGCTCTTCTTTCCTCTATTGTGTCTAAATGGGCAAAGCTGCTCACTTCATCTGGCGTGGTATGGATAGCCATTGCCACTCTTGCAGATGGGATTGCTATCTCTGCGGGTAGGATTGGATCTTCTCCGTAGACCAGTGAGTAGGGAGATGCGCCTATAGAACTGCGCTTTGAAATCCTATACGCCCAGAGTGCCAACGGCAACTGCTCGTGCCACTCTCTATGGTGGTCATGCACTATTCTACCGAGGATGCGGGTGAGCGTCTTATTTGTTGCCTCCGCTTGCCCATTCCCTTTGGGATAATAAGGGGTAGACGTGTGGAGCCTTACATTGTATTAGCGGAGTAAATCAATTACATCATTGTTCACGAATGATTTCGCGTTATCTGCCCTGATTATCATGGGCGCGCCGAACTGCAAATGATGTGTTCTTTGATAAATGCGGCTATTGTGGCACCTGCGTAATCTTTGAGGGGTATCGCCTCGACCCATTTCGACGCGTACTCGGTGGCGGTGATTATGTACTTATGTCGTTTTGAGGATGTTGGGTTGATTGGTCCTATAAGATCGAGCCCCAAGCTGTGGAACGGCCAGGGTGTTACTATACTATACAACAGTGCGTGGGGGGCTTGGATCAAGTTCCCATGTGTCTGGCACTGCAAGCATCTTCGGGCGTGTTCTGCGGTATCACTTTCCATGGTCGGGCAGTAAAATCCTCCTTCGTAGAGTTGCAGGAACAACTTCCGCATCCCCTGGTGCTATGCATCGTGGGATCGGGTCATGACTTCTATGGCTTCCTGATTTAACATGCATCGCAGCGCGGCATTACCATAACTTTTCCGATAGAGAATTCCTTCATGCATGAAGAAACGCGCTGCCTTCTTTTGTATTTTTAAAGCCATTTGTCTGTCACCAGGCAGCTTCCTGTGTTGGATGAAATCGATCTAAGGTTGTCTCCAGTCTACTTCTTCGACTGTGCAGACCTCCGCGGTCTGTGGAGGGGCTTGGAAATCGGCACAACTATCTTGGAGTGTTGCTGCTTGAGCTGACATACTTGGCCAATATACGCCCATCCTTTGAAGCCTTCTGTATAGATGAACGGCACTGGTCTGCCCACATGTTTCCGTGTGTAGTTCTCGGAGTAACTTTTCCGCCTCCCTTTTGTTTACACATCTTGCTAGGGATCCTCCGGCCGCCCTGTAATACAGCGCACCTTGGATCATCACGAACTGCTTTAAGGCTTGAGTAGGAATCACTCGCTCTTCGTCCATCCGCGTCAAGTCTTCGATGTATGCCTTTCTCCAGTCGTCCGCCTCCTCGAAGGACAAGTCCTCTTTCCAAGTACTAGGCAACCCTTTTCTTCGTACCGTAATTGTACCCTCTTCTTCGTTGTTTAATGATACCTTGCTTTCCAAGGTCGCCAAGGCATCTGCGTGTTTATTTCCGCCTCTGCCAGTATGATCTAAAGTCGATCCCGTTTGACTCATTAGCCTCTGGGCCTCTGCCGGTAGGGGCCAGTGCGGCTCTTTGACGTGGAAATCTCCGTTCACTTGATTCGTAACAAGCCGGGAATCGCCTTTGACTTCAACGCCTCCAAGGTTAAGCTCTTTCGCCATTTGAAGTCCCAAAATTAGGGCTTCATACTATGCCACATTATTACTGCATGGAAAATCCAGTTTGAATGAGTATGAGAGTAGTTCTCCCCGCGGGGCTTCGAAGACTACTCCTGCTCCTCCCACGGACCCGTAAGAGGACCGTCAAAGAACATGGTCCAAGGCTTGTCGACATCCGCGGCCGCGACCTCTCCAGGTATGTATTCGTGTACTTCATCGTCTCCTGCTCCTAGGAACATGGCCATGAGGTCGACTATTGCTTGTCCCCTTACAACGTTCAACCGCTGGTACTTGAGCTCGAATTCCGACAGTTGAAGCAACCATCGGGCTGTTCTCCATGTAAGGACAGGCTTCGAAGCCACGTACGCTACCGGGTTCGCTGCTGCCACCACAATGGTTTCATGTATTAGGAGGTAGGGGCGCAGCTTTTGAGTCGCGTATATGAAGGCCAAACATGCTTGCTCTACACGCGGGTATCTTAATTCTGCATCTCGTAGGACCCGACTCACGTAACAGATAGGTGACAGCTCAGTTCCCCCCATGTCTTGCACGAGAACTGCGCCGATTGCTGAGCTGGTAAATGTTGTGTAGAGATAAAAAGGGACTCCGCGTATCGGAGGTATAAGAATCTTAGGGCTGACAAGACACTGCTTCAACTTTTCAAAGGCGACACACTGTACCTCTCCCCATACGAAGGGTATACCTTTTTTCAGCAAGGGAAGGAACGCAGTCATCAGCTGTGCTAAACCAGGCACGAAGCGTTGTATGTACGATATTCTTCCTATAAAGGCTTGCAACTCTTTGGTGTTCGCCGGCGGTGCCATTGTTGTGATTGCTTCGACTTTGCTCGGGTCTACTTGAATTCCCTCATTAGTCACTACAAAGCCCAAGAATTTCTCGGATGTGACCCCAAAGGCGCACTTGAGAGGATTCATCTTGAGTTTGAATTTCCTGCATCTCTCAAAGGCCGTCTTTAGGTGAGAGATGTGATCCTCAGCCTCTTGTGTCTTGACTACGATGTCGTCAACATATACTTCTACCGTCTGGTGCAGCATGTCGTGGAAGATAGATGTCATGGCGCGCTGATACGTGGCACCGGCATTCTTCAATCCAAACGGTATCACTACGTAGTATAAGTTGCCTTATGGGGTTTGGAAGGCGGTTTTCTTTGCATCTGCAGGGTCCATCTTTACTTGGTTATATCCTCTGAAGCCATCCATGAAAGAATATCTCTTCTTTTTCCCGGTCGCGTCCAGCGTCATGTCGATGTTTGGCAGCGGGAAATCGTCCTTTGGGCAAGCTCGGTTCAGGTCTCTATAGTCTACACAACACCTAACCTTTCCATTTTTTTTGGTTACTGGCACGATGTTAGCCAACCAAGTGGGGTGTTGTATTGGCTTAATAAATTTGGCTTTAAGTAGCCGCTCCACTTCCTCCTTTATTGCAAGGGCGGTAGCCCCAGGAAACTCGCGGCTTCTTTGCTTCACGGGTTTGAATTCAGGCGATACTCCTACATTATGTACCACGAGGTCGCTATCTAAACCCGGCATTTTGTCATAGTCATAAGCGAAGACGTCCTTGTATTCTTTAAATAACGCGATCAATGCTATCATTTCCTCTTGGTCCAGATTCTTGCTTATCATGATGGAGAGGTTGTCTTCTCGTGTTCCTATGTTGATTTCTTCTATTTCATCCACGGTGAGGTCTTTTGGCGTTCGTTCCTCATTGGTTCCCGTAGTGACGCTTGCCAACTGATCGCGCAATTCTTGGTCATCAATCGTGTTGTAGGGAAGCTCGGACAAGCTTTGTTCTCGTGCTTTCATCGGGAACCCCGCTTCACTCATCAACTTGTCAGCGTGGTTTTGCTCATTTGCGGGTATTCCCTCGGCTAATTGCTATAATCGGTACAGATGTCCACCATCGGGCCTAGAGAAGCGTTGGAAACTGGGTTGCTCATCTTGCTTCCTTTTTCTTTCCGTTGGTAATACCATCCTTGACGGACTGAAACCGGATTTGGTGGGTTCCGTTTTTTCTTCGTCTCCCCACTTCGGCAACGGGGTGAGTCGAGCTTCAGGCATTTCGTCCTCTTTCTTTGGCTCATCATAGAAAATTGCATCTGCCATATATGCTTCCTCTGGGTCGAAAGGGTTGCTCGTGGCGGGAATTCGGTACTGCATGCCTCTGATGTTAGTCTTTACACATTGATGGTACGTCGACGCGACTACTTTGTGGTTGAGTAACCAGCCTCGCCCTAGTATCACATGGAAGGTAGTGTCATCTTCTAGAACATAAAAAGGGGTGGTCCCTCGGATAGGACCAACCTTCATTGCTAGGTTTATGATTCCAGTAGCTGTTTGGGCGTGGCCTCCAAACCCTTTTACTGTGGTGACCCGCATTCTTATCGCGGACCGCTGTATGCCTAAAACATCGAGGTTATGCATCGAAATCAGGTTCAAGGACACGCCCCCATCAACAAAAGCTCTTTTTAGCGGCTGTCTGTTGATATACACAATGAGATATAGAGGCCTAAGGTGCTCTCCCGGGTAACAGATGTCTTCGTTGGTGAATACGATTGCCTCCTTAGGGAGAAGCCCACAGGTCCTCCCTGCTGCTATGGCTGCTATGGCCTTACACGCTTCCTTGATTTGATCTTCGCTGAAGCCGAGCGAATCTAAGAAATGTTGAGCCAATACTGTCTTAGCAAATTGATGAGCCACGTCGTCTGTGTTAGCAAAAGTAGAATTCTCCATATCCACCTCGCATGCTTCTCCTTCATCCTCGGTCCAGGGCCTCCAGGCATCTTGATGAGTGCCAAATATTGCATATTTCTACATCTTTTTATTGGCATTTAACTCATCTTTTGTGCTCAGAAATCAGATATTATCCCAAATTCTGCATTTTCTCTGTTTTCAAGAATAAATACGTGTACTAATTAATTTTGTGTTTTTAGGTAGTAAATAAAGTTCGGAGAAATTAAGGAGCCAAAAGAGCAGAAAATTGGAGACAAGCGTCTATGGAGCAGAAAGCCACAACCCGCGTGCGCATCAGTGCAACCCAACAAGAAGCAACCCATTTACAAGACATGTGCTTGAGGAATCCAAGGCCCGGCCCATAACTCGGATCCAAAGCCCGTCCTTTCCTGGTCCGTGAGATCTCGCCCATCTGCATCCAACGCTCGCTCCATCCCACACATCAAATCTCGCTGCATCCGCCCAACACCACAGCCACCTACACCTTCAACCATCGAACCAAACACTCCCTTCCTCATTTCTCTTTTCTCTCTTCCCCGACAAAACCAGAGCACCATCTCCTTCACCCGACCAGTTGCAGAATCACCTCACCTCCTTCACCATTTCCTTCTCCCGACACAGCAGCAGCCACAGCCGCACCACATCCGCCTTCTCCGCACTCTAGCTCAAGCCATCTCCCTCATAGCTTCTCCCATACCCTAGAAGCTAGGTTTGAGATAGTTGGAGCTAGGGTTTCTCCAACAAAGCATTAATGGCTTCCAGAGCCGAATTGGAAGAGGGAACAAGTCTGGGTTTCGCATTTATTGTAAGTTTCGAGTGTTAGAGAAGATGGGGAGGTATAAATTGAATTGTTCTTCATATGAGAGGGAGAGTCAATTTTAGGGTTTTATTTATGTTAATTAAATTCTGTTTTAGTAATTGCATGATGTTCTAATTCACTTTACTAGGGTGTAGATGAAACCCCCTGATTTAATGTGAAGTTAATTGAATTCTCATTTTGTTCTTGATTTGTGTAATGTTTAGGAATATAGTTAGCTATTGAACTAAGCTCACCTGTGATCAATGGTACTGTAAGAAGACCATTGATACTAGGGGTAAGTGGGGGGAGTTAGTTAATCAAATATCCATCTAAAGCCTTCAAGAGAAGGCATGAGAACACTTTGATAATTTGCATTACCTTAGCAGAGGATTAGAGGGTGGAGTCAACCATCCTAGTAACTTTCCTAATTGTTTACTGATCTATCTTTGCTTTGCCTTAGATTACGGTCACAATTCCAATTAGTCGTATCGACACCAAAACAAACTCATATTTGTGTTACTCCTATAGAAATCAGTTTAGTGAAGCCTTATAGTCAACTTTACACACTCAAATCCCTGTGGATCGACCTGTACTTACCCTGCCTCCAACAGGCACTGTGCACTTGCAGTTTACATTGTAGGCATTCACTTTTCCCAGCCTACCAAGTTTTTGGCGCCGCTGCCGGGGATTTGGTAGTGTTGCTGTGTTGATTACTTGCTTTCTTCACTGATTTTCAATTAACCTATATATATGTGCTTTAAATTATTGTTTTTAGTCATTCTTAGTGTAACTTAGCTGTAATTTTTCTATTTCTGCATCTTTTACATTTTTGCATCTTCTATTGCATTCTGTTCATTACATCTTAGTTAGTTTATCTTTGTTACCATAAATCCTGTCAACTTTTGCATATCTCAGTTAGTTTATCTTAATTGCATATTAGCATTCTCATAATACTAGCTTACATCTCATAATACTCTACATTTGTAGCATCAGTTGTATGTTTTTGTCATCTGTGAATATCCATTGAAGGTAAAGGAAGCTGTAAGATCATAGTGCATTGCACCTGCTATCTCAGTCAGCATCTGGCCTAGCTTGAACTCAAGCCTGCCTGACTTAGTCTGTCACCTCTGTTTCATTTCAGCTGCATTGTGACATCCATGTGTTAATTGCTAAACCCTTATCTCGTGCTAATTTGAATCTTGTGTATTTGATCTGTTAATCCTTTGATACTCAAAATCTTTTTCATTCCCTGTGACATATCAAAGCACAAGCACTTTAGCAATTTTTGTTCATCATCATACCTCGTGATTAGCTTAGACTTGCTCCATTGTAAGCTGTGCATCTGTGAGTCTCAATCTGCCCTGGTTAACAACTCAGCAGAGCATCTCAAAATATCTATCATGTTGTAGAGTCTTCAGAGCTATTCTTGATCAAATTGTGAACATCTCCTTATCTTGCTTTAAACTGTGCAATTTTGAGAACTGAAGTTGCTTTGTTGAGCTAGCAAGTACCTAAATCCCCTGCTGAACAAGCCCAAGGAGGAGAAGAAAAAGGCGCAGGACAATTTGTGGAAGTGCCTAAACCCGATTTATATCGGTGGTATCGTTCTCTAACCCTATTGTATTGATGTGTGTGTGTGTGATATTCCATGTTTGCATGATCAGCAAGTGCTTCACATAACCTCTGCAAGATATGTTAGCTGAAATTGCCCTGTCACTTGTCTACTTATGTGTGAATTTGTTACCACTTCCATGAGCCTTGTCTCACTGATTTGTGCAATCCTGCCTTGTGAATTAGCATGTCACCTTGAAGCTGTGTGGACAATTTCTGTTGCTAGTTTTTGAATTCCCATAAACTTACTCATGAGGAAGTTGAATTAAACCATCTCTGTATGAGCATCTGTGAACCATGCTTGCATGATAAATTAGATACCTTGCCGAGCAATCACCCCTGAATCGATTGAAAATCTCACAAGCATTACCCTGATTGCATGTTGAACCAGTTACCTTGACGCATATTGCTCCCTCTCTGGAATTTTTGACTATACTGCGACACTTGAGTGACTGTGGTAAATCTAAAACATGTGCTTGTGTGTAACCTGAGCATAACCTGTGAAAATTGAAGTCAACTGAACTAGTTGCCTTTTCACTGTGACCTCTTGGCTTCAACAAATCCTGTGCTCATCTCCAACCCCTGAAGTTGTTGAGATTGAGCTGTAACTTGGTTAACCAAGTTAGCTGATAGCCCAGTTTGACATCAACTGGGCTGGTTGATATCGACTTAGTTGGTTGAACCATCAATTGACCCTGTTGAGCCATCTTCCTTGCATTTTTGGTGCATAAATCTGTGAAAATTGGAGCCAACTGAACTTGTGGATACCCTGTCAACCAAACCTGTTGATACTATGTACCATGCCAAGTGTGTTTTGAGAGTCTTTGAATCTTTGTATCCGAGTAGTTGGCTGATATATTGCCTGACTAAACATTGCTCAAACCCTGCAACTCTTGGATCCATGCTCATTCCCCTGTGATATTATAGCCATATTTGTTGATTGTTGCTTGGCCCTGAAATAGTTGCTGTGATCACAACACTCCTGCTAATATCTGCATATCTGTGCATCTGTTGCATCTGTGAATCTATCCATCTGTTGCATTTGTGCATCTGTGAACCAATATCTGCAATTTTTGTGTGATCCTATGGCACTGGAATGAATTGTTGTGTAACTGAATTGTTGTTAGCAGTGCTGGAATGTTTTATCTAATTTGTTAATGACCTGTTGATACTCTTTGAATCATACTCACCTGCACAAACACACTCCCAGCATATGCTTCACCTTAAGTGAGCATAACCCAGCCTGCCCTGTGCACCTTACACACTCTCTGTCTTTCCTTGTGCATAACATGTGCAGTACTGTGCATAAGCTGTGCTGTGCATAATCAGTGATGTGCATCTCTTCAACAGCAACAACCAGCACTCCTGTGCTTGGTTCTAAGAACTAGTGTATTTCTGTGAATTTGTGTTTCTCTGTGTTGAAATCGATTGGATGTGTGCATGTTAATATAATCGATGTGCTAGCTAGGCGATGATTGTGTCTTTTAGAGACCAAACAAATCGACTAGTTAGAATCCGACCGGACGATATTGTCAACATACCCAGCTCTTCCACAGAAAGCCCAGACCCATCAGAAACCATGGGTGATGAACCAAACCAACCCCGTAGTCTCAAGGACTACATGTACCCAACTAGGGCAAGCCAGCCCTCTTGCATCATTCTACCGGTGATCTTTGGTCGGGTTTGAACCGAAAGCAAGCACAATTCACATGTTACCCGTGTTTAGAGGGGTTGATGCTGAAAACCCCTACCACCATGTGAGAGATTTTGAAGATATCTGGGACTCTACGTTTTACCCAAATGACGGAAGATTCCCTAAAACTGAGATTGTATCCTTTTTCTCTGAAAGAAAAAGCCAAGTCATGGCTTCATGCCCTACAACCACAATCCATTAGAACATGGGATGATCTCACAAAAGAGTTTTTCAAAAAGTTTTTCCCCAACCATAAGACGATGACAATTCGCCAAAGTCTAAATGGTTTTGTGCAATTAGAAGACGAAACTCTAGCAAAATACTTGGAGAGATTCAATGAATTATTGCTCCAATGTCCCCACCATGTCTTTGAAAAATGGAGACTCGTGCAAATTTTGTATGAGGGTCTAGATGTTAGAACCCGAACCACAGTTGAGTCAATGTGCAATGGTGCATTTATTGACAAAAGTGCTGATGAGGCTTGGAATTTCTTAATCGAAGTCGCTGAAAAGACTCAACAGTGGGAGTCCATCCGTGAACCAAAAAGGACTACCCATGCAAATAATGTTCATAGAATCGAGTCTGATTTTGAGGGAAATGCAAAAATGGCATCTTTGGCCCGGAGAATAGAAGTGCTTGAGTTGCAGAAGAATGTGAAATCTAATGCCCCTACTCTCCGTGACCAAATTGAAATGGCCACTTGTGCCGCATGCCATAGCTCGACCACTTAGTGGACAAACTGTCTGAGACCTACATGCATTTCAAGAGTCTAAAACTGAGCAAGCCAATGCATTGTACCATAGGCAATAGAACAACCCTTATTCTCAGACCTACAACCCAGGGTGGAGGAATCACCCTAACTTCTCATGGTCCAAAGGACCTGTACAAGGGGGAACAACAAATAACAACCAAGGATACTCATATCCTAGAAACCCCCAAGTATAACCACACCCTCGTACCACTGCCAGAGAAAAAGCCTAGCTTTGAAGGCGTGTCGGTATGTGAACCCAAAATCTTTCACAACTTCAGAAAACCACCGACCAACGTTTCACAAGTCTAGAACTTAAAATGGGTCAAATCTGTGATGCATTGAATGAGAGAGAAAAAGGCAAACTTCCTAGTCAACCCCAACAAAATCCAAAGAATGTGTTTCAAGCGGGTACTTCAAAGCGCAATGAAACTTCACATAGTCATGTGAATCTTTGTCACCACTCTTCGTAGTGGTAGAGTTGTTGAGAACAATGTAGGTGTACCACGAGTCAAGCGAGTCTAAATCGACTCACCAAGACACACAACACCGCGAGAAAACATCTACTTGTAGAAAAAGAATCTGAGCATATTGATAAATCCAAGAGTCCTACTGATATAGATGTTTCTTTGCCAAGTCATGCACCTGTTGCTCCATTCCCTCAAAGGTTGGTGCAGCAGAAAGGGGGTAACCAGTACAACGAGATTTTGGAAATGTTCAAACGAGTTAACATAAACATTCCATTTCTCGAAGCAATCAGGCAAATACCCACCTATGCTAAGTTTTTGAAGGACTTGTGCACACAAAAGCGAAAGCTTCACGTGCATAAGCGTGCCTTTCTCACTGAGCAAGTGAGCTCAATAATCCAAAACAAGATTCCAACTAAGTTTAGAGACCCAGGTAGCCCAACAATTACATGCACCATAGGTGACCATGTGGTCGAAAAGGCGTTACTAGACTTAGGAGCAAGTGTGAATCTATTGCCATACTCTGTGTATGTGCAACTGGGCCTTGGGGAGCTGAAGCCCACACCTGTTACGCTACAATTAGCGGACAGATCCGTGAAAATCTCCCGTGGTATTGTTGAAGATGTGTTAATCAAGGTTGATAAATTTTTCTTTCCTGTGGACTTCATCGTCTTAGATACTCAACCCGTGCAAAACCCAAGTAATCACATTCCTGTGATTTTAGGACGTCCTTTCCTGGCGACGTCCAATGACATCATCAATTGTCGTAATGGAGTGTTGAAATTGTCTTTTGGTAACATGACCGTAGAGATTAATGTTTTTAACACTAGTCAACAACCCATTGATTGTGATGATACTGATTTGCATGAGATTAACATGATTGAGAGTCCGATCCAAGACACATTGCCCGACATTTTGTCATGTGGACCCTTTGCAAGCATGTTTAGATAACTTTGACTTAGATCTCTTTGAGTCTAAGTACATTGGTGAAATTCACTCTTTGCTTGAATCTGTTCCACCCATGGATATTGCTAAATGACAGAATGCAGTGGAACCCCTTCCACTCTCTGATTCCCAATCTGCCCCACCTCTTGATGTACCACCTAAGCTTGATTTGAAACCATTACCTGATACTTTGAAGTATGCTTTCTTAGGTCCTTCTGATACTTTACCTGTGATTATTGCATCGTGTTTAGACACGAACGGGGAAAGTCAACTTTTAGAAGTACTTAAAGATCATAAAGGAGCCTTAGGTTGGACCATCTCAGATCTTAAAGGTATAAGTCCCATAATTTGCATGCATCACATAAATCTTGAAGAGAACACTAAACCATCTAGGGAAATGCAAAGGAGACTTAACCCCAATATGAGAGATGTTGTCAAGGGTGAGATTTTGAAATTGCTTGATGCGGGTATCATTTACCCGGTTCCAGATAGCCAGTGGGTCAGTCCCATTCAAGTGGTACCCAAAAAGTCTGGCATTACTGTAGTTCAAAATGAGATGAATGAGCTCGTCCCCACCCGTGTGACCACAGGGTGGCGAGTTTGTATTGATTATAGAAATTGAACACAGTAACAAAGAAAGACCATTTTCCCCTTCCCTTCATTGACCAAATGTTGGAAAGGTTGTCGAGACATAGTCACTCTTTTGTTTCTTAGATGGCTATTCAGGCTACAACCAAATTCACATAGCACCCGAAGACCAACAAAAGACCACATTTACATGTCCTTATGGAACATTTGCTTATCGTCGTATGCCTTTTGGGTTGTGTAATGCACCCGCTACTTTTCAACGTTGCATGATGAGCATATTTTCTGACATGGTAGATAAGTTTCTTGAAATTTTCGTGGATGATTTTTCTGTGTTTGGGTCTTCTTTTGATGAGTGTTTGCATCATCTTACTCGTGTGCTGATTACGTGTAAGGAAAAGAATTTGGTTTTGAATTGGGAAAAATGTCATTTCATGGTTAACTCAGGCATTGTTTTAGGGCATATCATCTCGGAAAAAGGCATAGAAGTAGACAAAGCCAAGGTTGATCTCATTCAACACTTGCCTCAACCTCGTTCCGTGAGGGACATAAGATCATTCTTAGGCCATGCGGGTTTTTTACCGATTCATCAAAGACTTTAGTAAAATTTTAAGACCTTTGTGTAATCTTCTTGCAAAAGATGTTGCATTTGTCTTTGATGATGCTTGTAAGGAAGCATGGGAGCAAATCGAAGGCTCTCCTTACATCCGCCCCTATAATCGACCACCCGATTGGACATTACCATTTGAAATTATGTGTGATGCGTCCGACTATCTTTGTAGGAGCTGTTTTGGGCCAGCGAGTAGATAAACTCCCTTATGTGATCTACTATGCTAGTAAAACACTTAATGATGCTCAACTGAATTATTCCACAACTAAGAAAGAGTTGCTAGCTGTTGTGTTTGCATTGGATAAGTTTAGATCTTATTTGATAGGATCTAAAGTCATCATATATTCGACCATCTTTGCATTGAAATATCTTTTGTCTAAAAAGATGCTAAGGCTCGTCTAATTCGATGGATACTCTTGTTACAAGAGTTTAACCTCGAAATTCGAGATAAGAAAGGGTCGAGAAAATGTTGTTCTTTGATCACTTGTCTAGGTTGAATGTTGAATCTGTTGATGAATCCGTCTTTGATTAGAGAGTCATTCCCGATGAACAATTGATGCTTGTGTCTGAAATGCCGTTTTTGGTGATATTGTGAACTACCTTGCTACAGGTAGAATGCCCTTGCATTGGTCTAAACAAGACCATTCTAAGTTCTTGGCTGAAGTTAAACATTTCCTTTGGGATGACCCATATCTGTTTAAGTACTGCCAAGACCAAATCATTAGGAGATGTGTCCCCAATTCTGAACAAAGGGATGTCATCTCTTTTTGTCATGACCATGCATGTGGAGGCCACTTTAGTGCCAAGAAAACTCTTTGCAAAGATCTTGCAGAGCGGTTTCTATTGGCCAACATTGTTTAAGGATAGCCATGCTTTTTGTGTTGCTTGTGACCGATGCCAGAAATTAGGAAGTATCTCTAAGAGAAACATGATGCCCTTACAACCCATTTTGATTGTTGAGCTGTTTGATGTGTGGGGTATTGATTTCATGGGTCCATTTCCTAACTCGAAGGTAAGTTGTACATTCTTGTTCTTTGTTGATTATGTCTCTAAGTGGGTAGAGGCCATTGTATCCAAAACAAATGATCATAAAGTTGTTCTTTCTTTTATTAAGGAAAACATTTTCTCCCGTTTTGGAACACCTAGAGCAATAATCAGTGATGGAGGTAGTCATTTTTGCAATAGACCCTTTGAATCACTTGTGCGCAAGTATGGAATCACTCATAAGGTAGCAACACCTTACCATCCTCAAACCAGTGGCCAAGTAGAAGTTTCTAATAGGGAAATTAAGCATATTCTTGAGAAGACTGTTAATCCTTCTAGGAAAGATTGGTCTTTGCGCTTAAATGATGCTTTGTGGGCCTATAAAACTGCATACAAGACTCCCATTGGGATGTCACCTTACAGACTTGTGTACGGTAAAGCTTGTCATCTACCCGTAGAGTTAGAACATTGTGCATATTGGGCTGTAAAGAAGTTGAACTTTGATCTTGATAAAGCTGGTACCCAATGAAATCTTCAACTCAGTGAGTTAGAAGAATTGAGAAATGATGCATATGATAGTGCCAAAATGTACAAACAAAGAATAAAAGTGTTTCACGACAAGCGCATTTTGCGCAAGTCCTTCACACCTGGTCAAAAAGTTTTATTGTACAACACTCGTTTGCATTTGTTTCCAGGAAAGTTACGTTCTCGATGGTCAGGACCATTCTTGGTACGTACCGTTTTCCCCCGTGGAGCTGTTGAAATCGAAAACCCAGCAACCAAGAACATCTTCAAGGTCAATGGTCAGAGATTGAAACCATTTCGGAGCATCTTCCACCGAAGTTGAGACCAGTCGACACGGAAGACCCCATTTATGTGGACTAAACTAGTTCACTTGTGTACATACATATGGACTAAAAATCCATTCTCTTTCCCTTTTCTTTTTCTTTTTGCATAGTTTTTTTATGTGTGCTAACCAAACTTTTTGTCTTGCGCTCATGTTGTTTGCTTTCAAAGCATTCATCCTCTATGGTTTAGCACCACCCTTGTACATTCGGTAATCTCTTCCCTTTTCTCTACTCAACATAGTTCTCATGGTATGTGAATATTTAAATTCTTATCATCTGTTGACACATTGAGGACAATGTTTGATTTAGGTTTGGGGGTGTGTTTTGCATATGTTTTGCATATAGAGTTTTTAGTCTTTTATTTCAAAAAAAAAAAAATCAAAAATCAAAAATCAAAAATTTCAAAAATTTCAAAACTCTTTGTAAATATGTACATAAAGCCCAAGAATTTCTCGGATGTGACCCCAAAGGCGCACTTGAGAGGATTCATCTTGAGTTTGAAATTCCTGCATCTCTCAAAGGCCGTCTTTAGGTGAGAGATGTGATCCTCAGCCTCTTGTGTCTTGACTACGATGTCATCAACATATACTTCTACCGTCTAGTGCAGCATGTCGTGGAAGATAGATGTCATGGCGCGCTGATACGTGGCACCGGCATTCTTCAATCCAAACGGTATCACTACGTAGTAGAAGTTGCCTTATGGGGTTTGGAAGGCGGTTTTCTTTGCATCTGCAGGGTCCATCTTTACTTGGTTATATCCGCCGAAGCCATCCATGAAAGAATATCTTTTCATTTTCCCGGTCGCGTCCAGCGTCATGTCGATGTTTGGCAGCGGGAAATCGTCCTTTGGGCAAGCTCGGTTCAGGTCTCTATAGTCTACACAACACCTAACCTTTCCATTTTTTTTGGTTACTGGCACGATGTTAGCCAACCAAGTGGGGTGTTGTATTGGCTTAATAAATTTGGCTTTAAGTAGCCGCTCCACTTCCTCCTTTATTGCAAGGGCGGTAGCCCCAGGAAACTCGCGGCTTCTTTGCTTCACGGGTTTGAATTCAGGCGATACTCCTACATTATGTACCACGAGGTCGCTATCTAAACCCGGCATTTTGTCATAGTCATAAGCGAAGACGTCCTTGTATTCTTTAAATAACGCGATCAATGCTATCATTTCCTCTTGGTCCAGATTCTTGCTTATCATGATGGAGAGCTTGTCTTCTCGTGTTCCTATGTCGATTTCTTCTATTTCATCCACGGTGAGGTCTTTTGGCGTTCGTTCCTCATTGGTTCCCGTGGTGACGCTTGCCAACTGATCGCGCAATTCTTGGTCATCAATCGTGTTGTAGGGAAGCTCGGACAAGCTTTGTTCTGTGCTTTCATCGGGAACCCCCGCTTCACTCATCAACTTGTCAGCGTGGTTTTGCTCATTTGCGGGTATTCCCTTGGCTAATTGCTATAATCGGTACAGATGTCCACCATCGGGCCTAGAGAAGCGTTGGAAACTGGGTTGCTCATCTTGCTTCCTTTTTCTTTCCGTTGGTAATACCATCCTTGACGGACTGAACACGGATTTGGTGGGTTCCGTTTTTTCTTCGTCTCCCCACTTCGGCAACGGGGTGAGTCGAGCTTCAGGCATTTCGTCCTCTTTCTTTGGCTCATCATAGAAAATTGCATCTGCCATATATGCTTCCTCTGGGTCGAAAGGGTTGCTCGTGGCGGGAATTCGGTACTGCATGCCTCTGATGTTAGTCTTTACACATTGATGGTACGTCGACGCGACTACTTTGTGGTTGAGTAACCAGCCTCGCCCTAGTAGCACATGGAAGGTAGTGTCATCTTCTAGAACATAAAAAGGGGTGGTCCCTCGGATAGGACCAACCTTCATTGCTAGGTTTATGATTCCAATAGCTGTTTGGGCGTGGCCTCCAAACCCTTTTACTGTGGTGACCCGCATTCTTATCGTGGACCGCTGTATGCCTAAAACATCGAGGTTATGCATCGAAATCAGGTTCAAGGACACGCCCCCATCAACAAAAGCTCTTTTTAGCGGCTGTCTGTTGATATACACAATGAGATATAGAGGCCTAAGGTGCTCTCCCGGGTAACAGATGTCTTTGTTGGTGAATACGATCGCCTCCTTAGGGAGAAGCCCACAGGTCCTCCCTGCTGCTATGGCTGCTATGGCCTTACGCGCTTCCTTGATTTGATCTTAGCTGAAGCCGAGCGAATCTAAGAAATGTTGAGCCAATACTATCTTAGCAAATTGATGAGCCACGTCGTCTGTGTTAGCAAAAGTAGAATTCTCCATATCCACCTCGCATGCTTCTCCTTCATCCTCGGTCCAGGGCCTCCAGGCATCTTGATGAGTGCCAAATATTGCATATTTCTACATCTTTTTATTGGCATTTAACTCATCTTTTGTGCTCAGAAATCAGATATTATCCCAAATTCTGTATTTTCTCTGTTTTCAAGAATAAATACTTGTACTAATTAATTTTGTGTTTTTAGGTAGTAAATAAAGTTCGGAGAAATTAAGGAGCCAAAAGAGCAGAAAATTGGAGACAAGCGTCTATGGAGCAGAAAGCCACAACCCGCGTGCGCATCAGTGCAACCCAACAAGAAGCAACCCATTTACAAGACATGTGCTTGAGCAATCCAAGGCCCGACCCATAACCCGGATCCAAAGCCCGTCCTTTCCTGGGCCGTGAGATCTTGCCCATCTGCATCCAACGCTCGCTCCATCCCACACATCAAATCTCGCTGCATCCGCCCAACACCACATCCACCTACACCTTCAACCATCGAACCAAACACTCCCTTCCTCATTTCTCTTTTCTCTCTTCCCCGACAAAACTAGAGCACCATCTCCTTCTCCCGACCAGTTGCAGAATCACCTCACCTCCTTCACCATTTCCTTCTCCCGACACAGCAGCAGCCACAGCCGCACCACAGCCGCCTTCTCCGCCACTCTAGCTCAAGCCATCTCCATCATAGCTTCTCCCATACCCTAGAAGCTAGGTTTGAGATAGTTGGAGCTAGGGTTTCTCCAACAAAGCATTAATGGCTTCCAGAGCCGAATTGGAAGAGGGAACAGGTCTGGGTTTCGCATTTATTGTAAGTTTCGAGTGTTAGAGAAGATGGGGAGGTATAAATTGAATTGTTCTTCATGTGAGAGGGAGAGTCAATTTTAGGGTTTTATTTTTCTGTTAATTAAATTCTGTTTTAGTAATTGCATGATGTTCTAATTCACTTTACTAGGGTGTAGATGAAACCCCCTGATTTAATGTGAAGTTAATTGAATTCTTATTTTGTTCTTGATTTGTGTAATGTTTAGGAATATAGTTAGCTATTGAACTAAGCTCACCTGTGATCAATGGTACTGTAAGAAGACCATTGATACTAGGGGTAAGTGAGGGGAGTTAGTTAATCAAATATCCATCTAATGCCTTCAAGAGAAGGCATGAGAACACTTTGATAATTTGCATTACCTTAGTAGAGGATTAGAGGGTGGAGTCAACCATCCTAGTAACTTTCCTAATTGTTTACAATCTATCTTTGCTGCCTTAGATTACAGTCACAATTCCAATTAGTCGTATCGACACCAAAACAAACTCATATTTGTGTTACTCCTATAGAAATCAGTTTAGTGAAGCCTTAGAGTCAACTTTACACACTCAAATCCCTGTGGATCGACACCTGCCCACTTTGCCCGCCTCCAACAGGCACTGTGCACTTGCAGTTTACATTGTAGGCATTCACTTTTCCCAGCCTACCACATCTCCGTCATGGGAAAGCATCATTACGTGATGTGGGGCGGTTTTGCCATCTTCCGCTTTGTTCATTTCAATCTCGCCTATTTCTTCTGAAACATCCTTCGCAGGTTGAAGAAGTCGATTGTAGGGTGTTGTATCCTCCGATGAAAGTGACAATAATGCGCATCATTTTTGTCAAGAGTGCTGGGATCCACTTTTGTCGGGGGCAATTGGGTTTCCTTGTTTGCTACCCATTGTTCTAATAATCCGACAATTTGTTCCTTCTTTGCAAGGCGAGAGGTGGCGGGAGCGCTTGTGTTCCCCAACCCTCGCGATTATTATTTGCACGGGTATTTCTCGGCATGGTCGATACAGTGTTAACCGAGTTTCGCCAAACATAATCCGAGCTTGGTTCTTCAATGCAATCGGCGATTCTTGCGGCTGCCTCCTCCAGTTCTACAAATATGGGGAAGCGAAAGTTTACCAGATTCTTTTTGAAAGATGGAGTCATCCCCCGGACGCAAATTTCTACTAACGCTTCTTCTTTAACATCTTCATGGCAATCAAGAGTGAGAAGGCGGAATCTAGCGATGTATATTTCTATCTCCTTGCATATGCGCTGATTGCACTTGCTCAGGTCTATGGTTGTGACTTTCCTTTTTGTTGAATAGAATTTTCTGAGAAAAAGCGCTGACATGGCTGACCATGAATGGACGCTCCCTGGCTTGAGGTTGTCGTACCAGGTGAACACCGTATCAGTCAGCGATTTTGGAAACTCTCTCAGACATAGCTTCCCATCTGCCGCGCGATCATTCATTATAGACAAAAATAGACTGAGGTGCTCTCTCGAGCGTTGTGATAGGGTGTAGAATACATCCTATTTACTATCTATTGTTTATGCTTTCTTTGCTATTTTTCTTGTAAATTATGTATTTTACACTTGTTTTGAGTTTTATAGCTACTATGGAGTCACACGGAGGAAAAAGAGAAGAAATCACCATATTTTAGCAAAAGGGTAAAATTGTCATTTCACCAAGGAGGGAATACTTTATGGAGCCCAGCCAAGGTTAAGGGGTGACTCAAATTACTGAAGGAAGGACAATAATAGTTAAGGGGAGGTCAAAGAGGTGTCCCTTATCCAAAAGAAGGGAGTGAGAATAGCACAATTGGGATGTACTTATGGTGGGTGTTTGAATCCACCCACACCCTAAACTCTGACCCATACCCAAGCCCACATGTCTGAATCCACCCATACCCTAACCTAAGCCCATCCATACCCTGCTCCATACCCTAACCGTACCCGGATCCATGCCCGAGTCCGAACCCAATTATAAACCTAAACCCTAAATCGAGAGAACTCGTCTCTCACTCTTCATTTCATTATTCCCATTCGAAATTGAGAAAGAGAGGCACGGCTTAGCAGATGGAGGAAATCGACATCGAGTACAATCGCTGTGAGGAAAATGGGATTGATGAATTCAGGTTAGGGTTCGTGCAATTGAAGATTACTGCCATGAAAGAAAAGCTAGGGTTCGAATGGGTTTGTGAAGATATACAGGGGAGATTGGATTGAGTTAGAACGATGAGGGAGGTGCTGACTTAAGGTTTCACTGTGAAGTTGAGTTTGAATCAAAGATGGGTTTGATGTCTCATCTGTTGAATCGATCGATTGGGAAGAAGATGGGAATTGGTTTTTCTTCTGCCGTCAATTGAAGGGAACAGAGACTGGGTTTGCGCTGAATTGAAGATGAGCAGATGAAGATGAATCTGAGAGAGAACTGTTGATGCTGTTAAAATCGAATACAAATGGGTTTGCGATGGATGAACTTGCCGCTGTTGTGAAGCTCAGGGAGATGGGTCTGTGGTCGAGCTGAGATGTTGATGATGGTGGGGATTCGAATTGAGAAACGGAGTCTGGGTTCAAATTGGTTTTGATTTTCATGGGTTGATTGAAGTCTGGATTATGAGTTGAGCAGCTGTGATAAGAGATGAATCGATCGCTCTTTGCAACCGGGATTGAGATGAGGAACGAGTGCAAAGGGATATTAAGGTGGTGCTCACTTATGGTGAGAAAAGAAGATGTTGGTCTTTGTGGAAAGTGAATAAATGATTTACAGGCAATGGTGGTGCGAGTTTGATGCGGCTCGGAAGAGCAAGGTGGTGCGGGACAAGGTGCTTATGGAGATGGTATGAAGACTGTTATTCTTTGTTACGATCTTTGGAAATGAATGAGCTCTGTTGCATAAATGTGTGGAATGTTTGAACTAAGTAGATGAATGATAGGCTTCTTAACAGGTGAAGATAATGGCTTGAAAATTTGGCCGGAAATGCCCTGTAAACAACCAGAACTCGGCCGATTTTCTACACCGGCGAGTCAAATCGGTACCGGCGATGACCGATCCAGAACGAGTTTGAAGAGCCGATCCGACCCAGCGAATCAGCTAACTCAGAAGCCAACTATTCAGCTAACTAAGCAGCTGACTCGCTGCTGACTCGCTGCTGACTCATTCCTTTCCCTTGACCATTGACTGACGACTGACCGTTAGTTTGACCCCTTTGACCGTTAATCTTTGACGGTTGACCAACGGCATATTCCCTCGACGGGCAGAATTTTCAGGTGGCCGGCGGCGACAATTCCGGCAGGATTCCGGCCACAATCCCAGTTTTCCGGCGAGCCAAAAATTCCAGAATTTTCTATGGACTTCTCTCATGGGTGTGAAGACTTGGGCTAGGAATTGGATGGAGAATTTGGCTCAAATTTGGAAAGAGAAGATGGAAGGAGAGAAAGACTAGAATTTGGAAATTGAATTGCAAAAGGAAAAGGGTTCTATTCCTTGGAAGATTTGGAGAATATTGAAGCCTATAAATAGAGAAGTTTTCTACATCTTTTACACACCTCTCTACACACACAACACTTGTGTTTTTGCTTGCTTTTCTAAGATTCTTCTTTTTAATTATTTGTGTGAACTTGAAAATTCTCCTTTTAATAATTATTATTTGTGTGAATTTCAAAAGCATGAGTAGCTAATTTTATTATTGATTGAGGATGAATTCCTAGTTCTTAACATATGATTTAAGTTTTTGTTTTTCAATTCTATCTTGAGGTTTTTCACATAATTATCGTTTGTTTTTACTAATAGGAATGATCTTAATGACATTCATGATTGATTGATAGATTGTTTGGAGTGCACGCTAAATTGATTTGTTAATTTGATCTAAAGCTAGTGAAAGTTAGGGGATAAGTAATCGTTTCTTGACTCTTTACATAAGTAGCAAACACGAGACCTTGCGGAGGGATTCCGTGGAGCAATTGTGTGTGAAAACAACGTTAGCAAGTAGACCTTGATCTAAGAGTCTAACTACTAATATCAACCTAATAAGTTCATAAATCTTAATGCGTTTATTTTAAATTACATCTAGAGTGATCTACTACTAGGTGGTTTGGTAAATAGAATCCGGTAGTCGAGAACTTCCGTATCCGGTGATATAAGGGATTTAGGGGTTTAGCACCGATCTATTTTGCTTTACCTACGGTTGGTGATAATTTGTGACTAATAACAAGTAGAAAAGAACATAACTTGATTCATTGTTTCGTAATGAAGAAGGATTCCTTGATCTTGTCTCTCTTATTGCTTTCAACTTTCGATTTTAATTGCTTTGTTTATTTTCTTTTGCTTTTTACTCCCCCTTTAATCCATTGAAAGATGTAAGATCAAGTGACAATTTTTACAACTAGAATCTCTTGCTCCTCGTGGGAACGAACTTGACTTCCATTATATTATTTTTAATTGAGTGGAAATATTGATTAATTTGATTGCACCTACGACACGCATCAAATTTTGCGCGTATTTTTATTTCTCCTTTTACTTTTGCCGGGAGCAACGGGCGATTTTTAGTTGTTTTTATTTTTTTCTTTTTGCTTTATTCTTGCTTTGTTAGATTCTTTACCGTATCTAACTTAGTTTTTGAGAATCTTGTTTGGGTGTTATACCTTTGGTGAATGCTTAAAAAGAGGGCAGACCGAGTCCAATACGTCTTCGATCCGGCACTCAACTAAAGGATTTCATTCGTGCGATTAACACTCCACTTCCTCCTTCTTCATCAAGTGATTCGGACCAAGAGGAAGAAACGATGGCTGATCGTACACTCAAGGACCTAGCTTCTCACAGGCTTGATACCCAACAATGGTGTATCCAAACTAACTCAAACTTCGAGATCAAGCCGGGGTTGATTAGAGAGTTACCAAAGTTCCATGGCATGGTGAATGAGGACCCAAACAAACATCTTATGGACTTCTATACCATAGTTATGGCCATGCTTCCACCGGAGACTAATGCGGATGGAGCAATGTTGAAAGCTTTCCCGTTTTCTTTGGCGGGCAATGCTAAGGAATGGTTATATTATTTGCCTTAGGAAGTATCACAACATGGAATGGGATGAAGAAACTTTTCCTCGAGAGATATTTTCCCGCATCCAAAGCTACTCAAATTCGCAAGGAGATTTGTGGATTGAAACAACAAGTGGGAGAATCATTGTATGAATGTTGGGAGCGATATAAGAGGTTGGTGGCAAGCTGTCCACACCATCAATTTAGTGAGGTTATGATACTCCAATACTTCTACGAAGCTCTCAACCCAAGTGATAGGTCTCTTCTTGACGCCGCGGGTGGTGGTGCACTAGTGAACAAGACGGTGACCCAAGCTAGAGAGTTGATTGAAAGTATGGCTGCGAACTCGCAACAATTCTACACAAGGGATGAACCAATGGTTAGGCGAGTGCATGAAGTTAGTGATTCTTCATCACATCTTGATCAAAGGATGAGTAACATGGAGACAATGATTCAAAGGATGGCCGCGGTAATTATTCGGATGGTGAGACCGAACAAGTGAATGTTTTATATCCAAATCAAAGGCCAAGGTACGATCCATACTCCAATACCTATAATCCCGGTTGGAAGGATCATCCCAACTTTAGTTATGCAAACAAGCAAGCGGCGGCTCCTAATCCATATGCACAACAAGGTGGTTTTCAACAATCACGTTTCCAACCTCAACAACAAGGTGGTTCTCAACAATTTCAACCACAACAAGTCAAGGAACGTGATTCTTCAATTGATGATAAGCTTAATGTCATGATGCAAGGTATTACGTCATTGTTTCAACAAAATCAACAAAAGACCGATTCGGCCATCAAGGACTTACAAACTCAAATGGGACAATTGGCGACCGATGTGAACTTATTAAAATCTCAAGCATCCACAAAACTTCCTTCACAACCATTTGTGAATCCAAGAGAGAATGTTAATGCGGTTACTTTAAGAAGTGGAAGACAAGTGGATAGTCCAAGTCATCATGAAGAAACTATTGAAGAGGTAGTCAAAGACAAGGAGGAAGTCGCACCAAAGGAGAACTCCACACCAAACGACCAATCCAAGGAACCGGTTCCTACTTTCACTACTCCACCTCCTTTTCCTAGTCGTTTTGCTAAATCCAAGAAAGAAGCTCAAGACAAGGCACTCATGGATATTTTCAAGAAGATTGAAATCAACATCCCATTCATTGAGGCCATCAAGACAATGCCACGGTATGCGAAGTTCATGAAGGAATTATGCACAAAGAAGGATAGGTTGCTTGATAATGAAATTACTAAAGTTGGTGAGAGTGCGTCGGCTATGCTATTGAAGAAGATGCCTACAAAGTGCACGGATCCCGGTGGTTTCACGGTGCCAATTACTATTGGTAAGCAAAGGTTTGAACATGCTTTACTTGACTTGGGTGCTTCCATTAGTGTGATGTCGGCCGAAATATATGACTCCTTGAATCTTGGACCTTTGAAAGAGACAAGAGTTATTATCCAATTAGCGAACAAGTCTAACATATATCCAAAGGGGCTTGTAGAAGACGTGCTAGTACAAGTAAATGAGCTTATTTTTCCGGTGGACTTCTTTGTGGTGGATATGGACAACAATGAGAACCATTCATCTACTTCTTTACTTCTTGGGAGGCCATTCATGAAGACCACAAAGACAAAGATTGATGTGGATAAGGGTACACTCACTATGGAATTCGACAAGGAGATAATACACTTTAATATATTTGAAGCCATGCGCTACCCAAGTGATGTGCATTCCGTTTACTCCATTGATGTGGTTGATTCATTAGCAAAACAAATGGTGGAATTGAATCGGGAGGATGAACTTGATGTGGTGTTGCAAAAGAGCATTGAATTGGACGTCCACGGCTTGTCTAACTTGGATGTTGAAATCTCCAATGAATTGGTGGAGATGTGTGGTGCCTTGGAGACATCACAAGAAGCTAAAAAGGGTAATGTTTCATATATTTCTTTACCCGTGAATGATGAAGTACTTGTACCATCTATTGTGAAGGTGCCCAAGCTAGAATTGAAGCCGCTTCCGGATCATTTGAAGTATGCTTTCTTGGGAGATGGAGATGAGATTCCGGTGATTATTTCTAAGAACCTCACACCGGTACAAGAAGACCGTTTGCTTAGAGTCTTGAGAGAGCACAAAACGGCTTTTGGGTGGACAATTGCGGACATCAAAGGCATTAGTCCATCCATGTGCATGCATAGGATTCTAATGGAAGAGAACGTGAAGCCGGTACGTGATGCTCAACGTCGGCTTAATCCTCCCATGATGGAGGTTGTGAAAAAGAGATACTCAAATTGCTAAGTGTGGGGGTAATCTACCCAATTTCCGATAGCAAGTGGGTTAGTCCGGTTCAAGTGGTACCAAAGAAATCCGGAGTCACGGTTGTTCGAAATCAAGACGATGAACTTGTTCCTACAAGAGTTCAAACCGGTTGGAGAGTGTGCATTGACTATAGAAAGCTTAATTCCGCAACCCGAAAGGATCACTTTCCTTTACCTTTCATTGATCAAATGTTGGAGAGGTTAGCGGGGCATTCTTATTATTGTTTCTTGGATGGTTATTCGGGATACAACCAAATTGTTATTGCACCGGAGGACCAAGAGAAGACCACTTTCACTTGTCCATTTGGAACGTTTGCATATAGACGGATGCCGTTCGGCCTTTGCAATGCGCCGGCTACTTTTCAAAGATGCATGGTGAGTATATTCTCGGATTATGTGGAGCGCATCATCGAGGTATTTATGGATGACTTTAGTGTTTATGGCAATTCTTTTGATGGTTGTTTAAACAACCTTGAACTAGTTCTCAAACGATGCATAGACACAAACCTTGTCCTTAATTGGGAGAAATGTCACTTTATGGTAAACCACGGCATAGTACTTGGTCACATTGTGTCCTCTCGAGGGCTCGAAGTGGACAAGTCAAAGATAGATTTAATAAGAAACTTACAATATCCCACTTCGGTGAGGGAAATTCGTTCTTTTCTTGGTCAAGCAGGTTTCTATAGGCGGTTTATCAAGGATTTCTCCAAAATCTCCATGCCGATGTGCAAGTTATTACAAAAGGAGGTACCTTTCGACTTCAACAAGGAATGCAAGGATGCTTTTGACAAATTAAAGGATATGTTGACAAGTGCGCCGATTATCAAATCACCGGATTGGAATCTTCCATTTGAATTAATGTGTGATGCTAGTGATTATGCGGTTGGAGCCGTTTTGGGTCAAAGAGTGGACAAGTTGTCCCACGTTATCTATTATGCATCTAGGACCCTTAATGATGCACAAATCAATTATTCTACCACGGAAAAGGAGTTATTGGCTATAGTTTTCGCATTGGAAAAATTTCGTTCATACTTGGTGGGTACAAAGGTTATTGTGTATTCCGATCATGCCGCACTAAGACACTTAATAAAGAAGAAAGAAGCTAAGCCAAGATTAATCCGGTGGATCCTATTGTTACAAGAGTTCGACATAGAAATTCGTGATAAGAGGGGTGTGGAGAATACCGTTGCGGATCATCTTAGTAGACTTGTTATGTCTCAAGAGGAACTTCCATTACATGACCGCTTTAGGACGAACAACTTTTCTCCATGGAAGAATCAACACCTTGGTATGCGGATATAGTGAATTACTTGGTGACAAGGAAAGTACCTAATACAATGTCCAACTTCCAAAAGATGAAACTTAAGAAGGTAGCTAAGCAATATGTGTGGGATGAACCATACTTATGGAAATATGGCGTTGATCAAATAATGCGAAGGTGCGTGCCTAATTCCGAATTTCAATCCATTCTCTCCTTTTGCCACACTTTTGCTTGTGGTGGCCACTTTGGTTCGAAACGCACCGCTCTCAAAGTTCTCGAGAGTGGATTTTATTGGCCCACCTTGTTTGAAGATTCATATGTTTTTTGTAAATCGTGTGATAGATGTCAACGAACGGGCAATCTAGGTGCTCGAAATCAAATGCCACTCACACCAATTCTCGCCGTTGAGATTTTTGATGTGTGGGGTATCGATTTTATGGGCCCTTTTGTCAATTCGAATGGAAACTTTTATATACTTCTTGCCGTTGATTATGTTTCGAAATGGGTGGAAGCTAGAGCCACCAAAACTAATGACTCTCAAGTTGTTTGTGATTTTGTAAGGGAAAACATATTCAATAGGCATGGTACACCAAGAGTGGTGATAAGCGATGGAGGCTCACATTTCAAGAAGGCTTTCCACGCTCTCCTCAAGAAGTACAACATAACACACAAAATTGGTACGCCTTATCATCCACAAACTAGTGGACAAGCGGAAATTTCAAATCGTGAGATCAAGTCCATTCTTGAGAAAACGGTGAATACCACAAGGAAAGATTGGAGCTTTAAGCTCAATGATGCACTTTGGGCGTATAGAACGGCGTATAAGACACCGATTGGTATGTCTCCATATAGGTTGGTTTATGGTAAGGCTTGTCATCTTCCGGTTGAACTTGAACATAAGGCTTATTGGGCGATAAAGAAATTCAACATGGAGTATGATGAAGCGGGGAAACAAAGGAAGTTACAACTACATGAGTTAGAGGAGATACGTAATGATGCTTACGAGAGTGCCCGTATTTACAAAGAAAAGACCAAGCTTTTTCATGACAAGATGATTTCTCGTAAAAGCTTCATCGTGGGACAAAAAGTCCTTTTATATCATTCTCGCCTTAAATTATTTCCTGGAAAGTTAAGGTCCCGATGGATTGGACCATATGTTGTTACTAATGTTTTTCCTCATGGTGCAGTTGAAATTACTAGTCTTAGAGACAATTCGGTTTCCAAAGTCAACGGCCATAGGTTGAAGCCATACTATGAGAACATCGCTTATGTGAATTTGGATGAACTTTCATTTGGAGATTCACTCCCTCTGGAGGAGTAATGTGCAACAAGAGCTAAGTCGGGCCGTCGACTCTAAAACAAGCGCTTAATGGGAGGCAACCCATCGGTTTTGTATTTCTTATCTTTTTGCTTTTTGTTATTTCTTTTTCTTGTTCCTTATCATGTTAAAATTTCCCACCTTGACTTTACTAGGAGGATTCAATTACATTGAGGACAATGTAAGGTTTAAGTGTGGGGGAGTGGTTAAGCATGTTTTTAAAACAAAAATTACAAAAAAATTAAAAAAAATTAAAAAAAAAAAAAAAAAAAAAAAGTTCTACTTAAAAACTCCAACTTTTAAAGATTTTAGAGTCACTAGCATACTTCTAGGTATGTTTACATAGAGATTTTGACCGACATAATTGAACTTGGAAATGTTAGAGAACTACATTCGGATTTCTTGCTTGTTTGAGTGTTAAATAATGGATTTAATCATGCCGGTGATGCGAATTTGGTGCAGGGAGAAGTGCATTATTAGAGTTCTTTGATCAATCATTAGTGGAGACTACCCGTATTCATATCATGTGAGGCACCAACCAGAAATTCTTCCATCTACTAAAGAGCTTCTTTTGAGTGTGTGTCACCAAACGTTAATTCCGGGTAGAATGGTGAGCTACCCAACCTCCCACCAATAGAAGCACTACTCTTTGATCTCTTGAGTGCTAATTTTGTCAATCATAAGGGTGACGTCTATAGATGAAAGCCACCTTCTTGTAGTTCGATTTGCAGTTAGCACCATTCTCTCTCGCAACAACAACGGGTCCATAGAAACACCATCATCATCAACAAGGAGCGACATCAAAATCTACAAGGAAAGTTGGAAAAGTTTAAGGTTTACAAGCAACGGAACGAGAAAAAGAGCAAATTTCAAATACAAGTAAAGCGACATACAAATGAGCGGATTTTACATATATGTTGAGGACTTACAATACAATGAGGTAATTTTATATTCAAGTATGAAGACTTATTTATGAAAGCAAAGAAAATCAAAAGGTGAGAATTGTTAAAGTTTATGATTTTGAAGCGATACAAGTTGTGAAGAATCAAGCGGTAAAATACTTCTCCCACGGCCATGGTTTATTTTTTTTGTATTTTATTTCTCTAATTTAAAAAAAAAAAAAAAAAAAAAAAAAAAAAAAAAAAAAAAAACAAGAGAAATATTTGTTTTGTTTTTATTTATTAAGCCGTGGGGAAGGAAAATTTATAAGGTAGTTTCAAGCGACAAGGTTTTAAGGTAAAAGAGTTACAAATTGTCAAGGAATTACGAAGATCAAGAGTTTATCATTAATAGTTGAAACCGAAGACGAAGACCATGAAGATCAAGACGAGGAGCGGAAGATGTTTCTATTGGATGCCGTGAGAGTGGTGTTATCATAATTGGCGATCGGATGTGAAGGTGAGTAAGTAATCTCATCCTCGATAATATGGTTGATTTCCTTTCTTAGAGATCGTCAGAAAAATGGTTTTTCAAAATATTAAAAGATGTGGGTTTTTCAAAATTTCGGAAGTTATCCTTCCCATCATTCAACGTGTTGCAGGAATTCTCTCTTCATTCCTACCTGCACACATGTGTGACCCCTAAAAAAGCCGTCTTTTTGAGTGCAATTATCATAAAATCCTTTTTGGTGAGGCAGAAGTCGAGGCGAAATGCTTATTGATCGTTTCTCAAACACGCGTTCTCTCATTATGGTGTGGTTATTTCTCACTCAACATTTAAGAATGAGAATATGTTCTTTAGTATTTCTAACTTCTTATTACTAGCATGCAGAAACTCTATGTCCTCATAACTCTTTGGATGCTTGGGACGCTTGAACGCTTTGAAGTTGTGAGTTTTTAGTTTGATTTGCTCGAGGACTAGCAAAGTCTAAGTGTGGGGGAATTTGATAGGGTGTAGAATACATCCTATTTACTATCTATTGTTTATGCTTTCTTTGCTATTTTTCTTGTAAATTATGTATTTTACACTTGTTTTGAGTTTTATAGCTACTATGGAGTCACACGGAGGAAAAAGAGAAGAAATCACCATATTTTAGCAAAAGGGTAAAATTGTCATTTCACCAAGGAGGGAATACTTTATGGAGCCCAGCCAAGGTTAAGGGGTGACTCAAATTACTGAAGGAAGGACAATAATAGTTAAGGGGAGGTCAAAGAGGTGTCCCTTATCCAAAAGAAGGGAGTGAGAATAACACAATTGGGATGTACTTATGGTGGGTGTTTGAATCCACCCACACCCTAAACTCTGACCCATACCCAAGCCCACATGTCTGAATCCACCCATACCCTAACCTAAGCCCATCCATACCCCTCGCTCCATACCCTAACCGCACCGGATCCATGCCCGAGTCCGAACCCAATTATAAACCTAAACCCTAAATCGAGAGAACTCGTCTCTCACTCTTCATTTCATTATTCCCATTCGAAATTGAGAAAGAGAGGCACAGCTTAGCAGATGGAGGAAATCGACATCGAGTACAATCGCTGTGAGGAAAATGGGATTGATGAATTCAGGTTAGGGTTCGTGCAATTGAAGATTACTGCCATGAAAGAAAAGCTAGGGTTCGAATGGGTTTGTGAAGATATACATGGGAGATTGGATTGAGTTAGAACGATGAGGGAGGTGCTGACTTAAGGTTTCACTGTGAAGTTGAGTTTGAATCAAAGATGGGTTTGATGTCTCATCTGTTGAATCGATCGATTGGGAAGAAGATGGGAATTGGTTTTTCTTCTGCCGTCAATTGAAGGGAACAGAGACTGGGTTTGCGCTGAATTGAAGATGAGCAGATGAAGATGAATCTGAGAGAGAACTGTTGATGATGTTAAAATCGAATACAAATGGGTTTGCGATGGATGAACTTGCCGCTGTTGTGAAGCTCAGGGAGATGGGCCTGTGGTCGAGCTGAGATGTTGATGATGGTGGGGATTCGAATTGAGAAACGGAGTCTGGGTTCAAATTGGTTTTGATTTTCATGGGTTGATTGAAGTCTGGATTATGAGTTGAGCAGCTGTGATAAGAGATGAATCGATCGCTGCTGCAACCAGGATTGAGATGAGGAACAGTGCAAAGGGATATTAAGGTGGTGCTCAGCTTATGGTGAGAAAAGAAGATGTTGGTCTTTGTGGAAAGTGAATAATGATTTACTGAGGCAATGGTGGTACTGAGTTTGATGCAGCTCAGAAGAGCAAGGTGGTGCAGGACAAGGTGCTTATGGAGATGGTATGAAGACCTGTTGTTGCTGTTACCTGATGTTGGAAATGAATGAGCTATGTTGCATAAATGTGTGGAATGTTTGAACTAAGTAGATGAATGATAGGCTTCTTAACAGGTGAAGATAATGGCTTGAAAATTTGGCCGGAAATGCCCTGTAAACAACCAGAACTCGGCCGGTTTTCTACACACGGCGTGAGTCAAATCGGTACCGCGATGACCGATCGAACGAGTTTGAAGAGCCGATCCAGACCAGCCGAATCGGCTAACTCGAAGCCAACTATTGACTAACTAAGCGGTGACTGTTCTCGACTCGCTGCTGACTCATTCCTTTCCCTTGACCATTGACTGACGACTGACCGTTAGTTTGACCCCTTTGACCGTTAATCTTTGACGGTTGACCAACGACATATTCCCTCGACGGACAGAATTTTCAGGTGGCCGGTGGCGACAATTCCGGCAGGATTCCGGCCACAATCCCAGCTTTCCGGCGAGCCAAAAATTCCAGAATTTTCTATGGACTTCTCTCATGGGTGTGAAGACTTGGGCTAGGAATTGGATGGAGAATTTGGCTCAAATTTGGAAAGAGAAGATGGAAGGAGAGAAAGACTAGAATTTGGAAATTGAATTGCAAAAGGAAAAGGGTTCTATTCCTTGGAAGATTTGGAGAATATTGAAGCCTATAAATAGAGAAGTTTTCTACATCTTTTACACACCTCTCTACACACACAACACTTGTGTTTTTGCTTGCTTTTCTAAGATTCTTCTTTTTAATTATTTGTGTGAACTTGAAAATTCTCCTTTTAATAATTATTATTTGTGTGAATTTCAAAAGCATGAGTAGCTAATTTTCTTATTGATTGAGGATGAATTCCTAGTTCTTAACATATGATTTAAGTTTTTGTTTTTCAATTCTATCTTGAGGTTTTTCACATAATTATCGTTTGTTTTTACTAATAGGAATGATCTTAATGACATTCATGATTGATTGATAGATTGTTTGGAGTGCACGCTAAATTGATTTGTTAATTTGATCTAAAGCTAGTGAAAGTTAGGGGATAAGTAATCGTTTCTTGACTCTTTACATAAGTAGCAAACACGAGACCTTGCGGAGGGATTCCGTGGAGCAATTGTGTGTGAAAACAACGTTAGCAAGTAGACCTTGATCTAAGAGTCTAACTACTAATATCAACCTAATAAGTTCATAAATCTTAATGCGTTTATTTTAAATTACATCTAGAGTGATCTACTACTAGGTGTTTTGGTAAATAGAATCCGGTAGTCGAGAACTTCCGTATCCCGGTGATATAAGGGATTTAGGGTTTATCACCGATCTAGTTGCTTTACCTACGGTTGGTGATAATTTGTGACTAATAACAAGTAGAAAAGAACATAACTTGATTCATTGTTTCGTAACGAAGAAGGATTCCTTGATCTTGTCTCTCTTATTGCTTTCAACTTTCGATTTTAATTGCTTTGTTTATTTTCTTTTGCTTTTTACTCCCCCCTTTCGTGACAATTTTTACAACTAGAATCTCTTGCTCCTCGTGGGAACGAACTTGACTTCCATTATATTATTTTTAATTGAGTGGAAATATTGATTAATTTGATTGCACCTACGACACGCATCACGTTGCCTTGGCCATTGTAGACCTTGAATTTTGGTGAACTATAATCTTCAGGGTACTTATATTCCATGATTTCAGAGGAGTAATGACTCGCCATGAAGTTATAATTGTCTTGTTTAACGATTCTGTAATTTAATTCTAGGTATTTTTCATTCTCCTCTTGTGTCATAGCCGCAGGCTCGTTTTCCACTTCCTCTACATCTTCTGCCGTTTCTTTAACATTTTTCCTTGCACTGACCGCCTTCATGAGCTTTCTCAGCTTTCGTTCTTTACGTACGTGCTCTTCTAGTTCTTTTTGCATCTCCTCGAGGGAAAGCTGAGTGAGCGGCGCTTCCTCCCTCGTGCTGCTTATCTTCTTCGCACGTGATGTTTGATTTTCTCGCCTGCGTGATTGGGTCTGATACTATACATAACCTCTCTCCTTTTGGGTTAATTGGGGGTGTGTTTAGGTTTCCTGCCGCACCTGAGCTAGCGCCTTCTGTGTGTGTCATCGTAAGCTAGGCACGAGCCTCCGGGTGTGGTTGCCAAATGTTGAGGGGTGAATTTTAGTTTAGGTTCTACCCGTCCTAGCTATTACACATGACCTCACAATTCCATTAATAGTAAGAGAGAGAGTTGTCTTTCCATTGTACCTTGTCCTTTCTTTTATAGGCTTTCCTAAAAGCCCATCTTTTTACTACTTCATGACACATGTCCTAATACCTCTTAATTACCCTTAATGTCATTCTTTAACATAACCCCTTCCTTCTTCATTAATTCCTCCTTTATCCTCCCATCTTTCATGGGTATGTTCTATTTGGGCTTGGGTTTAGTCCCCAAGTCCTACATCTTAACCCAAGTTCACCTCTATTCTTAGGGGCATCTCCAACTCGTTAAGGGGTATTATTTTTCATGTACCAACAATACTTATCACAGAGCCAAAACTTCTTTCTACTGGCCAAATATGAAAAGTGAAATTATTCAATTTATCACCACTTGTGATGTTTGTCAGTGCAACAAAAGTGAAAATACTCTTCCTGGTGGATTGATTCAACCTTTACCCATTCCTGATAATGCATGACAACACATTTCTTTAGATTTCATAGAGGGTCTACCTATGTCCTTTAGAAAGAATGTTATATTGGTTGTTGTGGATAGATTGACTAAATACAGTCACTTTATTCCACTTAGACACCCATTTACTGCTGCTACAGTTGCCAAAGAATTCCTTGCCACCGTCTTCAAGTTACATGGACTTCCAAGCTCTATTGTCAGTGACAGAGATAAAATCTTCATCAGTCATTTTTGGCAAGCACTATTCAAGTCATTGGGAACAACTTTGAAGCTCAGCACTGCTTACCATCCTCAGACTGATGGTAAAACAGAGAGAACCAATGCTTGTGTTGAACAATATTTGAGATGCATGACTAGCTCTCACCCGAAGCAGTGGGTACATTGGTTGGCTCTAGCTGAGTGGTGGTTTAACACCAACTACCACACAAGCTTGAAGATGTACCCTTTCCAAGCTTTATATGGATATGCACCTCCACATTTGGCCTTTCCAATACCTACTTTTACTTCAGTGTCTACTGTTGATGATTATTTACAATAAAGAGACGTTATGCTTCAGCTGCTAAAATAAGAACTTGCTAGAGCCCAAAACAGGATGAAGTTTTTTGCAGACAAGAAGAGGTCTGATAGAAGTTTTCAAGTTGGTGATCTGGTTTTCTTGAAGCTCCAACCCTATAGACAAACTTCAGTACCACTAAGAAGGAACTTCAAACTTTCTGCAAGGTATTTTGGTCCTTTTGAAGTTCTCCAAAGAATTGGGGAAGTTGCTTATAAACTCAAGCTACCTGTAGGGTCTAGAATACATTCAGTGTTCCATGTCTCTCAATTGAAGAAGAAGATAGGATCACATGCAGTAGTGTTACCTCAGCTTCCTTTAGTAGATCACACATGACTTTTTGTGGTGGAGCCTGTTGCTGTTTTGAACTCTTGGACTACTGTCATAGGTACTATTTACATTCCACAGGTTTTGGTACAATGGTCTGCTGCAGCTCCAGAGGAGGCTACATGGGAGGATACTGCCCACATTCAAGCTCAATTTCCAGACCTTATCCTTGAGGACAAGGATCCTTTTATGGGGGAGGCATTGTCATGAACCCACATGGTTCATCAGGCAGTCCACAGCCATCTCTAGTTACATTCCTGGCAAGGGTAGCTTAGTAAGTTCAGTTGAGAAATATCTAGGTTTAATTCCTCGAGTTCTGTATTTCATTTATTGATGTGTTTGTAGCCGTTTGTTCTTGTCCTTAGGATTGGGCTATTAAACACCAATCATTGTAACCCTGAAGAACTCAGCTAATGAAAAATTGTTTGCTTTCAATCGAAAGTTAGGCTCTGAATTCTCAGAGAGAAAGCAGCTTGCTGCTATATCATCATCTCCATCTTGTAGTTGTACTTGGTACTCTACACTATCCTACTATAAACTTGGCACACCATTAATCCAGTTGAGGAGAACTTAAAAGATAACGACACACTGAAGAATAGTAGAATAAATTATCATTTTCTTATGTCTCACACCATACATACAAAATAAGATGTAGTGTAAGTAATTAAAAAAAATGTTTAATCGGCAAAAATAAAATAAAATAGACAATGTGACATAATTAGCTATTATAAGAATCATTTATTCACAGTAAAGTAACTATACTTGAATAGACACATCGGAGATGTTTTTCTAATTAGTTCGGTTAGTTGGTCATGCTCACGATTATGCAAATTATTTGTTTTATCATATCATATAGTAATAAAATGATATTGAATTTAGCTAAACACATATGAAAAATGTTGAATAAATATTGGTATTATCCAAAATACACGAAAATAAAGGATGAGCCAAGGCCTTGGCCTCGGTGATGCCTAGAATTTTACTAAAAATTATAGGAAAAGAATATCCAAAACGTGCGAGAAACAAACAATTAATCAACAAAAGTAAGATCGACAGCAGAAAACCCTCTCTCTCCTCTCTCTCAAAAACTACGGCAGCAGAAAACCCTTTTCACGGTAATCTTCATCTGCTCAGATCTACTCCGTTTAGGAGTGGATCTGAGCAGCTCTTAGTGTTCTAGTTCTATTTATGCTTTCTAGGGTTAGTTTACTTTCTGTTTTCAACTACTTGCCGGCGGCAAGGTTTCTGCGCCTCTATGGCGTTTCTATCTGTGCTCTTAGAGCATCTCTTTCTGCCTTTAATGGCTTTTCTATGTTGGGTTTGTTAGGGTTTAGGTACAACAATGGTGAACTACGGCGACCGGAAACTTCATCGATCCGTTCAAAAGTTAGAGCAAATCACTCCGTTTTAGGAGCATCTCTTCCTCTAGAAGAAAATTATCAACAAAAATGGTGGATTTGTGATCCAAAAACCATTTCTTCTCCGAGTAAATCGGTTCTCTTTTCATTATTGTTATTAGTCGTCTTCCGGTACTCCGGCTCTTTTCTTGCCGGATTATTAGGGTTTGTACTGTTACAATATGAATCTCTTGTTTCATCTTGGTTCTTTGATGTACTCAATCTCTGTGTAACACAACTTTGATATATCAAAAAAAAAAAAAAACAAACAAACAAACAAACAATTAATCACAGCGTGATTTTCTCTATTTACTATAAACGGGTATACTGATAAAGTTCAAACTAAAGTCATAGATGCACTCGCCAAGTATACTAATCATTCTACAAAAATGAAGAAAAAAGTCCGACTCTAACACGTCCGTCAGCAACAATTGGCGCAACCCTTTCCGCTGTAAATGTAGTTACATTACAAGGAGGAGAAAAACAAAAGTAAAAAGATTAATGGGATTAGTATCCATCCCGGCCCGACTCCTCGCAAACAGACTCACTACACTACAGTATATCTTATGAAGTTCGTAGGGATAGCAGTAGATACGTTTGGTTGTTCCTTATTAATTCGAAGAGTCGCATTCTTTTCGTATCCTAAAACAAACAGCTCAAAATTCGAGGTTGTCCAACACGTGGTAAACAATAACAAACCCTAATTATTAATCCTTCAAATATCCTTTTCGAACGATAACAGCTAAGAGGAGAGAGAAACCCATCAAAACGATGGCGACATCTCGAGTTAAAAACGAGGAGTAACATATCCGTATTCTCTACCAAGACATGACACGTGTCGATATTAAACGTCACCACAGTCATGAACCGACACGTGTATTCACGACAACCGAATCTTACAACATCTTCTTTCCCCCTCTCTCTCCTCTCTTGAGTTATCGATGGAGACGCTTGTTTGGCGACGCCGCTAAATCTGGACAACATTAACTACGTGTCGATCCTCAATAACACCTGATTGACACGTGTTGTTCTCCATTCCTTATGGGTATTTTCGTCTTTTTATTTTGTTAAAAGAATTTTTTTTCTAAGTTCTCGGTTTTTTCTTTTCTACTGTATTTCTTTCTTCTTCTTCGTCGTCTCGGGTTCCCTTTTTTTTTTTTTTTTCCTTCCTTCCTCAATCAATGGCTTCTTCTTCTCTTTTCTTCCAGACTCGCTCCTCAGGTATTATGTCAATGGAGATTTATTTATAATACTAAACGCATGGGTTACGTGTGATCGTTTTGATTATATATTCATTCTTTTTTTCTTTGTGTTGTGATAGTAATGGGTGAAAGAAATAATGAGAATTCAGCAGATATTGATAATGAATATCCAAAAGATTTGTTACAGAGATTTATGGCGGGAAACCATTTCCCAACGGAATTTGCAGCGAAAACTGAGGAAACAGAAGAAGATGATGAAGAGATTGAATTAAACTTATCATTAGGAGGTTGTTTTGGTGTTAACCCAAGTGAGAAAAAGAGGTTGATGAGGTCATCGTCAATATCAGTATCAGGATTAAGTAATTTGTTTAAAGACGAAGAAGAAGGGAATAATTCTTCATCAGCAGCATCTTTGATAAGAACATGTTCATTGCCTGTAGTAGTAGCAACAGAAGAAGAAAGAAGGAAAAGGAAAGAGTTACAATCTTTGAGAAGATTAGAAGCGAAAAGAAAGAGATCAGAGAAGCAAAAGAATTGTACTAGGGTTAACAATAATAAAGATTCTCAACAAGAGAAGATGCAACAGCAGCAACAAGACAATAATAAGCTAAAGAATGGATTGTTTTCTTCTTCATCAATGGCTATATCTTTTAGGGGACCAAATTGGGGTTCTAATCCTGCTCTGGGTAGGAATATCGATATCAATGGTGTTCCTCCATTACCACCATCACCGGTTTCAGTTTCTATGAATTCTCAAGCTAGTAGTTCATCGGGGGGGTTCTGATGAAATCCATGGTCGACCTGTCCCAGGTATATTATCATATAAACTACTACTTTGTTATTAGTTAATAATTAACTTAATGCAGAGATTAGAGTTTGTTGTGTGTTTGCTGAAGTTGCTTCAACTAATAATATTGCACAATGTTTTAGTTTTGTTATTTGGTTTCATTAAAGATTATTTGGTTGTTGCTTGTTAAGTATAGTAATCTCTTGGGATACATGATGAGAGTTTTGTTTTTGTATGTGGTTGAAAATGTTTGTATAGTAGATCTCTAAACTAAAACTAAAACTAATTAACTTAGATTCACTCACTGTTGAAATCATATATATAGTATGTACGAGTCTCATGAGTAACTCTAGCTGCCATTTGAAATGTAAGGGAATTTAGACTATTTACTTGAAGAGGCTTAGATGGAATTTGAGTGAAAGCAATTGGTAATTTTGACGATTTGATGGGGGAGGGTGGTATATTTTTGTACTAAAGTAAATATGTCTTTTTTCTTTTTGGAACAAAATATATGAACCCAAGTAGATTTTGAAGTCATGTTACAGTTACATATAATAAAGTTTACCTGAATTGGTGTTGAAAGATGAATGGTTAGTTGCTTTGTAAATGGGTGTTACATCTGGTTAGTTGCTTTATTAATCGGTGTTACATCTTTGCAAGAGACAGTGGTACATGTGCACAAACCAGGTTCCGATGGGAAGCTTTATGTGGCCACAATTAGTAGGAGAGTTTCTTTTTTTTTTTCTTTTTTTTTTTTTTCTCACTATTTATGAAAATCCTACATCACAGGACTGAACAGTAGCTCTGAAACAAGAAGCCCAATGAGTTCTCAATCTTTCAAAGAACACTTAGAGCAAAAACCCGTTATGCCTCCTGCACCAACCACGCCCTCGGAAAAACAGAGCAGTGGAACTGATGTCAAGATGGAGAATCCATCTTATAGCCCTTCCAAGACAACAACTGAAACCGGTTCAAGGGAAATGGGAATGAAAATGATGGAGGAAATGCCTTGTGTGTCTACGACAGGAAATGGACCTAATGGGAAACGGATAGAAGGATTCCTGTACAAGTACCGGAAGGGCGAGGAAGTTAGAATAGTTTGTGTATGTCATGGTAGCTTTCTCACTCCAGCGGAGTTCGTAAAGCATGCTGGAGGCATCGACGTGACACATCCGCTGAGGCATATTACAGTCAGTCAAACCCCTTCCTTTTAAGATTGTGTTTCATATTTTCTCTTCAAGAATTGAAGAGTGAAGAACGAAGCAAGTTTACTTTAGTTAAGATTGGTTGAAGAGTAGCATTTTTAGAGGCTAGTTTTGATTTCTTTTCTTCTTTTTTTGGTTATATTAGGAGGCTTTGAGTGTGTACAGTGAAATACGAATTACTAGGAAACAATTAGTAGCGAGGATGATTATAGTTGAAATATTATTGAGAAACAAGTATTAATTAACTTCACCAATCAACCTCTTTAACAATTTTAGTTTCTTCTCTTTTTCTTTATTTTGTGGATGCAAATTGAAAATTTCAAAAAGCATTTGGATACTTTTAAGAGAATGTATATAACTTATTTGTTGAATAAATTAGGTCAAAACAAAAATCTATATTGGTGTGCTTATCTTGGAAAATACTTCATTATCATCTCCAATATCTTTTAAAAAGTGAGATTTTAGTTTCTTAAGTAATTTGGAAGTTAGGTTATGAAATCCTAAACTATTACAAGTTGAGGAGACACAAAATTGGTGTGGTGGGGAAAGTAAGCATTGCATATTCTCTCAATGTTTTTTCTTTTTGTATTAGTTGTTTTTTTTTTAATTATCATATTCCTTTCATTTAGGATTAAGAAGTTGGTTAAAGTTTGTTCTAAGGTAACTAGGTAAGGAAAGATTGAAGTTTTAAATAATATATTTTCTAAGAACTGTTTCAAGCTAAACTGCACATACAAATTTCAGCTCATATTCCTTTCAGTACACACAGATTACATTCATGTACACCCTTTTCTTTCCTATTGAGTGGTCCTTTTGTCTTGTATATTTTTGTTGTGTTTTTTGAGTTTTAGACCCTTAGCACTAAACCTCCAACCAGGTTCATCTACAACTAAGTCATGCCAAACATGTGAGATGCAAACTGTATCCGAACTCAATCCATGTGGCAGTGTGATACTTTTCATGAGTATGAAATTGTGGCACTTCGTTTCGAGTTTGTGCTCCACACCTCGTACAATGATGATGATTTTCTTCTGTGAAGACTGAGATGCAGGCGTATGTTAATATCGGGAGAGTTGCGAGGAGTATGTGTGTAACCTCCTGGGTGGACAAATACTCTCAAGAACAAAATGAGCAACAAGAGAAGCATGAAAACCATTTCCTATCATTAGCGCCTGTGGCATTTGGTGTGGTTGGTGTGTTGGGTTGCGGCTGTTGCGACACTTGTTCCTGCTCCTCCTGCTGCTCATTCGACTTTTCTTTAACCTGATGCAATGGATGTTCCGTCTCTACCTTCGTGGATGGAGCCCTGCCTCCTTCTGCAGACGTCAATCTGCATATAAAAACAAGAAATGTCAGTAGGCTATTCGGGTTTATGAAGGTATACATGGTGTTAGAACAAATGTTTTGTAACTTTAGATATTACCTATTTTAAGTATATACGTGTGTAAATGATCAAAACTTACATTGGAAATGCAAAGGAAACTACGCTAGCTCCACTCTCGTCAGAACGATAAGAAATGCTGGAGGAATGACGAGCTGAATCTACAGGAGGTGTTTTCTCTGTATTTTGATCGTCCACTGACACCCTTGACACTTCGTTCATGGTATTCGATGCTGCTGCTGCATCTTCTGCATTTAAGCTTTCCTCAACCTTATTCCCAGGAGTAGAAACTGGAGATGGGCTATTAGGATTGCTAGGGGGGTCCTTCTTGAGATCGAGGAAGTTGTTGTAATCCCCTGGCATGCCTAATTCTCCAGACCTTCCCATTAGAAAAATTTGGTCCGCGGAGAAACTATTATTTCCCATATGGATGCTGAACAATGATTCGTTGGATTGCACACTCCATTCGACTGGTGTTGCCGATGGACTCCTTGCGAATACAGTAGATGGAATCCTATATGGAGCTGGTGAAACTTCTTCTCGTTCCATCACTTGTATTGGAGGTGACTGGTTTGGTGACGCCTCACTAATCATTACAGTAGGATCTGAAGTGCTGGAAGGAACATCAATAAGAAGTTCTGGATGGTCTAAAGAATCGACATTATGCTGCTGCAAAGAATCTTCATCAGCCGGAAAGAGTGAAATGGGATGTTTTTTGCTTCCTTTAACTGGAGAGTCCAAAGGAGACGAAGATGATGAAGAAGAGGAAGAAGCAGAGGACAAAGTAGATGTTGCGGAAGGAGATTCTACGGGAGTTGCTATCGGGGTATGCTTTTTACTGTCAATTTGTTGTTGATCAGATTCCGTAACTGAAGTTAGAATATCTGAATTCATGGTTCAAAGCCTATTATATCCGCATATAGATTCTTCAGAAAATGCTGCAAAAAAGAAAATGCAATAGTAAGAAGCTTCACAAGGTAAGAAAATGCAAAATCACGTTCTAACTCAGAAATTCAGAATACTTGATAGTTGCATCAAAGGACAGTACCACGAAACTTAAAATAAGCATACATTCTTCAGTGACAACTGACATGTTAATGAAAGAAGATTCATGCTTGAAATGGAAACCGTAAATGCTTCTCTATGTGACAAATTGCAGTATATATTTTCTATACAAGGCTAATGTGATAGAAGATCGGCTAGAAGCTCAATAGATTAACCTCAGGATCCTCACGAATAATGTATGTCATCCAACATTTCAATGTTCCGGTAACTGGTTCACACAAAATGCCATATAGATTGCTTTTAAGTTCTACTTACAAGTTCTTTCAACAAACACAAGCCACAAGATATATCTTATTATGTTTATTATGGGTTGATATCATGTCAATACCTAAACCCTTGCAACTAGAAAGTTACAGGATAGAATCAACAACTTGTAGAAAATCTTAAATTCATTACGAGACGTAACATCTCCGGCAATACGTAACGTTTAAGTCTGACCCCAACTCAACTACATTTAATCAGGCATAGGGCATAGATATTACAAATACGTTTCTCCGAACCGCTCTATTCATGGAGTTATTATAACCCTATGGCTTATTGAATGTCAATTTCACCTAATAGTCATCCACCTCTCATAAATTCATGAAAGACAAAAACAGAAACTAACACACAAAAATGTATAAAATTTTCAGAAAGTGAAAAATATCTACCAGGTTAATGGAGTTGCAATGCTTGAATGTCAATTCAACCAGCTATAAAGGCAGCATCAGAAATGAATCCCCTTTCTCCTTCAAAAATGAATAGAAGCCACCATTTTTAATCAAAACAAAAAATGATACCAAGATGTCTTCCAAATATAAATATTACAGCAGAAAAATGGAGGTTATTGGATAAACATTGAATATTACCTGAATTAGATTTTTTACAGTTCTTCACAGAAGGGATTAGATGATGGAATTTCGAGGTGGGATCAAAAACTCGATTTTGGTCCTCCTATTTTGTGTATCAGTGTCTATCCAGGAATATAAAATTAGGGTTTTTTGTGAGTTGGATTCAGAATGGACAAGAGACATTCTAGGCATTTTTGTCTCTACCAAAGTAACTAACTTTTGTTTCTGTTCGCGCCATTCCTCAACTACCTTCAAAGGTAGTAAGTGCCCTTTAACTGACTGGGCTTCAGAAAAGTCCATGTCAAATTGCCAATCCAATAAGCAATAGGCAATAACATCAGAAGACAAAAACTTATTCATGCATGCAAATTGCAAAGCAAATGTCAGTTCTGACTTGTTACCTTTACATGAAGGGCGTGCAAATGTCAGTTTAAACACGTAGAGTAATAGAGTTGAGTACACTTTCTTTGTTCAATATCAGCTATCAGTGTCTAAGTGCCCGTGAAGTGGCTGAATCAAATGAGGTGATAAATGCAACATTTCCGATTTTCTTTTTGTAAAGGAGAACATCCCGAAATCACATGGAAATCGATTAAGTAACAAGGTGCAAGAAGGTCGTAAATATTGCAGAAATTCATTGCTAATCTTCAAAAAAAAAAAAAAAAAAAAAAAAAAGGCGCAGAAAAGTTCTCCTACAAAATTACTCACAGCACCATAAACCAGCAAAACTAAAGTTGCCTCCAAATGTGGTAGAAATTAGGAAATGCCAATTTTCGTTTTGCTGAATGATACTTACCTCTTTAATATCTCTCTCTAACGTTGGATAGGACTAGGACCACTTCTGTAAAATTGTTGAGCATTGAGGGGTAAACAAATAAAGATTTTATGAGAGGCACAGTTTTATCTTGCTATCTCCTTACAATTTTGCTTCTGCTATTTTTTCATTCCTATCTATTCTGCAAGACTGAAATGGAGGGAGTTTTGAAGAAGCAGTTATTCAGTAACGGAGTACAACTTCACTCCGCTAACTGTAAGTACCTCGATTTTGTTAAACCTTTAACAGAAAAGAGTTAGGATTAAAGAAGTTATCGAATTATGTACACGGATTATTGATAAAGAAAAGAATTTTATTTTGCTTTGCTCTGCTCTGCTCTGCTCTGCAGTCAATGAATCATCAAGACATTTCACTCGACCCTGGTTTTCTCGAAGAAGCCTAGTTAGCAGGCCTGGAAACAATATGTATTCAGAATTTCATGATGGGTTGCTAAAGAAAACGTTAAGGTGGAGCAAACATCAGGTAAAACTTATGTTTTCAACTACAAATTATGTTCTTGTAAAGGGAGAACATGTATTCTTAGTTGCCTCAGTTATTTTGTCATGTTTAGGTCTGCGCAGGTAGGCGGAGAAGGGCATATTTACAAACTGAAACTTACGTTTTAATAGAACCTGGTAAGGATGAGGAGTTTGTCTCTGAAGACGAGTTGAAAATTAGGTTAAAAGGTTGGCTGGAAAACTGGACTGGGAACTCTTTACCTCGAGACCTTGCAAAGTTTAAAACTCTAGATGATGCTGTTTCCCACCTAGTAAAGTCCGTATGTGAACTTGAGCTTGATGGTGAAGTTGGTTCAATTCAATGGTACCAAGTTCGATTAGAATGATGCTGCTTTCAAGTGAATTACTCTGAAGCGTGAAGATCGCAAGGAATTGAAAGCGTACTAAGATAGTGCCAATATGAACTCAGTTTGCTTTTGTTCTTGTCTTTTTAGCTAGACAGAATTGAGTATAGTTATAGGTTTAGCAGAACAAATCGTAAAAAAATGTAACTAAATTTGTAAGGAAAATATGAAACAGTTGAATTCAAGAACACCTCTCATTTACTTTCAAAGGGTACACATATATGTCGAGCTTGTTGCCGAAAGCCCGTTAAAATCTTGCTTCATAAGACTAAAAACATAAATCCGAATACAACACAAACTAGGTCCAGAAATCATATACATACATACTTACATAGTATATCCAAACTCATAGAAACAAATATTCACCGAATCCCTCTTCTCTGAATGCATCTACACTCAGACTTGAGACACACCAACATCCTGAAAACACTTATCAAGTATCTGGCCATAAAATCTAAGTCAGGCAATATCCCAAACACCTTAAATGACTGTTTTCTAGGGAGTTTCAGGAAATTACCTTAGGTGGATTGGCAGAAGGTGGTATTAAAGAACCAGGTCTTTTGCTTCTAGCTAGAAGTCCTTTAGAAACAGGGGACATCAATTTATCAGTTGGACTCATATACCTGCAATATAAAAACAAAAATGAATCAAAATCAAAAACCAAAACCAAAAGAAAATCAGAGAATTTTAATTAACAAAATTTAAACGGGGAAAGATCTAGTGTACCTTTCAGGACACTTGAAAGTCTTTAATGCTTTGGGAAGTCTAAGGGGATTGATCTTCTGATCAACATTTAGAGTTTGAGGTGGTGTTTCACTGGCAATTTCTTTAGGGGTCTGGGGAGATGTATCCATGAATTAGATGTGAAGAATGAGTTTGATAGATTGAAACTGCTTGAATTGAATAAACTGCTTTGAGGAGGAGAGAAAAATAGAGAGAGGTTGATGGTTTTGAGCAAAAAACCTGTTGGTTAGTGTTTATATTATGAAACGTTTTGGGATATGACCGTTTGAGTGGAAGAGTTTACAACGGTCGGAATTAGGATTCACAATTGAGTTTTTACACTTGTACTGGAGAAGAACCGTTTTTGTTGGGACCATGGTTTTTTTGGGGACCATGGTTCTATTTTTAGTAAGACATTTAGAAGTAAATCTAGGTCACCCCTTATCTAGATATTTATGATAATACCTAAATTACCCTCTGATTATTTTTGGTTAATGATTAATTAGTGTTAATATTAGTTAGTGTGATTAGTGAAATGATTTTGAATAGAGATTTGAGATAAAAAAAATCTGATTTTTTAAAAAAGAAGTAAAATTATTGAGAGAAAAAAGTTAGAGAAGATGAAGAACAAAAACATGGAAAATAAAAAAAAAATTGAGTTCACTAATCTAGACTATTCAAGTGATGATTCAATTGATGATAGCTCATCTGAATCTTCATCTCCTTCCTCTCCTAGAGTATATGTCAATCTTCACAATGATCCGGATATGGATTATTTCTTAGATGGTGAATGTATTCTTCCCCAAAGCCAATCTCAAGATGAAAACGATGGATTTTACCAACCACAACCGGAGGAATACTATTTGGGTACCAGGTATGCTCTAAACTTAGATAATGTTGGTTGAATTGGTCCAAATTTTCAAAAAAATGTGAATTTGTTAAGTAGATTTGGGCTTGTTCGGTTACCTTGTGTGAATAACATGTAACCGAACTCATCTGAAAGTGTAGTTCGGTTACTTTTTCTAAACACGCAGGTTACCGAACTCTCCAATAATGGAGTTTTTTTGAAGTTCGGTTAACGGACATGTTACCGAACTTTTTAAATAGGATTACAGTGTTATGTTCGGTTTGGCCGAAATGTAACCGAACTTTAGGGTCTATGAGTTCGGTTAGTTCGCAACCAATAGCTAACCGAACTTACGTAAAATAATATTTCACATCAGTGTATAAAGTTCGGTTGGTTCGCAAACTTCATACCAACCAACTATCTAACCGAACTTACGTACAATAAAATGTGACTTAGTATACGTAAAGTTCGGTTAGTTGTCAACTTGCTTGACAAACCGAACTCTGAGTTCGGTTAGTTTGCAACCAATAGCTAACCGAACTTATGTAAAATAATATTTCGCATTAGTGGATAAAGTTCGGTTGGTTCGCAAACTTCATACCAACCCACTATCTAACCGAACGTACGTACAATAAAATTTTGATTTAGTATACGTAACGTTCGGTTAGTTGTCAACTTGCTTGACAAACCGAACTTTGAGTTCGGTTATCCCGATAAAATTTTAATGTAACCGAACTTGTTTCTGATTGCAATTGATGTTGTTCCATTTCTTGTAGATTGAATGCCAACCTATACCAATGGATAATCAACCTTCTTCGGTTGGCATGTTGTTTGAAGATACATATAATCACTATGTCAATGATTTGGTTTTTGATAAACCTATTGATCCGAAGAATTGGGCTAGAGACCATGCCAAGAAAGCCATGTGCGTATTAGTTTTGAATGGAAAAGAAAGCCAAACTCGTTTTGAAATGGTTTGTGAGAGAAGTGGAGATCCCGATGTTAGTCACAAGAGGAAGGGTTATGTGTATAAAGGAAAGACGAGGAAGAACACAGCGTGCTCAAAGAAAATTAAATGTCCGTTCAAGCTAGTATTTAGTAAGTGCAAAAAAAAGAATGGATGGGTTCTATCTATGGATAAGGTGGCAGGTCATCATAACCACCCTCGTCCGGGTGATCTTGAAGGACATGCAATGGCCGCAAGGCTCACTCCTCAAGAAATGGAGAAAATAGCTAAATTTAGGAGAATGGGAATTTCACCACTTAACATGCTTCGCTTACTAAAGGATGATAACAAGGATAATGTATCATCTTTGACGACCATTTACAATGCAATTGAGATAATTAAAAGGAATGAATAGAAGGATAGACAAGTGATGCAACATTTTTTTTTTTGCGCTAAAGAGAAAGGCTACGCGGTTCAAAAGAAGGTAGGCCCGGAAGATGAAATAACGCATCTTTTCATTGCGCATCCGAAGAGTGTTCAATTGGCTCAATCCTTCCATCAAGTTCTTATAATGGATTGCACTTACAAGACTAACAAATACGAGATGCCATTGTTGAATATTGTTGGTCGTACCTTGACGAAGTCACCGTTTACCGTTGCTTTTTGTTTTCTAGAAGATGAGCAAGAACCAAGTTACACTTGGGCACTACAACAAGTGAAGGACATATACCGAGATGATGATATCCCCGCGGTTATAGTGACGGACAACGATGTAGCATTAATGAACGCAATAGAGAGAGTCTTCCCATTAGCACATAATATGCTTTGTACGTTCCATATATGGTGTAATGTGATGAATAGGTGCAAGCCTCAAATTTGTCCACCAAAGAGGAAAGCATTTGAAGAGATTAGTAAGCTACCGGAAGATGAACAAGCGGATGCAAAAGAGGAATTCAATATACAATACACTATAAATCACGCTAAATGGGTTGCTTTCTCTGGTGAATGGGAGTCATTGACTTGGTCTCTCACCGAAGAAGAGTATAATCTAAATCTTGCGGCATTTATCGAACATTGGTCTAGCCCCGAATATCCCGAGGATATTGTAACGTATGTGGTTAAGCAATGGTTGGAACCGCACAAAGAGCGCTTCATTTATGCATTTACCAACCACCATAAACACTTTGGGAATCAAGCGAAAAGTTTGGTAGAATCGGCTCACCACCGGTTGAAGAAAAATCTTTTTGGATGTGTCGATAATTTTGTGATTGTGTTTAACGCAATGGAGAATTACTTCAACCGCGAGATCGATAGAATTAAAGAGAAGTTTCAAAAAAGCCGCATCATGAAGTACAAAAAGATTGTAGACAAAGGTGGTAACATCAAGAATATGGCGGACCTTCGGTTGTTCAAGGGACTCCATTATAATGTTTCACGTTCTTGCATTAAGAGGTTAATGGTAGAGGTGAATTTGATTGACATATGGGGAACCAAGCCGGACGAGGTGTGTGTTTGCAACATGATGAAGTCTATGGGACTCCCTTGTCGCCATATGATAGTTAAGTATGAACATGGCATAATCTCTCTAAGCGATATAGATCCATATTGGCAACAATTAAGTTTTGTCCCTCCTCCAAAGGGCGATGTCGGAGAAGAGTTTGGTGACAATGAGATGGGAATAATCGTTATCGAGATGTATCGGAACATGAACAAACTCGAAAAGCAAATCTTTTGGGATGACATGCGGCCAATCGTTTATCCACACACTTCGGAGAATGTGCACGAACCTAAAAAAGGCAAGGGCAAAGGTAGGCCAATCACCAAAGAAACAAAAAAACAAGTAAGAGAATATGCAAAGGTGTTGGCTAAGAGGAAAAGTGAAATGACCCCTTTTACTAGAGACCCTTGTGGGCATGAGCATACCGCGGCGAAGTATCAAGAAGATTCTAAGAAAAGGTCTAGGAATATTGTGGAAAAGGGCGAAACAAGTGAACGGGATATGAAGAAAAAAGGACCGATGTTACGCTCGCAGCCAACCCCACCAACTCCATCGGAACCTAGCCAACCAATTCAACGAGACGTGAAGCTTAAGGCTCCAATATGCCGCATCCAAGAAAGAAGTCGACCAATTGATGATACATCAACTTTTGTTGATAGAAGGTACTTGGAAGAGCTACCTCCATACATTAGAAAGTACGTCATATCCACCGATGACGTCCTCTCGGATGGTAATTGCGGATTCCACGTTGTCGTGCAACAACTAGGGCCTTTCTTGAAGGTGCGAAGCTGTATAATGATAATCAAATCACTTATGTCCGACAAAGGTTGTTGATGAAGCTAAAGGACAACCCGGAATTTTACAAGCCAATGTTGTCCGATGGGGATGCTAGTCTCAATGTGCAGTTTGTTAGGTATCAAAGGCGTCTCCACGGGAGGGACCCAATCACAAGGGATCATTGGATGGGCATGCTAATATGTGGGCACTTAATCGCCGAAGCATTCAATTGTGTGGTTCACTATTTCTCAAAAGGTGCTAGTTTCACATACACTCCGAAAACAAAAATATGTGTCGAGCAACTTAAACGTAGGAGAGTGGTGATTGCGCTTGTTAACAACAACCATTTTATAGGCCTTCGGTTAGAAGACGATTGTCCACTGCCTCCGATATTCAGAAACTCTTATTGGCATGGATTTAACCCCGAGACAATGTTGGGATGGTGCATTATGTACGAGCATAACATGGAGATGTGGAAAATTTTGAAGGATTCGGAAAAATCATACACGAAGGTCCAGTTTCCCTTGCGGATGATTAAATGTACCATTAATTAAACTAACTATGCTTTGAACATCAACATAAGAATCAAAGATTGTGTTTTTTGGAATTAGGTCTTACTTTTGGGTTATGCTTTGAAGATTTTCATAAGAATAAGAGACTGTTATTTTTGGAACTTTTTTTTTTCATATTGGAATTTAATTACATGACATCGCCGAACAGTGAGACATCAAGACTTAAGTTCGGTTAGGAAATGAAATTAGAGGACATTGCCGAACTAAAACTAAAGCTACATAACATTTAATATCCGAAACACGTTATGAAAAAGTCTTTAAGGAGGCGCAAATGATATTCATATTTGAAATCCTTTCTCTTCCATTTTCGCCATTCGTTTTTTGATGTTAAAATGATTTCGGAGAATCCTTCACCCCTAAGTCGATACCGCCTTACAAAGCTATCTCTAATCTTTCCGAATCGAATGAACAAAGCTATATGATCACGGTTATGAGGGTTTGTTGTGTCGGAGCAGAATTTCTCATGAATTTTCCCCCAATAACTTTGACTCATAATACATTCATTCTTCATTCTTCACCCCTCTTTGGATAGTATAGTATGTAGTTTCTGCAAAGAGACAGATCTTCATCTAGAGTAAATTTAGGAGTAGTGGCTTCCATTTTTAGAATATTTTGAGACAAAATGTTAACTATGAGACACATATTTATACCACTGAGGTGTATAACGGCTATAAAAATAGCCGTTACTTGAAATTAGTGTCATTCAAATTTCAAAATACATAGTTCAGTTACATAAGAAATGCATCAACAAAACCGAACTCACAGGTTCGGTTGGTTCTGTAAATCTAAGGTAACCGAACAGTGCAAACTACAAAATTTCAAAAGTTACAGTGTAATGTTCGGTTACCTGATAAATCATAGCAGGTAACCGAACTTAGGAAAATTATGTCTGGTTTATGATCTCCACATTGTAACGTTCGTTTACCTGCAAAATAATACCAGGTAACCGAACATTACACTGTAACTTTTGAAATTCTCTTGTTATGAGATTGGTTAGATTGCAAAATATGCGAACAAACCGAACTTATCGACCACCAAGTTCGGTTACCTGATGAATAATACCAGGTAACCGAACATTACACTGTAACTTTTGAAATTCTCTTGTTATGAGATCAGTTAGATTGCAAAATATGCGAACAAACCGAACTTATCGACCACCAAGTTCGGTTACCTGATGAATAATACCAGGTAACCGAACATTACACTGTAACTTTTGAAATTTTCTTGTTGTGAGTTCGGTTAGATTGCAAAATCTGCGAAACAACCGAACTAAAGCATTCGGTTGGCTATTTAAATTGCGGTTAACCGAACTAAAACTACACTAAGGCTGGATTATGAACCCATAAGTTCGGTTGCCAGCTTTTTTTGCAGGTAACCGAACATTGGAGTTCGGTTTCCTGCTAAAAAATTGCAGGTTACCGAACATTGGAATTCGGTTTCCTGCTAAATAATTGCAGGTAACCGAATACAACTCTGTAAATTAAGATAATCAGAGTTCGGTTGTTTATGAGATTTAGTCTACTAAACGTTTCTTAAAAATTTAGTAATGATGAAACACTTAACCGTCAAATAGCCAAACTAATCCCTTAGAACACAAATTAAAAACCAAATTATGAAATTCATTTACTAATCCACGTAACTAAATGTTGGAAGCACACGAACATAAGAAAACAAATAGCCAAATCCGCAATAAAAAAATATTCCAAATATCCAAACAAACTACCGAATCCGCAATAAAAAAGTCTTCCAAACACAAGAAAACAAGGTACTAATTGTTGCAATCACTCATTTACCACGACTACTACGAGAAAATTTTCTACTCTTGCGTTTAGGAGCTTTAGGCCGTCCTTCTTCACTAGGAGTGTCATCTCCACTGCTTTGTTGTTCAACCATCCGACTTGAACCTTCCCCTTCTCGGCGACTCCTCTTCGACGGCATGGTCTGGCTTGGATCAACCTGGCTTGTATCGACAATGTTGGGATTAAAAACATTAGTTATTTGGTTGTAGAGGTATGTTTGTTCTCGAGTATCCATCGGCTCTCCACTCCGGATTTTTGCCATCATTTTCTTCAACAATTTAGCACTTGCCTTCACCTTTTCTCATCAAAAACATAAGTAACTATTATTTTTCAATACTTCATAACATTTTGAAAAACAAAAATAAGAGTAAATATCTTACCGCCGAATTCCACAAGATCAAGGCCTCATCACCACACATAGGGGTATGCTTCATAGTTTTCTTATCCTCTTTCTCCATTGATGTCGCTTTTGCTTTATCAGCACGGGCTTGTTGGACACTGTTTATTACACGAGGATGAGAAAAATGTTCATACCATTCCATATATCCCTCGTCAGTGGCATTTGGCTCATCAAATGAATCTTGCAAATCTTCAACTGGAACAAGATAATCCCCAAAGTTCTTCCAGTGGTCCACTGATGGAGCAGGATCGTATTTGGGGGTGAAATTCTTCTCGGTGTTCTTAGTTCCCCGCTTCTTCACCTTGAAGTTGAAGTTTTCCACTTGTGGGACACTTTGGACACAAGAAACTTGTCTTAATACTCTTCGAGGATTATACATTGTACAACCTCCAGGATGAAACAACAGTCCATTATACGCCGCAACATGTGAGAAATCAATAACCTCAACATCCTCCTCGTCTTCATATGATGCAATGGTGTAAGGATGGAAAACCACATCTTCCACTGTTAACTTATCCAATGTCTCCCTCAACTCCAACACCTTTTTTTTCTTATTCTTTTCCCGTGAGTTCAAAAATTCATATTTGCCAGCTGTAGGCTTGCCATAAGGCCAAGGATTGTGAGCATGAGACAATTGCAGTTTAGGGAAGTGGTCGTACACCCAAACCTATAAGAAGAGGCAACAAATAATACATTCGCAATATGATTAGTAACAATACACATTCATTCACTTATATATTGAAACACACAAACGATAATTTAACGGGGTACCTGAACAAGGGTGTATAAGCCTCCAAAATATAGACTCTTAAGCCTCGAGGCTTTTCTTAGTTCCTCTTGAACGAATGAAAGAACCGCAATGCCCCAAGAGTAGTTGTTCACCTAATTCGGGGGGTCCAATAGCTGGAGGTAATGAGCATTTACCACGTGACCTGAACTGTCAGGGAAGAAAATGGTTCCTAGTTAATATAACAAATAAGCAGTCACATGGTGCTTAATCTTCTCCTCTGTCATCACCAACTTTCCTTGAGCAACCAAATTTTTCGTCCCTGAAAACTCATCAAACAAGGTTTTGAGCTTGATCTTTTTCAACTTCTTCTTGTACGTGCGGTCTTCCTCAAACTCATTATACTCATCACCTTCCTTAGGCTCTTTGTTAGCTCGTCTAAACTCACATTGTGCCTTTTTATCGCTCCATCCTAGACACCTTTCGACTAGATTTTCAAGAAGTTCATAACTCATCGAGGGATTGTAGCCATCTCGAACACTTGTTCCCGTAATTGGTAGGGCTGTGATTCTAAAACAATCATCCGGAGTTATTGCCATCTCACCAAAAGGTAGATGAAAGGTATCCGTCTCTGGATAAGACCTCTCGGAAAATGCAGTAACAGTGACATCATCAAATTTTTGGTGCGCATGTTGTATTTCGTTCCATAGTACACAGTCAAATACCGCCAAGCGGACCTCATCACACTCATTTTATATATTCCATATCTTGTTTTTTTGACGTTTCAAAACACGAACAACATTATTATGATCCTACAAAAGCAACATCATATCTTATATACTAATATATATAAAAAGAACAATATATGTCAAAATATAATAAAATGACTGAGAAATCTTGATGGTAACCATACCTTTGTCGCAAAGATCTTGGCAGCCCATGAGTTTTTGTAGCCCATCAATACCTCCCCTCCATCTATTGGAGTACCATAAGTTGGCATCTTTGGCGTCAAACACAAATTGTGATCAGGAATGTATGAATATATAGAACAAGGCTTTTAGGCGTCTTTCTAGGTTTCTTTCGCACTATTTCTACTTGAGCCTCTTCCTCTTCATCTTCCTCTTCATCCAATTCCTCCTCCGATTCATCATCATCCTTATCTCCATCTCCCTCATCTTTGTCGCCCTCATTTCCTCCTCCTTCAGATGGTTGAACATCATCATTATCACCCTCATTTCCTCCTCCTTCAACCGGTACACCATAATTGGCACCCTCATTTCCTCCTCCTTCAGCTTGTTCACCATCATTGGCACCCTCATTTCCTCCTCCTTCAGCTGCTTCACCTTCTCCACCTTGATGATGTTCTTGATTGCCCATCTCTTCCACGATCTCTTCATTAACTTGTTGGATTACGTTGTCAACATTATCTCTATTAACACCATCTTGGATCACAACACCCGGTAATGACCCACCTCTATACTTAGCATTTTTGGTTCCACGGTGACCGGCATCATAATGTACTTTGCCTCGAGGCGTGGGAGTTCTAAGATCTTCCAGTAAAGGTTTGTTTGATTTTTTTCCTCTTCCACTAATCAAGAAAACAAAAGATATTAGCTTAACCGCTAAATGATTCACTAAATCAGATGCAACATAAGGGTTCTCAGCGTAAGGTTTGGTTAATAGCAAAAGTTCACGAAAAATAGGCCAACTCTAATTTTGTGTTCCATAGTATAGTTCGGTTACCAAAGATTTTTTTGAGAACAAACCGAACTCAACATTGGTAAATGTTAATGAAGAGTTCGGTTTGTCAAGGTTTTTTGCGAATAAACCGAACTCAACATGTTTGCAACTACTGAAGAGTTCGGTTTGTCAAGATTTTTTGTCAAGAGTTCGGTTACATTTTTTTTTCCGGTAAAGTTCGGTTACTGAATAGTTTGAGATTTTTATGCGAACAAACCGAACACAATAGCACAGTTCGGTTACATAAAAACTCAAATTAGCGGGCAAAATAGCAGAGTTCGGTTACATGTGAAAAAACAAATTGTTGTAAAATTTGTTAAGTTCGGTTAGAAAAAAAATTTAGGCTTTTTTGCGAACTAACCGAACTGGCAGTTCGGTGACCTAGTTTTGAAACCTAGAGAACCGAACTGTTCTTCGTGTTCTTCCTTTCAGGAAGTTCGGTTAACAAAATAGGGTTTTTTAGAAACTCGTCCTAACCGAACTATGCACTGTAACTTCCATTTGAACCCTATTTTGATGATTTCTATTCAATTAAACGAATCAAAATCAAATTAAAAGTAATGGGTTTGTTGCAAAATACTTGCGAATCGGTCCCATGGAAGAATCAGGCTTCTGCAAGCGTCTATTATACTGGATTATGGTTTCACTTGGTTGTTCCACTTCTTTATGAATCTTAAAATCACTCGGCTGATTTGCTAGATGTCCCAATCGAGGACCTTCTCCTTGAAGTCTTTTGGTTTGCTTTCGAAGAACCATTCTTATAGTCGATTGATTAATCGACGATGAAAATTTTATGAATCGACGATTAATCGATGAAGACGATGTTGAAATGGGGAAGAAGAGAAGAACAAGAGGGAGAACAGTTTTCTCCTCAAAACTGTTTTTTTTTTCTTCGTGCAGGTAGGTTTAGGTTTTGTTTTAGATTAAGTTAGAGGCAGTTATTAGGTTAGGGTTAATTTTAATGAGGGTAATGGGCAAATTAGTAATCTCATGATTTTTAGGACATCCCTTAACATTGTAGGGTAGGGGGCCTTATAAAACAATGGTCCCCCAAAAAAAGGCTGTTCCCCAAAAAACGGTTCCTGGAGAATCTTAGAGGTTAACATTGGGCTTGGCCTACTGGGCTGCGATGGCATCGTGATTCTTGCGAGTGGAGAGGCATTAGAGTTCAAGATAAATGGTCCGCGCTACAAATTTTCATGTAGCGCAAATTCACTAGGCGACGAAAAGGGATGTTTTCCTAATCCTTGGATATGTCCCTTAGAGCAGTTCCTATGGAATGAACAAACTCCAAGTTTGTTCATTTTGCTCCCACTATGGAATGAACAAACATGAAAAATGGATGTTCAAATCAACAAATCTGTTGCTTTGAACATTGAGTTGGATGAACGGGCGCGCATCGGATGGAAGAGCGGGCGACCATGCCAAAAACGCGCGACTATGCCAAAAACGCCAGCGACATTTCCAGTGACGCTCGCGACATTTCCAATGACGCCCGCGACTCTTGGATTATCGCCAAGTACAATCTGTGAATACTTTATTACTTTTTAATCTTATTTTATCTCACTTCATCCTATTTTATCTCACTTCATCCTATTTTATCTCACCTAAATATTATATTTTATTTTTCATCTTTATCCTACAAAACATTTTATATTAAAAAGAAATACTAGCGGGGCCCTAGAAACCCAAATCTGTTCATTTTTCCCTGCTTTACCATAGTAGAGAAACCCGTTTGGCCATCCACATGGCTCAACAAAATTTTGAGTTTGAACATTACCATAGGAACTGCTCTTATCCCGTATTTTTATCCATACTTTTTTTACCCATTTTTCCAATATAACACAAAAATTGAGAGGAACTTTATTTCTCATCTTCTCCGAATTAAACCGATCCAACTATCTATCTTTCTCTCGAGTTCTTTTCTAGTCATAACGATTTCATATTTCTTTTTTATGTTGAGAGATATTTTGAGATAATCAATTAAGTATGTCACTGATTTCTATTGAATACAATCAAACAAACAAATTCTAAGGTCCAAATTATTCAAATTGTCCTCGGAATCAATCGATTTCTTCGTCTGTTTGAAAGAAGAAGAAAAAATAAACTTTATTATCCTTTTCTTCTAATTCTTCTTGTTTCGATATGTTTTTTCATTTCTCTAATACTTTTCATCTAATGGATCATTTGTTTCTAATCTCTACATTTACTACTAGAAAATCTGAAGACAATGGTTGTTGTTGTTGGTGGTTGATTAAGGAGTGTTTGAGTTTGTGAATACTTAGGATTATTGGGTTTGTTCAAAACTCGAATCTACGGGCTAAAGGATTGCAGGAAAGGAGCCACACCCATAAAAATTTACTCCCTCCGTTCCTAAATAATAGGATGGTTTCTATAAATAGATGTTTCAAAAAAATAGGTTGGTTTCTTAATTGGGATAGTCAAATGTTATTTTAGTTTTCTGGGACCACTTTTCTCTTAACTTCTTTTGATGACAAGTGTCATGTGGACCATTCACTTTACTTCTTTTGCTGACAAGTGTCATGGGGACCATTTCACTTCACTTCTTTTATTGACAAGTATCACGAGGACCACTTTCAATGATTAGTTCTCTTAATTTCCTTAATTTTCTCTAAAAAAAAACCAGCCTATTAATTAGGAACGGATGGAGTATTTATTTCTCCTCAATTTCTTCGCAAAGAATTGCCTATTAGAATTGCTAGAAGAGCTATTGAATAAGTTTGTCATTTGGCTTGTCTAGTAAACATGTATAATTCATTTACTTGTACTTTGTTTCTTTATCATGGAATTTGGATGATTTTTTTGTGGATTTTGATAACTTCGATCATTTAAAATGTGGGTTTTGATTTATTTCATGATCTTGGGATGTGGTCATGGTTATTTTGTTTGTTCATTATCTGTTTAATCAAATGTATAAATGAAAACTAGTTTTGTTGGTTAGGATACTGTGTTGCGCGCATGCAAGTATTTGTAGTAAGGAGCTTTGTGTTTTTATTGTGGGTTATTTTGAATTACTAAAAATATCATTAGGTATCATGTGTAGATGTATGCTTGCCATTATAATTGCTTATACTTACTAGATTGGGTATCTATGATAAAGTACTCTCTGGGAGTTGTGATTTTGAATTTGCTCTTCATCTGGTACATTTTGTGATTAAGTACGAGCGTAAACTCCTTTCGAGATCTTCGAGAATTTATGGAGGAGATCAAGGATACAAATGAAAAGTAGGCTTTCACACAAATGATTAACATGACTAAAATGAGATATAGTAATGCGGCACCGACGATGGATTTGGGTGTGCAGTAACTGAAGAAATATTTGAACCCAGAGATGCAATATGTTAATTAAATCTTACGAATTTGTTGATTGTTTTTATATGTCGAGAATTGGGACTAGAATGCTGATTGGTTAGTTACTATGTATTTCTCTTTGTTACATTTTATTGGTTTGGTTGATTTCTCACTATTTACTTTGAGGAGTGCATATTTTTGACATAGTTATGTTTCTTCATTAACGAAGGCAGCATTTGGCTTTACATGATGTTAATCCCGCACCAGATTATATACTAAAATGTCTCCTATGGAGGTAGCACGGAAAGCCAGTGAGGATGCCTGTTGTGTATATCAATATTTTTGGGGATCTACATTTCACTCTCTCGTATGTTCTTAACTGGTTTTATTTTCTTGTTTTTTTAAAGATCCTCAAGCTCGTCAGCGCTATTAGACTAGTCAAGAGATGTATTAGCCAATAATATCCCGATTAGTTTAAAACGAACGTTAATTAATCGGAATTAATCTAACAACGATCTAGATACGAAACTAGTACCGTTGGGTAGGTCTCGAAAAGTTATGCAGACTCGAACGTGTTAATCGGATACTGGACGAAGGAGATATCATTGGATAGATATGAAGGGCAAAATAGTCTTTTTGCTTTGGACCGACCCTGACTACCCATATCAATTGGGAGAGTGCATTTATCGTTTGTTGCTGGCCTTATCACCGGATACGCGTCGAAGAGAAATCAGTTTCTCTTATTCTTTTCTTTTTTTAATCTTTTTCTTCTCTATTCTTTTTCTTTTTCTTTTTCTTTTTCTTCTTCACTCTTCTTTTTCACTTTCTTCTTCTGTTCATCCTGTGCTCTTCTTCTCTTAAAGATCGAGTGATGAAAGTGAGGTACATCTTGAGAGTATTATCGTGAGGATGTTTAGATAAAGAAGGGGTTGATGTTTCTGCTAATTATGAAGAGGAAGATGGGGTTGTTGTTATGAATCGAGAGCTAGGGTTTTTCCATGTGGATCGTTAATTGAGTTATCGACTGAGAAATTAAAGATGGGATTTGGTGGAAACAGTATGAAGAAGAAGAATGAGTAATTGATGTGTGAGTTTTAATGAAGTTGAGAAGATCGAAGTTAGGGATTCTGGACGAATTCAAAGATAAATTGAAGTTGAAATTGATGCTTTAAGAAGGGGATTTGAGATGGGTAATGGTCGATTGGATGAATTACAGTTAGAGATGAAGAATAATTCGAGATTAAAGAAGATTAGGGTTTCTGTTCTTCCCCAAAACAGAAATTGGGTTTTAAGAAGAATTTATTTGGTGATGTAGCAATTCACAGGGTGCTAATGATTGGGTAAGCTTTTAAATAATCTTAATTTTAGTATTTTGATTTGAACTGGTTTATTTATCGATTTTATGAGATGTTATGGAACAAGAATTGAGATTGGATGAGCTTAATTGAGATAATTGAGGCTCTATTTGTGTCTAATTGGAGTTAGAATGGTAGTGAAAGAAAAGAGTTCGAATGAATGTGATTACAATGAAGTTTTAGATGTACAGGGGGCGTGTTTTTTTTTGTGATGAATGGACTGCATTATCTGTAATGGTGTTTAGTTAGTAGTTATGCTGAGTTGTGGCTAGGGATATCAGTGGTTGGTGGAGGTTAGGTGTTGGTGTTGTTTGTGTAGATGTTATTGCAGAACTGGAGATGGAGCTGAAAGTAGTAATGAAGTTATGATTGGTCTGTTGATTGGATTGTGGTGGATATGGTGTTATGAGTTGGAACATAGTTGGTGTGAGAGTGATACAGAGGTGGAGTTGAGGTTATTAGGTTGTGTTGAATTATATGAAGTAGATGAAAGAATTATATGAGGTGAACGCACTGGTATTGGTAGTGATGAAGAATTACTAAAGCTTGAGTGCGACTCTCAAATGAAGTTATTGATTCAATTGCAGGGTTGTTATGATGAATGGATTTGCAGGTTATGAGATTTGGTTTCTGTGTTTGCTAGTTGAGCATATTTAGAATGAATGAGTGTTTGTGGATATTGCAGATGGGCAGTGTTGTCTGAGTTGAAGCTTAGGCGTAGGAATTGGAGGTGTTGTGAATTATTATAAGTAAAGTAAATTGGATGGAAGAGTAGTTGTAGTGTTGTTTATCAGTGGCCTTAATGACAGCCTTCAACTGCATATCAAGGTAATCTTAAATTACAATTGTGTTGATTTTGATTTGATTTTATGGAATGTTTAGTGATTGTATAGAATTCTGTTCTTGAGTTTTAGGCCTGTTAATCATCCCAGTCAGTCTAGCTGACTTACCTGACTCAGGTTGTCTGATTGAGCTGAGCTAAGCTAACTCAGTAAACCTTGATTCAACTCATTGAGTTGACTCATTGACCATTGACCCTGGACATTGACCTGACCTTGGACGTTGACTGTTAGTTGATCTCTGACCAAACGTTGACCGTTAGTTGACTTAGATGGACCAGACCTTTTGCTAACGGGCCGGTTTGATGTGTCGGGCCGGAGTAAGCCCGCGGGTCATGGGCTTGGGCTTAGGATTAGTCTTTTTTAATTAGATGAATTGGACCTCTTATGGTCTGAATTAATCTTTGGTTCCTTTTTTAAAGTTGTAGACACTCATAAGATTTAGCTAATGGACTATAAAATCAACCTAATTGAATTAGTAAACTTTTAGATATGCAAGATATGGATAATGAAGGTGTGTAGAACCATAAATAGGCTTAAAGCCATTAGACAAACTTGTATGATTCTTGTATGAGCTATTTTGGCTAGATTCTTAGACTTCTTGGGTGATTAACAGTTAGTCTGTATTAACAACGATCGATTCAAAGGATAAACCAGTGGATCGTGGATCTCGAGGTAGGCGAGGCTTGTCATCAAAAGAGGTGGGAATTTATATTTAACTCTTTTGTGATTATTGTTGTTTTCTCTTACCAAAGTTTATGTTTAACAAATTCATGCATTATTTGGTTGTGCTTTCAATGCATTGTTTAGTTTTAAATTCCGAAAGTTATGTTATCTCTTTTAATCTTTCCATTGATTGGAAAGGAATTGCAATGCTCTGTTTGTCTTCATGAATTGTTTGGGAAATAAGAATTTCCATTTGATTGTTTGGAAATGAGATTTTCCATCTGTGGTATATAGGATACTGCTCCTTCATTTGTACCGAGTTTTTATTATCTAGTTCACCATATTATTATCTAGGTGCGGGACGAGTCACCATATTATACATTGTTTGGAAGGAGTTAGTTCCATATACATGATTGTTTACCTCTGTGAATTGGTTGTGTTTAGTGTTAGGGAAAACATGTATTGTTTTCAAATCATTTTCAATGATTACATGAAAGTTAAATGTTATTCCTACTGGGTACCCCTTTTAGGGATGATGTGCTCACCCAATTCCCACTTTCAGTTTCAGAGACAGGTTAGAGTTGCGCAGCGAAAGCTTCAAGGAGTCGACTCCGTTAATTAGTTATCTTCTGCTATGTTTATTATGTTCTTTATATTTGCAAAATAAATGGCTATTGTATATGTATCATCTGAGAGAAGTTCTTGTATATATATTTCTGAGCGGGGCTATTTTTGGGTTAAATTTTGTAGCAGATTTCTTAATTAAATGCTTAAGTATATGATTTAGATTCTTAGTGCCTCTGTATTTAGTTAATCTCTTGGATTAGTCAGCTGCTAGCTTAGGGGGCGCGTTTTGTTCTTCCTAACTTTAACCAAATGTTCCCCATGATTAATTAGTGCGGTCAGCCTTTCAATTTTCATTTCCATTTTAATCCTTGTGTAAAATTGAAAGCTTTATCATGTATATCCCATTGTTTTTCTAACCACAAAAGGAAGCTCCAATCAGGAAATAAATAAATAACCAAAATCGTGGTACCTTAGTTTCTTAATCCATTAAGGAAGCCTTAATGATAACATTGAGTTACGTTAAAATTTACAAATAAAATAAGTAAGGACTAAGATTTAGACTCAGAATTCAACTGAACCTCAGTAAATTTTGCAGGGCGATTGGTTGATTTATTACTGAAAACGCGGGGTATAACAACCACACCCAATATTTCGTTCGACAATCTGTATGGACTAGAATCCAATATAATTCCGAGAGCACCAACTTGAAAGTGAGACTCAATTAAGAAATATATCAAAGAGTTTTATCTCTTTCTCAATACAATCATCAAATCGAACGGATAGAAATCCATGAGCCTGATTGATGTGAGAATAACTTGGACAGTACCAAAGACCAATGCCCAAGTGTCAATCAAGTTATATCCAACAAACAAGGTCGGATTTATCAACCGTGATTGAACTACGCACAACCTGTGATATTTCAATTATATAAACAAATATAATGCAGAAAAGAAATAACACAGACATCAGAAATTTTGTTAACGAGGAAACCGCAAATGCAGAAAAACCACGGGACCTAGTACAGCTTTGAACACCACACTGTATTAAGCCACTACAGAGTATATCCTATTACAATTAACTTCGGACTGGAATGTAGTTGATCCCTAATCAAGTCTCACACCGATTAAGGTACAGTCGCGTTCCTTACGCCTCTTGAATCCCAGCAGGACTCTGCGCACGTGATTCCCTTAGATGATCTCACCCACAACTAAGAGTTGCTACGACCCAAGGTCGAAGACTTATAAACATATATGTCTATTCTGGTTGTTTTTTCTGTCTTTAGATAAATCAAGGTGAACAGGAAACTCAACTAATAATATGGTCTTATTAACAGAAGAAGTTAATTCGAAATCACAAGAGTCTGAGACGAAGAACTGTTATGATTACTTTTTATATCTTACCTATCGGAGATAAATCTCGAGTAAATCTTAGAAAAGATAAAACTCAATATGATGGAACAAGTAAGATCAGAATACGCAATTACTGAAAAAATAGTTGGATCTGGCTTCATGAATCCCAAATGAAGTCTTCAAGTCGTTAACCTAATAATGGTTTTGTAAAACCTAGGTTAAAGGAGAATCGACTCTAGTTTGCAACTAGGACACACAGAAGTGTCGGTCTTAGGTTTCCCAGATGCTAGAGTTCTCCCTTATATAGTCTTTCAAATCAGGGTTGCTTAAAATCAAAGCTAAGATAGCTTAGTAACAAAGCAATTGATATTCACAATTAGATGAACTCCTGATTTAAGATTCAAGCTAAGTCTGCTTAGAAACTAAGCAATCAATCTCCACCGTTAGATGGTATTAGCTTGATACACACAAATGAAATATACCTATATTTATATATGGGTAAACCATACCTAAACGTGTATAACCTTTGGCTCAATAATAGTTAACCGAAGTTAGCCATATTAACACTTATAACTTAGCCACATTCATCTAACACTTATATATCAAATATGATAATGAATCAATCATGATAGATAATCAAATGAATCTAAATGTGTTTCAAGAGAGTTGTTCAAATGTTCACTATCTCATAAAAATATATATAAACCATTCGAAACAAAGTCGGTTTGGTTTGTAATTATACAAAGTACTTATACAAGAACCAATTCATGAACATAATGCCACGGTTTGTAAAACTAGTTCACATACCTTATATCATTAAAGTTCCAGGGACTTTAGTTCACAAACTGAGTTCGCAAACGAACCTGAGTTCATGAGTATGAAAACCATACTTACCGATTTTAGAACCTAACCACTGTGTTCGCAAACAAAGTACGCGAACAAAAGTTCCATACTTTGGCCTTACCGCGCCGTTCGCAAACAGAGTACACAAACAACAGTTCCGGACTTAGCCTTGTCTAGCCGTTCGCAAACAAATTATGCGAACAACAGTTCCGTACTTAGCCTTGTCTAGCCGTTCGCAAACAGAGTACGCGAACAACAGCTCCGGACCTTTTCACAGGTAAACCCGTTCGCAAACATAGTTCGCAAACAAGAGTTCAGGACCTGAACTAGAACTTCACAGTGCACATACCAAGTAAACATATTGTGTTATATCCAGGCACTGGTAATCGTTCTAAAAACTCTCATTTAATCGTTGAAACATCCTTAGAAGAAAATAATGGTAATCTCACACATACCACTAGCTTCAAGTAATTTTCAAGTGATTAATCGATCACTGAGAGACTTCCCAAGTTAACATCAAATGAATGTCTCACACAAATCATGTAAGATGTTCAAGGTAATTTTCGCATGATCATCTTGACTTAATATTTAGTTTCCAACAAGGAGTTGTTTACAACTAAACTTGTCAAGTAGATGATGAACTTAGCTAAAGCAATAAGCTTCCAACACGTATTTCGAGAAATAGATAAACTCGGCTCGAAATTTCAATTTTGTATATTGTAAAAGTCTATATAGCTATACGACTTAGTCTCATTAGAAGATAGAACAAAATAGACTTCTGAGTGATAGATAAGTTTTAGTCGCCACATTCATTTTGTTGATGAAAGTTCCTCCAAGCTCTTCAGTAGATCTTCGTCTTCAATTAGTGAACATCGTGAATTCTAATGTTCAACTAAACACTTCTATCATAATCCGAGACATAGCTATAAGTATACTAGAAATCAAGCATATAGTTTTGATCAACTAAACTTGACAAACAATCTTGAGATAGCAACACTTACGAGTTCGACCGAGAAGTGCTCTAACAATCTCCCCCTTTTTCAATTTTAGTGAAAAAATTATCAATACATATGGATTACAAAATAAATAAAATTTGTAGCTTCTGATCCATCATGCTTGATTTTCTTGGCTCTTCAATTTCCTTGAATTCTTCGTTACTTCAAGTTCTCCATCGAACACTTTGGTATCCTTGAACTCGGTTCCACGATCGCTTCTAATTTTCTTTAGTTTGCGACCCTGTTCATTATGGATTCTATTAACAATAATCTTAAACTCACTTAGGTTTCATTTTTATGAGCTAAAAATGCCACCCAAGTGAATCTGGTGTAATCATCTACCATAACTAAAGCGTACTTCTTTCTAGCAACAGTAGGTTGTTGAATAAGACCAAAGAGATTAAATCAAGTGGAGCTTCAGTCAGAATATCTTAAGATGATTTATGTGGAAATTTTGTTTGTTTTTACCCTTTTGAGAGGCACCACAAAAACCATCAATCTTAGCATTGATTTTAGGAATGCCTCTAACAAGTTCTTTGTTAATGATCTTAGTTAGAAGGCGATATTGATGTGACAAACACGCTCATGCCAGAGATGTGTAGATTCCACCTTAGTCAAATTGCAACAATTATTAAACTGAGTATCCAAAAGATAACAATTATTTTTACCACGAGTTTCCTGAAAAATTACTTTTCCAGACTTGTCTACAATATCACATCCATTTGCACGGAAGACAACCTTATGGCTCTTGTAAAAAGTTTGACTAACATAAAGAAGATTAGCAGTCATACTTTTAACATATATGATATCATGGATTTCAGGAACGCCTGGTAGTTTGATCGTCCCCTTTTTGATGATGTAGCAACAACTCCCGTCTCCGAATATTATAGGTCCTCCTTCAAAATCGTTCGTATTTATAAACCAAGAAATATCACCTGTCATGTGCCGGCTACACCCACTATCGAGGAACCATTGAAAAGGTGATGTTGATTTTAAGGAAAAATCTCCCATACTAACATTACTTTCCCATTTGGGTTTTCTTTTTAGTTTTGCACACCTTTTTAGAGAAGTAAACAGTTGTTCAGCTTTCTTGTGCAGAAAACTAGCAACCTTTGAACTTTTCTTAAAAGGTATGCATGTATGTTGTTAATGATCACAAGAAGCATAGAACATACATGAATCAACACCTTGAAACTCATCAGAAATGTTCTGAGTCACATCAGGTTTTACAAATCCTAAACCTCGTTTATCTCCTGACTTACGACAATCCTTCAAGGAAGGATTAAAGGAGTTTCTCAAATCCATTGAAGATTCCGACAGACTTCAAATACTTACATTGTGCAATGTCTACAACAAGATTAGTATTGATTGATTTGTTCATCTAACTTCTTTTGGATATCAACTACCTCTTCAGAGCATTCATGAAGATCAGAGTCTTTGATTTAAATTTCGCAATGAAGTCCATCAATTTTCCTTATCAATCATTGTTTCTCTCGACAAATATTTTTGATGACTTTTTCTAGATCAAAAGCTCAACCTCATCGATGGTTTCTAGAACATACTCGGAGTTGAGTAGATCTAAAACTAGTGAAGCGTTAACAGAGATATTGTTAGAGAATGGCTCGGTTGAACTTACGAAGCGTTGGTATGTCAAGTTTGGTTGTCATATTTTAGTATCAAAACTAATCTAAAGTCGTTTGATTAAATACTAGAGTCAACTTCGTTTAGGTCAGACTAGAAATTCTAGGAATGTTGAGACATACAAGTATTACTCTGAATACCTGAAGAATGTGAAGAAGTAGCGACCTACAAACGACGACATCATCCTTCCACTTGAGGTTAGTAATATTGACTTGAAATATTTCATTCAACGTATCTTTCAAGTTGTGCTATATTGAAAACATTCTGCGAAGTTTGTATATATACGTACATATTTTATAATACTCTAGTGATGTGACATGGTCATAATTGTATGATCATAGTATTAGGGAATTAGACTACGAAGTATAACGCATATCTTTTGAACTTCGTAAATATGACATCGATATAATCTTGTATATATTGTTATGATTATGTGAATGGGCTATGGTGAAGATTTCATCCTATGAAACAATATTTTGTGAAAATGCGGGTACAAATGACCCACACCCAACAATTCGTTTGGCAACTGGAGAGGACTTACTCCAATATACTTTAAAGAGAATCAACTAGACGGTTAGGACTCAATCTTTAGAAAAGTATATCAAAGATTTTATATCTCTATCTCTCAATTCAATCTCGCAATCGGCAAATACAAATTTGCGAGCCCGATTGAATATAAGAGTAGTAACTTGAACGGTACCAAAGACCAATGTTCAAGGATCAATCAATTTCAATCAACAACCAAAGGTTGGATTTCCCAATTGATTGATTCAATGCACAACCTGTGATATTTCAATTACATAAAAAAATATAATGCGGAAAAGAAATAACACAGACACCGGAACTTTGTTAACGAGGAAAACCGCAAATGCAGAAAAAACCCGGGACCTAGTCCAGCTTTGAACACCACACTTTATTAAGCCACTACAAACACTAGCCTACTACCAATGAACTTCGGACTGGACTGTAGTTGAACCCTAATCAATATCACACTCGATTTAAGGTACGATTGCGTTCCTTACATCTCCGATCCAATGCAGGATACTACGCACTTGATTCCCTTAGCCGATCTCACCCACAACCAAGAATTGCTACGACCCAAAGTCGAAAACTTGATAAACAAATCTATCTCACATAGAAAAGTCTATTGGAATAGATAAGTCTGTCTCCCACGTAAATACCTATGAGTTTTGTTCCGTCTTTTGATAAATCAAGGTGAACAAGAACCAATTGATAAACCGGTTTTATATTCCCGAAGAATGACCTAGTATTATCAATCACAACACAATAATCTAAATCGTATGGAAACGAAACTAGATATTGTGGAATCACAAACGGTGAGACGAAGGTGTTTGTGATTACTTTTTATCTTGCCTATCGGAGATTAAATCTCGAGCAAAATCTTAGAGAAGATAGTACTCGAGACGATAGAATCGGGCAAGATCGTAACACGCAACTACAGAGAAAATAGTTGGGTCTGGCTTCACAATCCCAATGAAGTCTTCAAGTCGTTAACCTACGGGGTCTCGTGATAAACCTAAGGTTAAAGGAGAATCGAATCTAATTTATGCAACTAATAACACACAGAAGTGTGGGGATTAGGTTTCCCATTCTAGAGTTCTCCTTTATATAGTTTTCAAATCAGGGTTTGCAATCTAAGTTACCTTGGTAACAAAGCATTCAATATTCACCGTTAGATGAAAAACCTGATTCAACCAAAGCATTCAATATTTACCTTAGCTTGTTACACACAAATGAAATGTACCCTCATTTAGGTTTATGTAACTGTACCTAAACGTGTACACCATGTTGTTTCAACAATATTTAACCGAAGTTAGCCATATGAACACTCTCATATCAACCTTATTCATCTTAACCATAAATAGTTCAAATGACTCAAATGAAACTACTTAAAGAGTTGTTCAATTGCTATATTCTCATAGAAGTATACAAGAACACAATTGAAGCAAAATCGGTTTGATTCACTCGAATCAATTCATGAACATTATAGCCACGATTTGCAAAGATTGCATTCCTTATTATATAAATGTTTAAGTTCATGTACACAACCGATTTTAGAACTTTAACCTTCAAGTATGCAAACGTGTACGCATACTTGAAATACCCGGACCAAGATTGGGTTCGCCAGTACGAAGACGGGTACGCGTACTTCAGATCCCAGTAGAAATATTCGGACATGAACCTTATGCCAGTACACGAACAAGTGCGCATACTTAGGTTCCCGGATTTCTCAAGCCAACGGGGACGCGTACGTGTACGCATACTATGGTTCCCGGACATGGATTACATATGTTCAAGAGTACACAACATGTCATATCCAATAATGGTTAATTGTTCTAAACTCTTATTTAAATCATTGAAACTTTCTTAGAGGATGACAATAGCCATTTTCACACTCTATTAGCATCAAAGCAATTTTCAAGTTATTGAAATAATCATAACGAAACATTCCAAGTCTACATCAAATGATTGTATCACACAACCTACGTAGGATGTTACTCGGAAATTTTCGCATAATCATCTTTTGACTTGCGTCAAGAATATAAGATGAACTTGGTCGAAGCGAAAGCTTGCCAACACATATTCCGAGAAATATGTAAGCGAGTTAAACTCAGCTCGAAATCTCAAATGTGTATAATAGAAAACTATATCGTAACATGACTTATGTCTCAATATAGGAGATAAAGTAGAAATAGACTTTCCAAGTGATAGATGAGTTTCAGTCTCCACATACCCTTTGTTGATGAAGTTCCACAAGCTCTCCTTAGTAGTTCTTCGTCTTCAAATGATGAACGCCGTGAAGTATAAGGCTCAACTACACAATCTATGTCCTAGTCCGAGACATCTATAAGTAGACTAGAAATCAAGACTTGTAGTTTTGATCACTAACATTGACAAACATGCTTGAGATAGCAACGCGTGCGAGTTAGACCGAGCAGTGCTCTAACATTTTGTATTTGTTTAAAGGAAGTACATTCATGAACTTGTTTCGTGAATCGAAAGGGAAATCACTAGGCTTATTGGTCCGGCTATTCTTTGCAAATCTTTGGATGACCAATATGTGTGAGATGGTAAAACCAATATTAACTTGTGTTATGTATCTTGGTATAACTAGAGAATAAAAATTAGTAATGTGCATTTACTAATTGGAGATTTTCTATTGAGAGATTTTGGAAACTTTGGACAAGCATTTATTGGAATTAGGAAAACCGAATTTTGATATTCATTGCATATCTTGAGAATATTTTCAGTTTTAGAAATTCCTTGGTGTCCAAACATCCTTGGTTTATACATACCCAAATTTGCATTTCTAACAAACTATCATAAGAGCCGTGCAAACTTCATTCTTGTTGTTTCTCGGTGAAGCCAGTCTAATCGGAGAGGAAAGTATCCTAATTAAGTGAAGTCTCTTACGACCGCTCGTTTAATGACTTTTGTGTGGTCAAGAAGCTCTCTACGAGTACTTGTTGGTGGGAAACTAGATAATTATAGTGTTATTAGTTTTCGATTCCATATTTAGTCTTCCGCATCTCATAGTTAGTCTTCTGGTTATCCCAAAGATGGATAACAAAAATGAACGAGTACTTAGGGTTCCTATGCTAATCGAGGGAAACAAAATGGAGTCGTTTGGTCACTTGCATGAAAATTTTCATGATAACCTACCTACTTGGAGAGTAAACACTTGCGACGTGGCAGGACGGTGATGATACAATTTGCTCTAAACTCTTTAGCTTCTCACCGTTTTGTTCAGTTTCATATATTTAAAAAAATCACTGATAAATCAAATGTTATTCGAATGAAATTTGGATGGAATAAGAAGTTAAGTGATAAAGGTCCTTGTTTTAAAAGTTGGGGACTATATACAATACCTAAAGTGTTATTTGGCTTGAAAACTAAAACCGTCGAGCTGAATAAATTTTTTTAGCTAAGTTGGCTTGGAGAATATTGAATGAACCCAATGTTTTATGGGTTAGATTATTAAAACATAAGAATTTTCCAGTAGTGATCAAATGTGTGAAGGCTGATTTTGGCCAGGTTCCTGAAGCAATGGTCAGGGAAGCAACATTTTTATTTTATTTTTTGCAATATCTTGGGCTCAAGATATGAACCTGACCAAAGTTATTTTGATTAGTGATTGTAGGTGGTTTTAATAAGTATGTTAGCTGAAGAATCCATGACCTGCTTGGTGTTTGTATGTCTATAATGTTAAAACTATGTAATTATAATCTTGTCTGTGTAAATAAGAAGAAGGACGCTGAAACAGATTATGTAGCATCCTCCGTATGTTTGAGATTATTGTCCTTGTTTTTTTACCCCTTTTGTTTTGAAGAAAATTCTAGTCGAAGTTTGTAAAATATTAGGTGGTTAGAGAGGCTTAAGCGCGGAAAATGCAGACTAAGGCAGTTTATGGAATTAAAAGTAATGATCCACTACACCATTTTCGGAAATAATAATCGAAATTGTAATGACTTATAACGATTCTTAACTCGAACAGAAACCGCTATTACAAATTGGTTGTAACAGCTTAAGTCTGTTACAAAACTTGTCATAATTAAATAAGCTATGATATAAGCGATTCTAATTGTCTTGGATATGATTCCATATGTGCCATCCATGTGCGTGGGTAGTGACACCTTCATAATTTTACCACCCAAGCCGGTAGGCGAGGATATTTCCCCAGGGTCACACATGAGCTTAGTCATTTATCCCCTTGGCCACACACATGACTCGGTCATTCGGCCCCCCTCCATTTCTATCGACTTAGCCTAGCCCTTCATCTCTTTCCTCTTTCCTCGTCTCTTCTGAAGATAGTTAGGGTTTGATTTGAGGGTTTGTAAGCAAAGTTTGGATTTGAAGATCGGTTGAGGGTATTGATTTGAAGTCAAGATGTAAGTAATTCTAACTTGGGTTTCGATCTGTTCATTTAAAGTTTTCGATTTGTTCTTTCAGATATTCTCTTCATTAGGATTTCGTTAAGGTGTTATCTGTTAATGAGATTTTCTATTTTATATGAGATTTTTGTTTATAATTTCGATTTTATTTGTGATTTTCGATTAGAATAGGGTTTCATTTTTCTTTTTGAATGATTAGGGTTTGAATCATCATCTTTTAGAATTGATTTTAGGGTTTAATTGATTAATGATTTCTTAGTAACATGTAGGCAGATGATGTAAGTAATTTAATATTGTTATTCTTCTTTGATTATGATCCTATGTGTTAGAGCGATACAAAAGTGGAACTATGGTTTATGAAATTGAACATTTTTGTTTGTTTTTTTTTCTTTGAAATTTGGATTAATCATGTTGATTCATAATTAGGGCTTCACAACGGGTAGGGTGGGTAGGATATGGCCCATTTCGCCACCCTACCCGCTAATCAAGCAGGTAAGAAATTTTCTGACCACCCTACCCGCCATTAAACGGTAAGATCCTACCCGACCCATTAATTGGAGGGTAGGATGGTAGGTCTGTAAAAGGTGTTTTGCCTACAACTTATACGCAAGTGCACGGTGCCTATTGGAGGCAGGGCAAGTACAGGTCGATCCTCAGGGAAATGGAGTGTGTAAGGTTGAACTCAGGCTTTACTAAACTGATTTCTAACAAAGAGTGACACAATTATGGGGTTGTTTTGGTGTCGAAACGACAGTGAGCTGTTGTGACTGTAAACTAAGGCAACAAATGAGATTGTGAACAGAATGGGGAACACTAGGGCAGTGAATCCACCCTCTAATCTCATGCTAAGGCAATGTAGTTTAGGTTATGTTCTTGTGCCTTCCCTTGAAGGTCTCTAATGGATGTTTATTCACTAATTGTCACTAACTCACCCCTAGTATGAGTTGTCTTCTTACAAGACAACTCATCACAGGCTCAAAAGCTCTTTAGTTAATTACTAATCCTAACACATTATAGCTCAGCAAAAACAGAACCAAAGACTAATTACTTGACATGAAATTAGGGGTTTCAACAACACCCTAGCTAATTAAATTAGAACATCAAAAGAAGCAATTAAACACAAATTAAACTAAGCTTGGTGCACGGGCTAGTCCAGGCATGCTTTACATCACACTTGTTCTTCCTATTTATACATACCAAAACCATAATTCACTTCAACTTGGAAAATAAATGGCGACCCACTCACCCAACGCTCCGAATTTGTTGTCTCCTCTCGCTAATTCGCCTCCGCAATGATGTTTCCCTCTTGTTGACGAAATCCTAACCCTAACTCTTTCTATCTCAACCTTAGATTCTAGGGTAAGGAGCTATGAAAGAGATAGAGAGCAATTAGGAGGTGGCGAAGGCGGTGCGGCACATTCTTCTTGGCATTTGTGGTGTCGGGGAAGAAGAAGATGGCTGTGCGAGTTTGGTCGGGAGAGAAGGAGATGGTGAAGGTCCAGAAACTGTCGGGGAGAAGAGAGAAGTGAGGGTGAGTTTGGCCGATGGGTGAAGATATAGTGTGTGCGTGGTGTTGGGAGGATGCAGCGAGGATTGATGCACGGGATGGAGCGAGCGTTGGATACGGAGGACACCGATGCGTGGGCTGATCCGACCGTATGATGTAAATGGATCAAATCTGACGGCTCAGATAAGACGGGCTTGGATTCGGGTTGTGGGCCGGGTCTTGGATTGCTCAAGCCCATGTCTTGTAAATGGGTTGCTACTTGTTGGGTTGCAACTGATGCGCGTGCGGGCTTTGGCTTTCTGCTCCATAGACGCTCATCTCCAAATTTCTGCTCTTTTGGCTCCTCCATTTCTCCGAGCTTTATTTACTACCTAAAAACACAAAATTAATTAGTACAAGTATTTATTCTTGAAAACAGAGAAAATACAAAATTTGGGATAATATCTGATTTCTGAGCACAAAAGATGAGTTAAATGCCAATAAAAAGATGTAGAAATATGCAATATTTGGCACTCATCAAATACCCCCAAACCTCGAATCTTACTTGTCCTCAAGTGAAACAGAAATTAAGAAATCCTAACTATACCACCTGTCGCTGGTCTCTCGAATGCATTTAGCGTATGCACTAAGCCTTTAAACCCCTAGGTGTCCCTAAGTGGACGAGTTGTAGTCTCGTGAGGGTTTACCGAGAGGTGTACCCACAAAACCTTCTCCAACTTCGAGCGTAAAAGAGTCTCAAGCATCCAAGGATCTATGAGGATATAGAGTTTCTGCATGCTAGTAACACGAAGTTAGAACTATCAAAGAACGCATTCTCATACTTAAGAGTTGAGCGAGAAATAACCATACCATATGAAAGAATTCGGGATCGAGAGTGATCACAAGCCTCGACACGCCTCACCAATAGGGTTTTATGATAATTGCACTCAAAAAGACCGCTTTTTAGTCTCTCATGTGTGCGAGGCGGGAATAAAGAGAGAAATCCGCACACGTTGAAGATGAGAAGGATAACCTTCCGAAATAATTTCGGAGACTCCACGAGTTGTGGATAAAAAGAATCTTTTACGATGATCTCTAAGAAAGGAAATCAACCATTAGCAAGGATGGGAGTACTCACTTACCTTCTCACCCGATCGGCAATTAACATTACTCTCTCAAGCATCCATAGAAACATCTTCAATCTCTTCGGTCTTCAATTGTTGATGATTTAACTCCGAACTTCACAAAAACTTGACAATTTGTATCTTTTCTATTCAATTTCCTTGTTGCTTAATTTTTTTTTTTTTTTTTCAAATGAATTAGACTCAGAAAATAAATAAACTACATTTTTTTTTTCAAGTACATGAAATGAAAATAACAATAAAACAATAAAACTCAATTTTCCACAACTTGTATTGTCTTGATTTCATAAACTTCACTAATTCTCATCTTATCTTCTTTTCCTTGAATTGTTGCATGTAAACCTTGGACTATTTCAACTTTTCTTCAAATATTCTCGATGTTGCTACGCTTTGCCGACGACGATGTGTTTCTATGGATCCGTTGATGTTGTTGAGAGGGAGAGAGTGATGCTAACCGCAAATCGAACTACAAAGAAGGAGTTTTCATCTTTAAACGTCACCCTCATGATTGACAAAATTAGCACTCAAGAGATCAAAAATAGTCTTTGAAAGTGGTGCGAAGTTGGGTAGCTCACCATTCCTACCCGGAATTGACGTACGGTGACACACACTCTAACAGATTTTTTAGAAAGTCACAAAAAATGAAGGTCGGTGCCTCGCTTGATGTAAAAATGGGTAGTCTCTTCTATGGGTGATCACAATTCTACTACCGAATATCTATACAACACCTAATTAAGCCCTCAGGTATGGTTAAATCCAACTTTAACGCTCTAATCAACTAAGAAACCCGATTGTGTTCTCAAGACTTCCAAGTTCGGTTATTTGGTCGGACTCTCTATGTAAACATAGCTAGAAGCATTCTAGTGACTCTAAGATCTCTAAAAGTTGGAGGTTTTTATGCAAGTATTTACAAAGAGTTTTGAATTTTTTTTTTTTTTTTTATTTAAATAAAAGACTAAAAACTCTATATGCAAATGCACCCCCAAACCTAAATCAAACATTGTCCTCAATGTGTCAACACATAATAAGAATTCAAAAAGTCACATACCAAGAGAACTATGTTGAGTAGAGAAAAGGAAGAGATTAGGATGTCGGCGAAAGCAAGATTAGAGCTTCATTAGTCAAGGCTAGAATCCAACATTCTCACTGAGATCATATTGGATTAGCACAATATATACAAAGAAAGACTCTCTTGATTCAAGATAGAAGATTTTAACAAGACCTACTTTGGATTATATACAGGAAAAATTTACCATACACCAACAATCTAAAGAGTTGAGGATCAACCCAAAAGATGATATGCAGAAACATGAACAGCCTTACACAAATATAACATGAGAATGCAAGTAAGATTGCATATGTGAACGATTTCCCCCAAACCTAAACTTGCCAACGAGATGTGTTTTTGAGCACAAAATCTTGCATTTTTAAAGGTACATCATGCACAAGGTCTAATTCAAAATGAGTTTTGATAGGAATAGGCAGATATACACATTCCAACTGTGGCTCCTTAAAAGGTGTTATACTTTGATGCAAAATAGTCCAAGAGGACTTGGGAAGCACTGACTCTAGGCCTAGATTAGGAATTCTCGAGAAAAGTTGGTTTTACAATTTTGTTATAAACCACATCTAGGTTTGGTGAAGGAGTTTCAATCCGTGACTTAGGGAAGAGAGTGGGTATATCTAAGTTGTTTTCATGTATAAGATCATTTGCACCATTACACACTTTCCTAAAGTCGAGAAAAAGGTAAATCATGTTCACTTGCATAGAACAATTCATCAATCCCCATGTCAAAATCATCATTATCCAAAAGCTTTGTGTCATGCATATGCAAATCAGAGGAAGCAACATATTGTGTTCTAGGTGGGAGATCAGATGCATTTAATTTACATTCATTTTTAGGCTCAAAAATATCACTATGCGATCCAGTTTTCCCAATTCAAACACGAGATAATGCTCTATCATGCTCACATTCATTGGACAATTGTTAATGCCCCAACTCAGCATCCAAAATTTCAATCTCATGCATAAGATAACCAGGAGAAACATCATGCTGTAACATAGGCATGGAATCAGACACATCAAAATTGTTTTCATGCATAGTATCATTGGTGTCAACAAAAATCTCAGCATTCCCCAAGTCACAAACAGGTTGTACAGCATGCTTACTTTCACAGAACAATTGCACAGGCCCAAACCGAGTTAACATCGCATGGATTTAGAGGAAGCCTCATTCATGGAAGTCGGAGTAAAGCCTAATGTCTCTGAGTCCACAGGTTCCACCATATTTTCAGCATACACATGCTCTTCTAACATATCATACTCATCATATGAGTAATATGCATACTCATCCCTATTAACAGCATTGGTGTTTTCAGTCAACTCATTTTCCTCTAGGTGAGGTTCATATTCAACATTAGTGGATTGACTATGGGCACATTCCCTTTCTACATTTTGTAAATGACTGAGATTCATCCTTAAGAACATGTTAAGCTGTTCAATTGAAGGGGAGTCTTCACTAGTGGGTATGCATGCTTCACATGGATATTCAGTACATGGTTGTGCACAAGGTTCACTAGCAAAGGGAAATTCGGACATGTTGCTATATGGATGATCATGCAGTGCTTTCCATTCAAGTATAGCATTGTTTTGCTCAATGAGTTTGATATTCTCCATTATCATTGCATACATGGGTTCACTTTGAAGGATGACATTGTTCAACCTCCCTTTGTGGCGAATGATACATGTGCACATGGTCATTAGGGTCTATGTATTGATTCTCAAGATCGTGAAAATGTCCATAACAATCCCTAGTGACATCATGGATGTGGGGGTTCGTAACATGAATCCTGCCGTAATCAAGCTCTCTAATTGACTTATGTGATGGTTTTCATCCCTAGTGTCATCCCAAAATCCTATCATGCCGGGCAATCAAATTGAACTCAAACGAAACACCCATAGCCAAGCACACACCAAGCATATATAATACTCATTCAAGTACAAAGACGGAGAAAGCACAACACGACTCATGCACGGGTTAGCGAGTGCACAAGGCAAGCGAGAGAATGTGTAAGGTGCACGGGGTAATGGGTTGTGCTCACTCAAGGTGAAGCATGTCTTTGGGTTTGTGTTCGACATACAACAAGTGAGCTGCTCATGCAAATTCGGTTATTTAACAATTCACTCAGGTGCCACATGATCATACAGCGATTGCGAGATATTGGTTCATAGATGCACAAATGCAATGGATCTTTGCAAATGATGAGAAATGCCAGCACTTTTACGGCCAGATTTAACAACACCTGAGTGTCAAGCGGCTCATTGACCTCAATTTTAGATGCTATACACAATTATGCAAATATCGCGGGGTTGTGATCACGAGTTATGCTCGGGGTGACAGGGTCAACAGGGTTAGTTGACGAGGAGTGCATCAATGTGTTTATGCACCAAAAATGTAAGGAAGATGGGTCAACGGGGTCGGTTGATGTCAACCAACTCGGTTGATATCTAGTGACTTTAATTTGGGTATGCAACACAAGTGGTTATGCAAGTATGTCAACAGATTCCACAAGCTTGTCATGAGAATAGAGCATGCAATGTGCGGGGCTGATGGTGTCAACTAAGTAAGTTGATATCAAC